>JAANYP010000693.1:158523-355374 GCA_020465985.1 Centrapalus pauciflorus | reverse complement strand
GAACGGCAAACTATCCTACTCCTACTCCTAAACTACTCTTTTACCACCAGACTTACTTACTCCATCTAAATATCAACTTGCCTCCGACGGGGATCGAACCCGTGACCTCTCGCTTACAACTCACCACTCTTACCGCCAGGCCAAAGGCCTTTTGGTAACTACATAATAACTGATACTTATTTGAACTTAAATTTATATGTATATATTTATTTTGTTAAAGGGAGAAAAAACCTGAACAACTAAATTAAACAACCTACAAACTGTGTTAAACTTTATTATTATTTATATTACTAATAATGAAAAACCATATAAACTTTTATCATTTTCATAATTAAGTCCCTAAACTTTTCTTCAATTGTTTAAATCCCTAAACTATTTTGTATCACTTAAAAATATATATTTTTGACCGGCTATCAGATGAGTAGGTAAAAAACACAACCAATAAAACAAAAACTTTAGGGACTTAATCGCTAAAACATGTAATAATAGTGACTTTTTTGAATAAGAAAATCTTTTTAAAGGACTTAAACAATAAAAAAAGGTTTAAGAACCTAATCATAAAACCAAGAAAAGTTTATAGGGTTTTTTCAATAATAACCCTAAAATATAGGGACAATCCATGCCTTGTAATTCGTATGTTTTTTAAACAAACATAAAAGAGATGTTTTTATTGAAATTGAAGGTCATATCATATGTAATTAAAGTCAGCTAGCTAACACTCTGACATATCACATATGCTTTTTTATTTTTAAAAATCATGTTTGCAGCAATAAGTAAAAAGTAATAATTGGTTTTTTAATTTGCTGCGCCAGTTTGGTGTTTGTATTTGCACATATATAAACGATATAAATTAAACCAAAACCTTCAAAATCATTTTTCCTCAACAATTTGTTTTTAAAAATATAAGAAAGATGATAATCATTCCAAATCACAAAACGAAATACCTATTATTAAAATTTATCAACCAGGTCTGAATTCTGATTATATTTTAAAATACAAAAATATTTTTTCTAAAAGAGAAATGATCTTATGGAGTTGAAGCAATTTAAACCCAATTAGTTAAGTCATCCTTGTAGAGTTAAAAAAACAGAAATACTTGGCATTATATAAATTTGATTTATACATATATACAATTTTTAATGTTGAAATATGTTCTTATTTTATTTGTTAGTATAATAACTTTATAAACATTATTTGCAATCTTTTAGTAATATTAATTTTCTCATTCATCTAGAAACTAATATATTTTTATTGAGATATATAATTATAAGGTGATGTACTGTTAAACTAAATATAAATAATATTTTGAAAGAGAATTAATTATTGTTGATTATGTGGGAGGGAGAACAATCTCATCAATGGGGACCAATGTGTTTGTTCTAGTTGATGGGTTCTGGTCATTTAGGTGTGAAGGAGGTCGGTCACTTGTTATTTTTAGGGTACCAAATGGTTACTAAAATATTAATTTCAAATTATTATTATTATTATTATTATTATTATTATTATTATTGAAATTGGAAACTAATTTGTGCTGTATTAAAAAGTCAAATTAAGTAACTAAATTATTATTAAAATAAAAGGATCGAATACTGTTTATTATAATTATTATTTGTGAAAATATATTTTAGATATGAACAAGCTAGTAACTAAGCGTTTTCTGTTATGTACCAAGTATAGGTATATTAACATGTCAATCAATAGACATGTTACTTTTATTACGATACATAATGTTAGATCAGGTAAGCTCGTTTATTTGGATTAAAACAAATATTTTAAAGTCAGTCTGAAGTGAATAAATTAATGTTACAAGCCTTTTGTATGTTGTTGGAATATGATCGAGTTAATCGTCTTTGCTAGCTACTAACTAGCATTTTAATGAAATTACCATGGTTCAAAAATTAAATTGCAAAGGCACATGCGTTGCAATATTGCATGTACATTTTATATATTGACCATGCCATGCATTTTAATTGTAAAAAAGTATATCATATCTATCATATTATCTAATTAGGATATTTACACATAAAAACTTTTAAGTTGAACTTTTTTTACCATTAAAAACCCAACAAGAAATTGAACAAGAAACCCTTAACCAGTAAT
The DNA here is from genome assembly GCA_020465985.1 of Centrapalus pauciflorus. Taxonomy (NCBI): domain Eukaryota; kingdom Viridiplantae; phylum Streptophyta; class Magnoliopsida; order Asterales; family Asteraceae; genus Centrapalus; species Centrapalus pauciflorus. The sequence goes on along the minus strand of JAANYP010000693.1, from coordinate 353,274 downwards.
ATCTCACGGAAATGGGATATTACCGGTTACATCCGGTTGAAACTCGCTGGCCACTGTCGACAAGTTATCGGTGATCACCAGAATTTTTTCGAAAAAGTAATTCCAACAAAAAACACATAATTGAACAAAGAAGTCAACACGAAATATAAATTTGAACTATAAATCAACAATACACCTTCTATAAAAAACAAATCAACAAAAAAAAAAACACATGTTTTCGTATTCATTTTTGTTCAAGAGGAGAGGTGGATGGTTACAGAGGTGGTCTGGAGTGGTGGTCGTATAAAACTCCGAGACCGTTGTCGACAACAACTACGAAGCTCATCGAAGCCTGTACTACTCTTGATCTCTCTGCTTACGAGATGAATGTCAATCTAGGAACACATTTAATTCCAACTCTGATTCTATATCCAAAATAAAAAACGTGAGTAATTTAGATTTAAGGTTTTCCATTAAGACCAGATTTGTATGTGTGTACATCGAGTGTGCGTTCTCATTGATTGTGTATTCATGAGTTGTTCATACATTTGATTCATTAGTTAATGTTTGTTATTGTTTGATTGTGCGTGTATTCAGATTAGTTGATCTGAAGTTGACCTTTGTTTACAGTTTAGGTTACCGGAGATGAGATTCGAATGATTTTTGGGTTTGAATTCATGCTTTGTGTTCATCGATGTATGTATCGTCTTCTTCATCTTTATAATGTTTGGTTTTTTGTTTGATTTCATTCCGGAGGTAGGGTTCGTTGTACACGTGAGTTTGCAGTAAATAAAGTTCGTCAGAGAGAAAATGTTGGTCAGCAAATTGTAACCGATTCATCAAGTTGAAGTCTTTTTTTTTTTTTGAAAAAAAACATCATTTTGATAAATTTTAGTTTGTTAAAGGTTTTTTGTACAATGAAAAATGATTGAGAGTTTTGATCATCAAAATAATCCAACTTTAGGAGGTTAATAGCACAAAGTTCTCTACCTAATTATGTTAAAATAAAGCTACATCTCAATGAAACAGTGTTAAACATTGCAACAAACATAATAATTTATAAATCATCAATCCATTATACAATCTAAAATATCATCGTATTCAATATTACACAGAGTGTAATCTTTTCCAGATAAATACTATCATATAAGGTATGTATTCAGTTAAACTATTAACTATTTGATACATATACATCTGGAATACCATGACCTTTAGCCTCTGCTCCCTTTAGCATGCACGTAGGTCCCTCTTTTGCTCATACGACCCGAATCCTCATCATTTGTCCCTTACTTACAAATGATTTTTGATCATGGAATAAAGTCATGAACATCACATATGTTCTATGAAAACATGTTTGCTATATATATCTTTTAATTTGAAAAGGTGTAACATTACTATTTGTCTTTACCATTCTTCCATCCAAAGACAAACCCATGTTTGCCAATGGACGCTAAATCGCTAATGACTAGCACTTGCATTATCGATGGAACATATGTTGTGGTATACCCGCATGCCTTACAACAACAATTAAGCAATCAATTATCATTCGTAGCTAGCGGCTTGCCTATTTTCTTGTATGTGTGAAGGGTTCGCAATACAATAGTGACTTAGGTATAACGTATGCATACATGCTCATAAAATAATGACACATATATAACCTTTCTATGATTTATGAAATTGTGCAATACACATTGAATATACCATTTAGCAGACTTAGACCTTGTTTGATTTAATATCCAATATCTTAGTTGTCTAATATTTAATTTGGTCAATAGAAATTTCACATCATCTTTTTATTAAACATATGTAATAAGAAATTAGACGTCTAATCACTTAAAACAAACGAGCCCTTAGTTTCAGAATTATAATAACATGGTTTTACAAAATATCATTTACACATTTGACATGCATTAAAGAATTTCTATAGTATGCATAAAACCATATTATAATATAATATGCATTTTAATTATTTTAATCAATTAATTAGAAACTCACTTAACAATGATGACAAATCAATCCACAACCTTTCCTTTGATGCCATTTTGATCACTAAAGCAATGCATCAACCAAAATTGCATTACATACATTTCTAATTTACATTTTAGGTAGCATGTTTAAGTATGCTAAACCGTCTTTCTAAACCTTTTTAACGAACACTTCAAAACAAAACAAAAACTTACAATCAATGTCGCCATACTATTGTCAAGAGCGAGGTCGTCACAATGCTGCCCAACTTTGCCTTGAAACATCCTATACATTAAATCCCCCCAAACTTTTTGCACTTGCAGCATAATTTCCATTATGATGCAACTTAACATCATTGTAAAGGATGTCAAAATTAAATGAACGATTTTTACTTTCAAGTATATATCGTTCATTTTGACATCCTTAATTTACAATTTTATAGTTTGTTTATTATACTTGAATCTTGAATCCATCTTCTTTTAACATTTGTTTCTAGAAATTGTTTATTATTACTTCTCTCGCTAGCTTTCTATATATATATATATATATATATATATATATATATATATATATATATATATATATATATATATATATATATATATATATATAATATGGTTCGTGTGAGTACCTAAAAAATGCAGAGTACCGTGAGTACCTGTGAACACACGGGTTTCTGATGTGAACTTGCTCCGAAAAAAAGTTTTTTTTTTGAATTTTTTTTCATATTCATTTAGATACAAAAAATATAAGACTATATGTAAAAAATTATATACATTTACACTTTCTATCGTCTTAAAAGTCATGTGAACGTGAAAAAATTCATGTGAACATGCTTACTTGTGAACACACGTTCACAAAAGTACAGTTCATGTGAACACACACGTTTCACATAGTTCTAGTGTGTGTTTAGGTGTGATTTTTTGCAAGTAGTCTTGTATTATTAATTTAAACATGATTATGAGAAAAATTTTCAAAAAAAATGGTTTTAAGCGAGGTACCTCTGGTACTCTTCAAAACTAGTGGTACTAATTTGAACCCAAATATATATATATATATATATATATATATATATATATATATATATATATATATATATATATATATATATATATATATATATATATATATATATATAGGGGTGGGTTCAATGGAAAACCACTATGCACCTGAAAACTATAGAAACCTACGCATACCGTCCAATTTGGTGCATTTTATAAAAAATGCGGTGGCATGATCGTAAATAAGGTGATGCATCACGCGAGATTTTGATGCATCACGCGGGATTTTGATGCATCACGCGGGGAATTTGATGCATTTGTGGTGGTGCAGTGCGGTTTTCACAAGTTTTCAGGTGCATTGTGGTTTTCCATTGAACCCTCCTATATATATATATATATATATATATATATATATATATATATATATATATATATATATATATATATATATATATATATATATATATATATATATATGGTTGGGATCTTTGCAGAACCTTAATTTAGTGTAGAAATATAGAACCAATCTAAACCATTGGATTATTATATAACACTAGGGATAAGATGATAATTATGCAATTAACATTGACTTAATAGTAGCCTACCAAGTTTGACTACCCACTTGAATGTACATGCAGTGTTGCATCGACGTTGAATTATATCGGTCATGCTACATTGTATCGTGGTCTGAATAATTTTTTTTAACGAAAAATAAACACGTAAAATTTTTTCTAAAAAAATATGTCATTACTGTTCCCATTAAATCAACCAACTTTTGACTACTAATTTTGACCATTATTTTGGTTCTGTTAATTTTGAATGTACATGCAGTGTTGCATCGACGTTGAATTATATCGGTCATGCTACATTGCATCGTGGTCTGAATAATTTTTTTTTATGAAAAATAAACGCGTAAAATTTTTTCGAAAAAAATATGTCATTACTGTTCTTATTAAATCACCAACTTTTGACTACTAATTTTGATCATTATTTTGGTTCTGTTAATTTTGAATGTACATGAAGTGTTGCATCGACGTTGAATTATATCGGTCATGCTACCTTGCATCGTGGTCTGAATAATTTTTTTTTTTTACGAAAAATAAACACGTAAATTTTTTTCGAAAAAAATATGTCATTACTGTTCCCATTAAATCAACCAACTTTTGACTACTAATTTTGACCATTATTTTGGTTCTGTTAATATTGAATGTAAATGCAGTGTTGCATCGACGTTGAATATACGATATCAAGTGTTCATTCGACATTGAATGATACCGGCCATGCTACATTGCATCGTGGTCTGGGTAACTTTTTTTTTATTAAAAATAAACACGTAAAATTTTTTCAAAAAAAATATATCATGACCGGTCTCGTTTTAAATAGTATAAAATTCTCGTTTTTATGGTATAATTTTTTTGATTTAACAATTAATCATATTAATGTTATTTTAATTTAAAGAAAAAGGATATTTATTCTACTAATGCTAATCTTTTTGCTATGTCCAATCTATTCCCTTTTTAACCCTGAAAGAATTAAATAATCACTAATTTCAATCTTTTTTTCACTAATTCCAAACTTTATGGTTTTAATCAAGACCATTAGATTAATCTAATCTATGGACGATATTGGTTCTACGGTTCTACACTAAATTTAGGTTCTGCAATGATCCCATATATATATATATAGGAGGTTCAATGGAAAACCACAATGCACCTGAAAACTTGTGAAAACCGCACTGCACTACTACAAGCGTATCAAATTCCCCGCGTGATGCATCAAAATTCCGCGTGATGCATCAAATTTCCTGCGTGTTGAATCAAAATCCCGCGTGATGCATCACCTTATTTACGATCATGCCACCGCGTTTTTCATGAAATGCACCAAATCGGGCGGTATGCATAGGTTTCTATGGTTTTCACGTGCATAGTGGTTTTCCATTGAATCCACCCCTATATATATATATATATATATATATATATATATATATATATATATATATATATATATATATATATAGTAAATTACATAAATGGTCCCTGTGGTTTGCATAAAACTTTGGATACAATCCCTGTGGTTTCAATTTTGCATAAACGGTCCTTATGTTCACTGTTTACTTGCAAAAATGGTCCCTCTGCCATTAATTTTAACAATCAAATAGTTAAATCTTTTATAATGACCATTTTACCCTTTTCTTTGATAACATTTTGGTCCCTCAAGTTTGTAGATCATTTTAGTTTTGGTCCCTCAAGAATTTTTTTTTATTTAACTCATTTATTATTATTATTATTATTGTTATTATTATTATTATTATAACTATTATTATTGGTTTTATTATATATTATTAATTTAACTTTTTACATATTAATTTATTGTTTATTAACCTTTCCTATATTTTAATATAATTTTTAATTTAAATTACAAACTTATTTATTTATTTTATTATAAACAATAGTAAACAAATTAGAATCCATTTCGTTTTTTTAGCTTTTTCGAATGAAAAAAATACAAAACTTTTATTTTGTAGTTTCCAAACTAAAGAAATTTGAACCTTAGGCTTTTATTTATTTTTACAAACAGAAAAAAGTTACTAACCATTCATGTTTTAAAATTTTCATTTTTTAAACGCAAAAAGCTACGAAAACCAATCTGTTTTTTATTTTTTTCTACACCAAAAGATTCAACCCATTCCGGTTTTTTGTATTGGAAAATGAAATAAATACAAACAATTGTGTTATTAGTTTTTGCAAACGAAAAAACTACGAATAATACTGATTTTCAATATTTCCAAACAAAAAATCATTTTATTTTCTAGTTTTTCGAACCAAATCATTACATTTTTTTTCTCCGAACGAAAAACTACGAATCATTACGTTTTAAAGTTTTTTTCAAAAAATGAAATAGTGTGTGCCTTTTTGTTCAGAAAAACTAAAAAAGATGGAATAATTTGTAGTTTTTTACGATTGGAAAAAGTTAAAAACGTAATAATTATTCATAGTTTTTTCGTTTCCAAAAACTAATAACAGAACTGTTTGTATTTATTTTCGTTTTCCAAAACAAAAAATGGGTTAGTAACTTCATTTTGTTTGAAAAAACAAATAAAATCTTAATGTTCAAAAAATTTTGGTTTGGAAAACTACAATATAAAATGTTTGTATTTTTTCACTCGAAAAAGCTAAAAAAGAAAATCGATTCTAATTTGATACAATTGTTTATAATAAAAAATTATTAAAATTTTAATTTAAATTAAAAAATATATTAAAATATAGGAAACTTAATAAAAAAATTAATACGTAAAAAGTTAAATTACTAATAATAATAATAATAATAATAATAATAGTTATAATAATAATAATGATAAATTTAAATAAAAAAAATTAACTTGAGGGACCAAAACTAAAATGAACTACAAACTTGAGGGACCAAAATGTTATCAAAGAAAAGGGTAAATGGTCATTATAAAAGATTTAACCATTTGATTGTTAGAGTTAACGGTAAAGGGACCATTTTTGCAAGTAAATAGTGTACATAAGGACCGTTTATGCAAAATTCAAACCACAGGGACCGTATCCAAAGTTTTATGCAAACCACAGGGACCATTTATGTAATTTACTCACATATATATATATATATATATATATATATATATATATATATATATATATATATATATATATATATATATATATATATATATATATATATATATATATATATATATATATATAGGAAGGTTCAATGGAGAACTTTTATGCATCGAGGTACAAAAGAACTTATATCATCCATTAGATCAAAAAATTGTATGGATTAGATTAATGGCAAAATGGTAAATAGTTGAATAATTTTATTCATCTTGGCATTATAGAAACAAACAATGAATGACATTTTGGGGAATGTGCATATATCATTAAATTTAATATTTCAACAAATTATCAAATAATAAATGCTAAATAAATTCAATTGATACATTTTCAAACACAGAATTTTATTTATGCATCGTGTTTAACATGTTCATCATTTATCTATGCATCATGTTCGTCCTTCATATTCTTCATTCATCTATGCATCGTGTTCAACTTGTTCATCATTCATCTATGTATCATCATTGTTCATAATCCATTTATGCATCATCATTTTTCGTTGTTCATCGTTCATCATCCATCTATGCATCGTCATTGTTCTTCATTCATCTATGCATAATCATTATTCATCGTTCATCATCCATTTATGCATCGTGTTATTCATAGTCATCATCGGTTGCATATCTTGTTCATGTTCATCATAATCGTTGTTCATCGTTAATCTTCGTATTCAAATCATCATCAATCATGAAGAACACGATTAGAGGGAAAGGGAGAGAGAGAGAGAGAGAGAGAGAGAGAGAGAGAGAGAGAAGGAAAATGAGGAATGTAGTTAATATGAGATTTAATTCAAAATGTAACTCCTAATTATCTTTTAATGATTTTTAGAAATAAATTAATTATCATATCTTTAGTTTTCCCTAAATGCACTTTGTGCACCCTTGGTAGATTATCTGATGCACAAAAGTTTATCGAGGTTCTCGATGTATAAAAGTTCTCAATTAAACCTATATATATATATATATATATATATATATATTACATTTTCTTTCTTATCAATAAAACAAGCAGAAAAATACAAAATTGATAGGGATTATAACCTAGACGAATAATTACAGTTTCAACATTATATTAAAACTCATGTAAAGAATTACCACGCAATCATGTAGACTTGAATCCAAACTAATGCAATGGTTTCCACCCAATTTATTGTATCAACTGACCCAAATTTATATCAATCAATTATTAATAATTAATAAATCACTTGTATATTCAAATTTCAACCACTAAAAGAGTCGATGTACGTCCTTTGATAAATTCAAAAAAACTACTTAGTCGCATGACTATAAGTTGCTTTAACAGCTTAATTAATAATTTAAAGTATTTTATAATACAAAAAAAAAAAAAAATTCGGGCGTACAATAAAATATCTTTTATCTTAAAATAAAAGATAACAACGTGTTTATTTGGGGCTGGGTATGATTTCAATATGTATGTATTTTATATCTTTATAACAATATCAATATTTTGAGTTTCATTAAGGTTTAATTGACAAAAATAACTTCAGCTCTGTTTTTTTTTAAACCGTTTATAACAATATTATTAATAACATGAAATTTTTTTTACCATTTATAGAATAAAACTAAAAAGATGATGTTATAAATGATAAAAGAAAATACAATAGTGGATGTTATTAGTTATAGAAAGAAATATAAAAATTTATACTATCAATTATAAAAGTACACAAGTTAATACTATTAATAATAAAAAATATATATTATTATTGTAAATGGTAAAATAGAGTAAAAGGTATTATTATTGAAAATTGATTCCTATATTAGTTATTTTAAAAGGTATTATTATTGAAAATTGATTCCTATATTAGTTATTTTAATATTTAAAACAAGCATAGTTTTTTTTAAAAAAAATCTTGGATAAATTAATCTTATTATTAAGTTAATTATTAGATATGTCAAATACGACCAACCCAACTACCAAAAACATGATATTGGTGCTTGAAATTAATTTGAGGATACCCATTTAATTTCAATGCTTCATAGCTGGATCATTGGATCCCCTTGATTTTTTCAGATCATAAAAAATTTATTAATATTTTTATTCGAAAATTGGTATTTATATTAAAGTTCTAAACCCATAATATGCATATTCTTTTCTTTTTCTTTCTTTCTAATTTCATTTAATTTTAATGATGTTTTTAATCACCATAAGAATCAAATACGGTTATTATGAACATTGTAATTTTAGCAAAAAAATAATAATAATTGAAAAAATATCGGATATCACCATTCAAAGGCGGGGATATTATTGACATCGACCATACCAAAGACAGATGGTGTCATCGAGACAAGGTTGACAACAATAAAGAATGCTTGCATGAAGAACACGGGATAAAATTTATGCAACGAGAATTTAAATATCGTTTCAAAATATGCATTTTGAATGATATTTATATACAAAGTATATATATGTGTGTTGAAATATTATTAGGATAAATAAGAAGTAACCAAATTTTATATAATAATTGATGATAATTTTGAAATAGTCACAAAAATCATTATTTGTTGAATTCTTTAATATAAAATATTCTGTTGGACAACTAAATCATTCTTACCCATGTTGCTTGTCTTTGGACAAAAAGTGGACACCGTATACAACCCAACCCAATTGAAGGTTTAAACCAACCATAATAAATTGTTTTGTGTTTAATGATATATATTTATTTGATTTTAAAACAAACAATAGATTATTATCTTAAATTAACTCAAGTTAATATTAATATATTCACTTTTAAGTACATAAATTATATATATTTTAAATTATGCATGAAAAAACTTGTAAACCAAGATTGTATATGGCATTAAATTTAAATACATAAAATAATGAAAAATTAGCTAGGTTGAAATTATAAAAAATATTATATTAGTACGGTTATAAAATAATAAATAATTAATTAAATAAATAAAATTGATCTCTCACGTCACTCTCAACCTGTAACAATATTAAGAGATGGGGTATATGTGTTCTTTGGCAGAATCATTTTTCCAATGCTCTCTCTTTGTTCTTTAATGTGTTTATTATGACCCCAAACTAACTCATCCACGATGACTTGCAGTGCCAGAATACATTTTTTACTTTTTAATATTCTTTTAATAACTCTTCATTTTTTTTTTAATAAAAAAATGTACATATATACAAACATACATTGTCAGATATTGATATAAATTTAGTTACCAATATTTATTATGGCTTGTCGATTTAGCATTTTTAATAGGAGTGCATAAGAAACTTGATCGGTCTCTCTTCCGTTAACGATTAATCATCAAGGACCCTAAACGTAATTCGTTTATAACAATTCTATTAGTATTAAAGAATTTTCCTACACGTACATAAAACTTTATTTTTTTATTTCACCCCCATTATTATAAAACTTTATTTTTTTATTTCACCCCCATTATTTAGTAATTTCTTTACGTTAAGTAAAAAAAAAAAAAAAAAAAAAGTAAATTTAATGGGAAGTATGTTTATAAAAAATTAAAAATAATTAAGATGCATGGAAAGAAAAAAAATAAAGATTTGGGAAAGATAAAGAAAGATTTGCAGAGTGCTACACAGGACCACCATATCGTTATCATCTAGCAAATAGCCAGTGGAATTTGTATGGTGTTTTTCTTTTACTGTGGTCCTTCACCATCCCATGTTCAACCCTTTCCTAATTATTTTCTCCAGAATTTATTCCCTTTTTTCTTTTTAAATATTTTTATAAAAAAAAATCCATGCCTGCTCCCCCATACATAACGTGACGTTTGGTTCACGGAATGAAATTCAAATGAATTGGAATTTTAAACTTAGTTATTAATTTGGTTGATAGTGTATGTAGAAGATGATTTTTAATATTGGTTAGAGATGTAGGTCGGAATTTTATTCATGTATAGGTTGGAAGAAATGTCAAATTCCTATAAACAATGAAATTTAATGGAAAATGCATAAAATTTAATCATTTACATTAGTTATCAAAAATGATAAGCAAGCTAAATTTAAATTTAAATTCCATCACATGAACCAAATGCCACCTAATTACTTAATTTCTAATTATACCCCTCATAGTGATATATAGTTAATTACCTGTATATCTAAATGCATATGGTACAATTAAGTGTAAACCCTATTTAAGAAAATAATTTCCCACCATTAATTATATATTTTTGGTAATCAAAATACAAAATTTTGAAGAAATCCAATGAGTCCAGACAGGCATGGCCCTTGACATGTTCAATGTGAGCTTTCGCACAGGGCCCCCATTCTTTTAGAGCCTCAAAAAAAATCTGATGGATTTATTTGGTTTAGATTTTAGAAGCTCAAATTCTCTTTTGTCTTTGCCTTGGAATTGCAACAGCCCAGCGGCACTTTGTTGGGAGAGAAAGCGATTATTATAATTATCACATTGAGTTGTAGGTATTAAAACAATGATATACTCTGGTGTTTTTTTTTCATTTTCTTTGCATAGCCGTTGACCGTTGTTACTTGGAAATGGAAAATTATTATGTGGTTCATCGGTTGAGAGTTGGAATAAAGATAAGTTGTATTTGACTATTTTCTATTTTGTATATTTGTAATCAAATGATCTATTTGTGATTTTTGCACAGGGCTCATGAAATCCATGGCACGGCCCTGAGTCCAGAAGACGCAGACAAAGATCGAGGAACTTACAAGTTTAGTTGCACGACCCACAACATACAAACAAGGATCCTAGGATAAAAAAAGTAGACCCATGAAACACTATATTTTAGGACTAGCCAGCTCCAACACAAAACCCAATTTAACAATCGTCACGTGCATTGTAGCTTTCATATATGTGTTTTTGTTAACATGCACTTAATTATATACGATACGATTTTTACTTATTTTGTTAATTTAACTTCCTTTTTTTAATTTATTAATAAGTGTTTTTCCATCGTGCATCTTTCGCTTTCAAATATATATCCAAACAATTAATTACTCGACATTGAAATTTATATTTATACAGTTTTTCATTTTCTTCTCAAGTAAAATCAAAAGAATTATACGTTAATAAAATTATATATGAATGTTAAATACGTACTATATATTACCAAGTCTAGACGCGTGAGTATAATTATTATTAATACTTAAATTATACATTTCTATAATCTATATATTAAAATAATGAAAATGGTCAAATAGTGGTCTTAAAATGTGTTTATCAAAACCTATACATATGTGGTTCAAACTAATCTCTCACTAATCGTATATAAATTTTGAGACCCCAAAATTTTGATGCCTATGAGTTAAACAATTTGGTCACCAACTTTTAACTTATGTTATAGGGTAAATTACAAATTTCATCCCTATGGTTTATTAGAAATTATGGATTGCGTCCTTTACCTTTAAAAATTACACTGACAGTCCTTGTGGTTGAAGTTTTGTTACGGATATGGTCTTTTGGCAATTTCAAATGACCATTTTACCCTTACTAGTTTAATAAGTATTATTAATGTTGTTTTTATTAGAATTTATTATTATAAAATAATAAAATAATTTAAAATACCAGTAAAATTAATTTAGTGTAGAACACATGAAAATAAATAACTAATTATTTTTAAAGACATATAAATAATTATTATTATCAATTAAAAACTAAAAATTAACGTTTTTAGTTTAGATTTTTAAAAATAAAATGTAAACCTTTAGAAAATTATAAAATAAATTATTTTTATTAAGTATTCATTTTTATCCTTTTTACGTTAAATGAATGTTAATAATAATTATAATATTTACAAAAACATATAAATTATTATTTCATCATTTTGATGATTAAAAACTAATAGTAAAATAGTCTTTTAACTTTAGGTTTCCTTTTTATTTTTTGTTGAAAAAATTAAATGTTTTCATAAATAATAAAACAAAAAAAATTAAACATTTTGATGAACAATAATAAATTTTATGTTTTTGATAGTTTTCTATAACTTTTCTAAAAACATTTAAAAATAACTTTTTTAAAAAAATGTTTAAAAATTTTATTTTAATCTTTTCAAGAAATTGAAGTTTTTCAAAATGTTTTAAGTTTTTAAACTGTGTAAACTATAAAAATGTTTAAAAACGTTTATTGAAGATGTTAAATACTTGTTTATGTAAAAATTTGAAAATCATCAAAAAAAAAAATTAATATCTTTTTGACAATGTTTACATCTATTTTTTTATTTAAAAAAGGTTTACTATTTTTAAAAGTAAAAAAATATAAACTCAAAACGTTATTTTTTAGTTTTTAATTAATAAAAATTATTATGCATTTGTCTTTATTAATATTTTATTATTCAAATTTATGTCTTTTGTATTAAATTAGTTTTACTGGTATTTTTAATTTTTTAGATTAGTCTATTATTTAATAATAATAGAAATATCAATAAAAATAATATTAATAATAATTATTAAACAAGTAAGGGTAAAATGATCATTTTAAATGGCCAAAAGACCATATCCATAACAAAACTTCAACCACAAGGACTGTTAGTGTAATTTTTAAAGTTAAAGGATCCAATCCATAATTTCCAATAAACCACAGGGACGAAACTTGTAATTTACCCTATGTTATATGACCAGGCTTAAGATTTTTGACCATTTAACTTTTATATGTGTCTTAGAGGGTGTTTGGATTTGCGTGAAAAAGTGTTGTAGCGTTTTGGAAACTAATAATAAAATAATAGCGGTAACAAAAAGTGCTGCCGAAAATGTAGTGTATGGTTTAGCTTATGTTTATTTGTTGTCGTAATTATCAAATAATCACTTATTAAGATATGCAATTCAAACATTTTAAAACAATTATTTGTGTTATTGTAACGTAATAAGCTAATAATCTCATCTATAACGCAAAAGCAAAACACCTTTCGTGTACAAACATAGCCAGTAAACTTTTTTTGTACACGTTTGGCCACTGATGTTATACACATTTATCCAGTAAAGTATCATATTTTATACACATTTAGCTATTTATTTTAGTCATTTTTATCAAAGCAAATTACTAAACTAATGTTTAATAGCTAAGTGTATACAAAAAATACCTATGTGACTAAATGAAATAAATTTAAAAGTTGGATGAATAAAAATAGACTTAACCCATACAATAAGTAATAGTTTTTAAAAAAAAAGGACTAAAAGAAATTTCGTGATTTAACGCATCTATCTATTCTATTATATAAGTAACTAGATGCCACATGACACCTAGATAGAGCGTCAATTGGCATAACATGGGATTGCCACGTGTACCTAACAATTTCCTATTTAATTTGCTTTTAAAATTTGCTTTTTTCAATCTACATATCTATTCTATTATATAAGTAACTAGATGCCACATGACACCTAGATAGAGCGTCAATTGGCATAACATGAGATTGACACGTGTACCTAACAATTTTCTATTTAATTTGCTTTTAAAATTTGCTTTTTTCAATCTACCTATAAATGCTATTAAAAGGGTAACAATTTTGTCACGTGTCATCATTTGTTATTGCCACATGGTTTCACCTCTTACCGCCATTTGGATATTATATTTTTAAATTTATAAGTAATCCATATAAATAATGATTTAAATAATATCTAATCAAATCTAAATCTTATCTAATATAAAACTCAAATTTGAATTTATATTTGAATTTGAATGATAACTTTTCTATATATATTTATATTTATTAAATTATATATATATAGATATTATAAAATTGATAAAATATATTTAAATATTATCCTACAAGATTAATGAAATTAAATTTTGAAATTTATACGCATGGTATACATCTATCTCTATCTATACTATTAAAAGAGTAACTATCCTCATTTCTGGTGAAGCCACGTGTCGTCGCCATGAATCGACACGTGGCAGTTATAGATTTTAAAAACAATAAAGAAATTTAAATCAAATCTATCCAAATCTAATATAATCCACTTTTAAATTCAAATCAAACAAAATCTAATACTCTACTAACTTATTAATTAAATCTATCCAAATCTAATATAATCCGCTTTTAAATTCAAATCAAATCAAACAAATTCTAATAATCTACTAACTTATTAATTATAAGATAATATAATAAATGTTTAAAAAATATATAAGAAAATAATTACTCTTCATATATATTTAGAAATATACAAAATTAATAGGTTATAATAAATAATAATATCATCTTATATACTTTTGTTTAAAAAATAATATTTATATCTTTATCTTTTTATTTATTATATTTTATATATATTAAAAATATACGCGTAATACGCGGGTAATAAACTAGTATATTCTAAAGATAAATGACTGCTGGTCTTATTCTCGTGACCGAAATATTAGTTTCATAATTTAAAATATTTTGCCTTTTAAAAGTTTTATTTTCCACTCAACTAATTAAAAATCAATTAATGATGTCGTCACTCTTTATATTCTGTCCGGCCTTGTGAGAAAAGTAAATAAACTTGATAAAAAGAACGTTATTTTCTTTTGGAGTAAGAATACACGATTTCCATAGTTTTGTTAATATCATATAATAGATTATATCTGAATTACGAATTATTACTATTTTGTATAATTATGTTTGTTATTAACAATTATATTTTTGTATTTTGATGAATGATGATGTACACCGACGGGATTGTTAACGTGACTATTAATAAAAAACTAAGATAAAACATAAATTTTTTTGAAAAAGAAAATTTATAAAACGGTGTATTAAACAAATTGCCTTTTGAACAAAATTTTAAAATTATGTAAAATTTATGACTTTTGGTTATCAAGCCATTTGTTTGAACGGACCGAAATTGCCACCCCTAATACGTACAAATATAATAGGTTACATAAAAGCTATGTGCACAAATGCATACTATATTGTAATATAGATTTTTTTTTTTTTTTTATTTTTATCATTGATAATCTGATCCAGTTTTTTTGAATAACACAATTAGAAGATTACCTACACTTGAATATGTTTTGTTTAACATTTAAAATATCAACCTATTTTATTCAATTTAACAATATTCGATCAGACATATCAACATATTATATTGTACTTTATTTATTAGATTCAATATTTAGTATCATCATCTTAACATTTATTGCAATACAAGTAGGTTTTTTTTTGATAATGAGGTGTTAATTTAATTTACCAAATTAAACCCGATTATATTTCGTTTAAATATTTAAAAAAGAAGTAAAATAAAAGTAAGAATGGGAGAAACGTTTTGTTTGATGGTTTGATTGAGAGGACATGTGCTGAAAAGAGAAAGATGCAAGTGGTGTCTAACCAAAATTGGCAAACCCCAATTCAACTTTTAGACGAAGAAACCATTTGTTTCTTTGTTATGATCACATGTTTCTTAGATTAGTTCAATTAGTTAACTTTTTTTAAATGATTATTAATAAAAGTTGGAATTCAAATATCGTCATTAAATCAGGAAAAGAGGTGAACCCATGATTTTCATGATTGTAATAAATTCCAAAACTGTTTTTGTCTTATTTAAACGTATATATCTTTGACATGCTACCGGATTAGTCGGTAAAACACAAATGTTAAAACAAAACCTTAGTTAATCGCTAAAATATAGAAAGATTGTAGGTTTAATAACCAGTTAAATATATACTTTTGAATAAAACAAAATAGTTTAAGTACTTAAACAATTAAAAAAGTGCAACGACTTAATCGTGAATATAAAACCTTGATTAGGGTTTTGCAATATTAACTCTTATAATCATGCTATTTGTTTTTTTTTTTTTTTTTTGTGGATAAAAGAATTTATGGAGTTGTATGCATATAAATGACGACATTTGACCCATTTAAAGTGATCAACCTAGATTTTTAAGTGTATCGTATAAAAAAAATATAAAAATCTATTAATTATAAGGTAATATTATCAAGTAGAGAGATTCAGGATTTTAACCATTAACATGTTTTTTTAACTATAGATTATACGATTTATTCTTTTGAATAGAGGTGGTAATTGTGGGCCATTTTTTAAAATCTGGACATATTTGGACTAATTTAAATTATTAATGGGTTTCCTTGGACTATTAATTTATAGAGATGGACCAAACTGGACCAATCTAAAATCCATGTCAATTTCTTACGGGCCAAATTGGGTTACATGGGTTGCACTAATTCATGGCCTAAATTTCCTAAATAAAGAAATATGAATTGTGATGTCAAATGTCGTATATTCCCCATTTCCTCTAAATTAAGGGTGTTCATGGACCGGTTCGGTTCGTTTAGTAGCAAAAGTGTGAACCGTATTTTCGGTTTCGTTTACCCGCTTTATGGTTACGGTTTCGGTTTCGGTTATATGCGGTTTGGTTTGCGGATAGTTTCGGATAGTTGTTATCTTTTTATAAATAATAAAAGTATAGAAATATAAATTTTTAAACTTTGATTGTTCCTTAAAATTAAGTTTATTCGTAATAAATATATCAATTACATTAAAATTTTCATAAAACTACTTAAACAAACAAATATTTAATTAAAATGAAACTATAAATATAATATTTTAGCTTTTAATTTATCTATTTATATGTAAATATTTGTGATATGTTTATGTTCGGTTCGGTTCGGTTACCCGCGGTTTATTAAAAATGAAAACCGTAACCGGTCCGTCATATGTCGGTTTTTTTGGATTTCGGTTTCGGATTGACCGGTCCGGCTCGGTTTTTCGGTTTTCCGGTTTCTTTTGAACACCCCTACCCTAAATCCCTAATCCCCCATTTCTGAATTTTTGAAAGAGTGAAAGTGTGAGACTTCTCCTCTACGGCTCTACTCTTCGGTGACGACAAATCTTCAATCGGCAATTCAAGTTCCGTCATCCATTCACTATCGTTGTTCTCCTCTACGGCTCTACTCTTCGGAGACGACAAATCTTCAAATAGGCATCTGCTCTCTCGATCGCTTCTCAGTCGCAAATCAGGTTCGTCTTTCGTCTTTCTCTTAATTTGCTCTCTCGATCGCTTTAAACTTTCATTTACGTTCTCTCTTAAACTTTCGTCTTTCTCTTAATCTGTGGTTTATAGAATCTGAATCGTTTATATATATATATATATATATATATATATATATATATATATATATATATATATATATATATATATATATATTGCCAAATTGATTTGAGGGTCCATCGTAGTACCAAAAAAATGTTTGTTTTTATATAAACCAATTTCAGGTTTGATTTTCGATTTCAACATGTGGCTTTTTGGTCTTTGGTTTGCAATGTTTGTTGTGTATAAAATTCATGACCTATTGTTTTCAAATGGTCCTGTGTACGTCTGTGACATGAATTTACGAACAAGCTTGGATAAATAATTTTCAAATAAAAAAACTGCTTCAATTTCATTTTAAATAATAACTACTTGGAAACACTTCAATTTTGGGTTTTAATGCTAATTACATTCTAAATAAAATGCATAATCAGAAGCTATTTGATTTAATTAAAAGAAAATTTTGTTAAACAACAAAAGTAGCTTACGATTTCGTTTGTTATATCATCAAACATTGAAGGTATTATATTTCATTCACTTTGTATATTTATCTTTCTGTATTTCATATATTTTATATTCGGCTATTAAATATTAATTTTAAGTTGTTATACATGTTTAGATATTGAAGATGACGTTGAGGAAGAAGACATTGTGGAAGATTTTGAAGCATTTATTCCATCTTACTGATAGTATTAAATTAAAACGTTGAAATTGTTTGTTAATTGAAATTTTTGATGAAATTGGTACATACTTTAATGAAAAATTGTTTTTTGTTAAAAAAGAGCCCGTTTTGGCCCATGGTCCGTTTTGACCAACCCATTTTAGCCCATGGCCCATTTAGCCCGTTTTTAAAATGGCCCGTTTTGACCCACAACTTATTTGGCCCGTGGTCCATTTGGCCCATTACCAAATCCAACCCGCCCCGCCCATTTTGCCACCTCTACTTTTGAACAAACTTAATTTGGGCCTATTCCCGAATTACCTTCCCCAAGGGTGAATTATCCTTTTAAAGTTTTAAATAGAGAGTAATTATGTTATATATGGGTTTGGGTCCGGCAGTTTTTGTTCAAGACTGTTTGGTTTACTAGTTTAACTGAACTTGGGCCTATTCACGCACATTTGGAACAGACTTAAAGCAATCATGTAGCCCATTCGATTCTATAGGCTATAGTTCATATCTGTAGGCCCGACACATTATGGTCTGTGAAGCCCACGAAGCGAGATCACTCTAGATTAATAGATAACTGGTTTATTTGCCCTATTATTATGTCATTGATAGTTAATAGGGTATAATTATAAAATTTATATATAGCATTATAGATTGATAATATATATAACTAAATATGTATACGCATAATTAAAATTATTATGTAGTAAATTGACAACAGACTATACTTTTGGTTACATATCAAACATTAAAACTATAGAAATTCCTATTAAACCTCTTAGCAACAGATTTATACGTACGTACATCGTGTATATGATTACACACACAAATTTACATATTCATCGATTATTACCGGATACTTGAGAATGTTATATTGTTTATTTTGTTGACTGGCAACATGTTGCTTCTTGTATAATTCATTGTAACAACCTTGCCTTCTGACATACTCGATCAATGCTCTTTAGTCTCTTGAAACCCTTCTCGACTACACCAATATGTATGATTGTCCCAAAAGAACGATGTGTGTTCGAATATCTATGCAAGATAAGTTCAGAAGTTCCATCAAGGTTATATTGCCCTTTTCTTTCATTTTCACTTTTTACTTGAAAAAGAAAAAGTGGGGTGCAAACTATGTGAATTGTGTAATGGTACCCACCTACATGTGGGCTACAACATTTTGTAAGGCCATGGATGATAAGTTTGATATGTATTATTGTGATTTCAATGTTTAGACTTAAAG
The DNA here is from genome assembly GCA_020465985.1 of Centrapalus pauciflorus. Classification (NCBI taxonomy): domain Eukaryota; kingdom Viridiplantae; phylum Streptophyta; class Magnoliopsida; order Asterales; family Asteraceae; genus Centrapalus; species Centrapalus pauciflorus. The sequence goes on along the minus strand of JAANYP010000693.1, from coordinate 333,809 downwards.
GTCTTATGATAAATGTCGGTAAAGAGTAAACCTACAAAATTTTAAAACTAATGAAGGATGTAACATTCTCTTGGATAATACATATCAAACTTATCATCCATGGCCTTAAAGCCTCAAAAAGTTTTTCAATGAAGCATTTGAAGCTTCCATCACAATTTAAGCTTGTTTCGTTCAAGATCCGTTTGAAGTTTTACAAGCTTCTTTCGTTTTTTTCAAACTTCGTTTGAGATCCAATCAAAGTATTACTATGAAATCGAAGTTTTATAATGAAAAGAATCGTTCAAGATCTGTTCGGAGAAGAAAGAATTGTTTAAGGAAGGAAAAAAGAAAAAGAATAAATCGTTCTAGACTTGTTCTTATATCAAATCAGAATTGGGGTTTTTCTTTGATTATGGGTTCTTTTTTCGTGTTTTGTAACCAATTTCAATATCCTAAATGGAATTTATAATATTGTATATAGAATATATATATATATATATATATATATATATATATATATATATATATATATATATATATATATATATATTCAATATAGAACATTTGACTATTAATATGACATACGATTACCGAACATGACATTTAATATAAAATATTTGATTATTCATTTTTTCTGGTGTGACCTAAAAATATGCATGAGAAAGAACTTAATTCAAATTCTGGATTCATTTTCGATAATCCATAATTCTATATAGAATACATTATAGTAAACATAAAACATTTAATTAGTTACATGACATATCACGATTGATGGAACAAATATTTTGATTTCATGATTCTAGGGTTTTCTTAATGTTGAGTTTTCTATTTCAAATCGCTTTTTGTTGAATGGTTCTGGTCTTTTTTCATATTCTGGAAGCGACTTCAATAATATATATAAAATATATAATATTTTGTATAAAATATATATTACTCAATATGAAAAATTAAATTAATTATACGACTTATTTATACTAAACATGATATCTTATATGAATTATGTGACATTCAATATGGAATATGTTATATTGTATATGGAATATAAGAATACTTTACATGACTTTCAATATATAATATATGATTACCCATTATATTTTATTGGTGTGACTTGGAAAAAGAAAAGAATGAAAAAGGAGAAATTGGAAAATGAAATCTGGAAAAAAAAATATAATAATAATAATAAGAAAGGATGTAAAAGGAAGGGAGGGAGTGAATGAAATTTGTGGATGAAAAAGTTATTAAGATTACTACATAAAATCTCAGTTATTATATGTTGCAACCAGTTACCTTCATGTATGATGAGTCCTCCAACAATCGTGTTGAAGCCTCCGACAAGTCCTCTAGCGACCGATCTGGTTTCTAGTTTAAGATTAGATGAATTTAAAACTCCGACGGTAACACCTCCACCTTTAATGAAGCTTCCGTGGACCTTCGATTTGCTCATCCTAAGATTGTTGATATATATAGGTTTCATATTCAATCTGTTAGATTTTAGATTGTTGATTTATATTTTATTTTTCATTCAAAATTGTTTGTTCTTGAAAGGTTAGGTTGGAGCAAAATGCAACCGGTTAAACCGGTTGTAGGTCACCATTTTAAGAAACAACATTATTTTAATAAGTTTAATTAGTTGGAGGTTTTAATCGCAAATATGGTCCAATTTGAAGGTTTTTTGCGTCAAAATCTCACTACATAAATACAATTTTCAATTAAAAAAATTATATTTTTAATAACCTTTGATTGAGTTAATCAAATGATCCATATTGAATCTATGAGACTATCCAAAAAGTTCCCATATTGTCAATATATATTGTTTGATTTACACTTATGTTGGATACGTACTGAAATACTAAAGTAAAATGGAAAGAAATTATGATGAGAAATAACGAATCCTGTGAATATTGTATCACTCATGTATTTTAGAGATGATTTCATATATTTTAGAGATGATTTTGCATATTTAAAGTTTTTACATAAAAGAAGTTTGATATAGGTTTGAGAAAATGAAAATTGGGCAACTGTCTTCATTTGGTTTTGGAACTTGTATGTTATGAGTAAATTTATTATCTCTGAACCATTTATTTTCATCCAATATGTATTATTTCAATTTTGAACGATGAATGTCATTTAGAGTGGCACATCGAATAAGTGTATAACTTTTTTCTATCGATCTGGACATTACAAGAGACATTAGAGCATACGTACGTTTACTTCCCCAGTCGTTTGCTTTTTGTTAGTGATGAATATCATAAGATATATTTCCTTGGTGTGTACGTACATATATACGTCGAATCGTAGTTAGTAAAAAAGAAACGAAAATTTAAGAGGTTCTATATATATTATACGCACAAATTGCATCTATCATTCCATCCTTTTCGAGAAGCATTCTCGCAAGAGCATGTACGTCCTAGTGACAAAATTAGAAGTGACATATACCCGATTTGAATTCAGGTATACCAGAAACTTTGTTCCCTGCATTCATATGTTTCATACCTAACTTCACTCCTACACTATTTGACATATATCTAACCCTGCACATGCCCAATTGTTTCTTGTTTTTTTTATTATCATTTAATAATCTCCAACAAAATAAAGAAATTTCACGATTCTAACAAGCAAATCTTTGATCCAAACCATTTCTTGGTTTATAAGTGTGTTTTCAAGAAAACAAACCCTAATTAGGTCATGCTATTTCCTTATCTTGTTTGGCCTCATATTTAAAGGACACTTGAAAGGGTCCATTCTATATTCAATTTGGGGATGACCCAAATTCATTTAATTTTCCTTTTACCATTGTCATCAATTAGGTACACACATTTGTCGTTATTCCTTTCCTAAAATGGAAACTTGAACATGCACAACTTACGTTATCTTACTTTCTAGTTTCTATTTTCATGTTAAAAATTTTACGATGTATAGCTTTAACGTTATCGAAAAGCTTTAAAGTCATTTGACTTCTTGACCTAGAACGAGGTACAAGAAAAATCTAGCACAAGGGTGACCTACATGCATACTCTCATGTCTTTTTTTTTTTTTTTTTACATGACATTAATTAAAAACTTGTTATTTCAAGACATTCTTGAATAACTTTTTGGTTACGATAACATATACAAGGTTGAATATATATCTTCAATTTGCTATTTTGCTCAAGCACACTAGCTAGCTATACGCTCCTTTTGCTGTTCGATCAAAAAAGAAAAATACCATTAAAATTAACTTGATGATATGATATGATGTTTCTTTATCACTTTAGCCAATGTAAAAAAAGTGTGGAATGTATAAACTTGAAATATTTGATTACGGGTACATATATATAAGATCAATCAATAAACCACTCAAATAGTGAGGTTATTTTACTAAGATATAGCTTCATATAAATGAACAAGCTAGGTAAGACCGTAAGAGTTTAAGAAGTAATGTCAAATACCAAAAAAAGTGCTGAAAAAGACAAAACAAATTAACCTAAGTTTACATTAACTCACCCAACTCTCATCATTTACACACACGCAAAAAGACAAAACCACAAACACACACAAGAAGACAAACAAAAAAAACATACACATAACACACACATTGCTGTATAAATAGGGGGTGTGTTTCATGAGGAGGCGTCTGGTTCAACTTATTGTTCTTACTCACAATCGTTGCTGCAAACAGCTTCAGTTTCAACCACCCTTCTATGGAAGTTGCGGTGGCAGCCGCAGGCGGCACAGGTAAGTGAAGCCTCCGTCTCCTCCTCCTCACTCGCAGCCATGAATTCCCGACACCCATCAACCGCATACCCACCGACGTTGGCTGCATGGTTTCTTTGACACTCACCATATCTCACATGAACCCTAATCGTGCTCGATGAATTAGCAGAATCCATCGATGGCGGTGCTGGTTCTTCCCTTTTCAACACCACCCGTCTTTTGGTCATTTCTTTAGAGAAAAGTACGTCTTCTTTGTTTCTTAACAAATCGTAACCCTAAAAGGGATTATATATAGGCTGTAAAGGTTTTCACTAACCTAAGAATATATAATTTGGTTTAATTTCACTTTTCATCCTTGTTGTTTGATTCTTTTGCCAATCTTAACCTTACTGTTTATGTATTAATCACAATTAGACCTTTGAGTTTTTTTGTGAAAATTCTATGGCAATTTTGTGGTTTTAAGTTTTTGTTAGAAGAAGCATGCATGTGTAGTTCCACATGTATGATTGTATGTGATATAATCTTAGATGACTATTAGCACATGTATGCTTTACCAATAATATTTGGTGTTTCTTTATTTAGCATTTCCCCACTAGTTTCCCAAATTCTTTTCTTTTTGGTCTTAAAATTTTGTAAGACATTTTTCGAATCCACTTTTACAATCCCAGAAACCCGGTTCGAATTTCTTTTTTTTTTTAAATATAAAGTACAATATATATGTTGATTAAACTCTTACCAAAATGATGTTATTACAAATTCAGATTTTTTTTCTATATATAAACGATGACAAGTTGTTCGAATAAATATTCTTTTGACAACACATATAGATCTATGATTGATCATCCTCGATTCTTATAGCTAGTCATGTAATATCACAAGAAATTATTAGAAAGTGAATGAAGAATTGAAGTTAGGCCAAAATAACATGTGTTAAAATATATATATGCTTTTAAAATATATTAAAATTGGCAATATAATAATAATACTAATAAAGAGGCCCATGGAGCATGTTACTTTATATTGTGGAGATGCTCTTATACGATGGATATAACAAAAATCGACATCTACAACATAAACTAAAATTATGTGTCAAAATTGTGAGAAGAGTAAAAGGACAAGGGATGTAAGTGAAAGTATAATATATTTCATTTCTAGGGTAATAATGTTAATAGTTAAGTGCCAAAATACTCTTTAGTGTGGTCCATTTAGGAATTGATTACGTACCCAACTGTTAAACAACTCATTAAGCATAGAATAATAAAAGTGATCCCTTACTTATAAAGGAAAAAAGAAGAAAAAAAACAATTCATTATATATAGACTTTTCATTTCCTTTCAATTCGCTCGTACGTGAAAGTGATAAAAACCCTAATACCCCTCTAAAACGTAGATCAAACTCGTGGGTCATCCGATAACAAGATGTCGACAAACATATATACAAGTTTCAAGGATAAATATGAAAAGCAATAAATATCAACATCTTGTTAATAGAAAGATAGACACGAAGCGACTGATTTATCATGGAATACATGTCTAAATTAACCATATGTTGATTAATGGATTATAATTCAATGCATCATGTACGAGTTTTCATTTCATTTTACTTAATGAAGTGACCTAAAGTCCTAAATTCATTTCACTCATCATTCTAAATACACGTAAACTCTTGAAAATGTCGTTATCTTGTTATTTAAAAAGAAAAAGTTGGAAGATTTGCTTTATCATGAGAATATGACTACAGATTAACAATATACGAAAACGATTAATGGGATATATAATTCAATGTATCAAATGTTATTATCCTCAATTTGGATTTGACATTAAAGTTCCATCTTCAATGAATCAATCAAATTAATTATGATGCTAATTAGGTATAATTTCTTATAATTGACTAATATAATGACAATATAGTGTGTAATTTACTTTTAAAGTAAATGAAAATGACAATTATTCTAAATAAAGATTAAAAATAATGGATGTCTGTTGCTTGTATGCTTAGACATTTTAGACATTATATATAATCAATTTATTAATTGCCTTAATCATCTTTATTCGTATTTAAAAAATATGTTTGTAATATCAAATATAAAGTTAAAATTAAAAACGTAATTTTTAGGATATACATAAAATTACAAACATTGCATATGTCTGGATTTAGCTATTTAGATTTTTTTTAGATTGTTTGTCTCAGCAACTATGACGTCACATCAACATAATATAAGTTGAGAATCTATATATTTGTTGATACATGTATTAATTAAATAGAAAAAGTACAAACAATGACTATATGCAAAGGTTTTTAGAATGCATCTTAGACCACAAAACGACATTATCATGTCTTTGTAACTATCGTCGTTTTCGATTAGCAATTAAATAAATATAACCAGTTTTAAATCTATTATTTTTTTAAGTGGTAAAAAGTATTTTAAATTTACCTTATACATTAGATGGTCTTCAATAAGTTGTTAGAAATACATAAATACATAGACAATACATTTCATAAGAGATGGTGTTTTTTGATAGTTTTAACTAATATGTAATCATTAATTGAATGTATAATCAACACTATTTTTTTTTTTTCAATTTTTAATATAAATATCTAATAATACTATGATGAATGCCTTGAATGGGCGTCTGGGCTTCATGGCGGGCTTTTTTGAGATTTTGGGTTTTATAACTGGAAGATTGGAAATTCATGACCTATTGTGTTACTCTTCTAGAAACGAGTCAAACTACCCATATAAATTTGATATGTTTAATATTTATGTTTTATAATTTTGAATTTATAGATAATCTATATTGATTGATTAAAACTATTTATTATTACATCTGTACTATATTAATAATAACAATAAATGATAAAGTATTTTTTTATTGTATTATTATAACAATAATATAAATATATAGGATCAAATAACGTATCTTGACAAATGTAAGAAACATGGTAATCCATTCTTTTCTCAATTTATAAATAATACATTACAAATTAAAACATTAAGTGAATCAATGTGCAAAAATAGTACGTAAATCATAGTACTTCTCAGTTCTCACTTCTTCACATATATTTAGCTTATCATTACACGCACGTGCGCACGCACACATACACACATATACAAATTCGTGTGAATACTACATCTTTGCAGAGTACCCTACGCATCAGTGAATGTTCGGACATTCAGAATTTTTTTCATATTCGTGTTAATATTTACAATATAAGGTTACCATAAAAGAAAATACACATACATTCACAACTTCTAGCTATAACTCATTTAACTTCGTGACGCAAACCAAAACGGGATACTTAGGATCTCCTTTAAACTTTATAAGCCTCGATAGTTAAATCGTCATGTGGTTCAATGAAATAGTAATTATAAATGATATCTTTATTAGAAACATAAAAGTAATTAACTAAATCCCCCAAAGCCACTCTCTCCTCTAAAAGAGAGGCTTTCACTCTTTTAGTGGGTAGAATTATAAAGTAAATGGATTTTTGTATAAAAAAAATTTTAAGTTGGTATTTTTTTCACGATTAAGTTTCATAACCATTTTTATCTCATAAATCCTCCACCGACTAAATATCATTATATTTGTGTTTTTAGATTATTCTTTTTTTATTTATAACCAATTTTAATCATGTAAAAGTCCTATATAATATCCTGTTAAACAAAACAATTAGTTAGAAGTCTTACCTGAAATCTATTTTAAAGATTTTTCTGGACTTTGGAGGATTAGTATGTTATGCTTACGTTAACATAGATGTCACCACAAATGCATCACAATTCTCGTGTGATGCATCAAATTCCTGCGTGATGCATCAAATTCCCACGTGATGTATCGACTTTCTGCGTGATGCACACACACACAAAACAAATTCCAACGGTTTGACTCTAATGCATTTTATTGTGTATTATCCTGAAACAATATTTGAAAAACTCGATTAAGATCAAATAATTATTTACAAAATGAATCTCTCACGATCGCAAGATCATCCAAGATCTGTTAATTTCCGATTTTGTACCCGTATTCTAACAAAAAGTTGTTGTGTTTAGCAAACGAAAACTTATCAATTTTCATTTTCAGTTTTCAATTTCTATTCAAGAAAATAACAGTGGTTTCTATAAAAAGTGAAAACTTGTATAGATGATGAAGTTTTAGTTTGGAGTAAAATGAGATATTGATTATAGAGTAAATTACAAAAATGGTCCCTGTGCTTTAGTTAAAATTATGGATTCGGTCACTGGTCTTTAAAAATTGCATAAATGGTCTTTAAAAACACTATTTACTTGCAAAAATAGTCACTCCTTCTCTTAACTTTTTTTAAATGACGGTTTTGCCCTTTTCTTAATAACAATTTTGGTCCCTCATTTATGTAAATTATTTTCAGTTTTAGTCATGATCATAATTTTTTACTTTTTTCTTAAATATTATATGTTAATTTAAAAAATTAATTATTATTATTATTTATAGATTTTTATTTTTAAAAATATTTATTTATTTTATTATTAATATTATCCTTATTTCTATATTTAACTTTATTTGATTTACGTCTCTTTTATATAATCCAATTTATTTATTAAAATTTTACTTATCTTACGTTTTATTTGTAAAAATATATATGTGTTTTTATCTTTTGCACGTTTGAATCTAACTATTTATTGTGTTAATATTATTTTACTTAATTATAACTTTTATAAAAAAATATAAACTTAGGGACAGTCTAATATAACTATTTTGTTATATATTGTGGCGCTCATGCTATCATTTTATTATAATTATTTTGGGGTTTTATTCATTTTGATTTAAATATTTTTTAATTGTAACACATTTTATTGCTTTATTCCTTTTATTCTAATTATTTAGTTACATTAATATAATTCGCTTTTTGTATTTCAAAGTCAACAATCAAATATGCACGATACAATTTGAACACAATGAGAAATAAAATCAACAGAATCATTTCATTACAAGATGAATGATTACAATCACTTGCGGTTTCTCTCTCTCGTTTTGACTTTGCTTGCACAGAAATCAATAAAAACTTTCTGATATGTACATACAAAAGTCATAACCACCTACTATTAATATAACTCAATATTGAAATAAAAATAAATATATACTAAATTTGAATCCAAACATATTAAAAAAGATAATTAAATCAAAATTAATAAAACCCTTAGTTTATATACTTTCTTAATAAGTATGACTAAATCAAAGTATATTAACGTAATGAAATAATTAGATAAAAAAATATAAAAGATAAAAATGTATAACTATTTTAACAAATGAAATATAGGATAAATAATTGTTTAATATTTAAATTGAATATAAACAAACACGTAAAATAAATAAATTAAATATTCTAATGGGATAATCTTAAATAAATAAGAATAAATATATTAAAAAATTCAAAATGTATAAATAATAATAATTAATTTTTTAAATTAATATTTAAAATTTAAACAAAACTAACAATTATGAAAAAGACTAAAACTGAAAATAAATTACATAGTTGAGGGACCAAAATTGTTATTGAGAAAAGGGCAAAACCGTCATTTAAAAAAAGTTAAGAGAAAGAGGTATCATTTTTGCAAGTAAATAGTGTTTTGAGGGATCATTTATGCAATTTTTAAAGACCAGGGACCAAATCCATAATTTCGAGCAAACCACAGGGACCATTTATGTAATTTACTCTTGATTATAAAATAAAAAAAATAGGATAGATGATAGAATAGTAAGAGAGAAAAAGAAAGTATTAAAAATAAATATAGGGTAGGTAGCATAAAAGTAAAAGGGAGAGAGAATGAAAAGTGGTATTTTTAAAAAAATGAAATTAAAATTTAAAGAATTGTTATTAAATAAACAAATTTTTTTTTTATTTTTGAAAAATCAAATGAAAATTTTAAAAGTTTTCGGTAACCAAACGCAATTTAATCATGGCATGGATGTTTACAGAGAATTGAAGTGATGACAATTCGTTTTTGTCTAAAAAAATAAAGTGTTACTAGGCTACTAGCTTTAAATTTGACGATGTAGGTGCGTGACGGAGTTAGTATTGTTCTTAATAGTTAATACCCATTTTTCCTTTACTGCCGATCAATTTTAAGAATAATAATTTTTAATTTTTATTAATTACAAAATATGTGATCTAATAATGGGTTTGGTACAAATAATAAAATGAAAATAACAAGAAGAAAGATTGTAACATACTACTTTTGAGGAAGGTACATAAAATTATTTTAGTCGTCGGTTTAATTATTAACTATGAGTTCGAACAAATTATAGAGTTAAATGTAAAACTGATCACGTGAAGAGGCCACAGGTGATTCGGGTCACGAGATTAATTTTAATAAAAGATTACTTTTCAATATACTGTTAGTTTATATTGCTTGAAAGTTAGTTAAACAGGTAAATAAATGATCATAAACCTGCTTTTAAACGAAAATACATATAAGTGTCACCTATACGCCTTCTTGCCTCTTTACTCATTCACAAAATTATTACCTAAAAAATGTGTGTCTGTGTCTGTGTGTGTCGTGAACCTCTAGCAACCGATAGAAGAAGAAATCGGCAGAAATTAAGAGCTTACGATATAACTTCATTCAATTCATCTTCAACTTCATATTCTTCCTTCATCCTCACCATGATTCAAGCTTACAACTAAGATAAAGCTTCACTTTGGTAAGCTTTAATTTATTTGAGGTCAATGAGAAATCAATAGGATTGGTAAAATTTATTTCAATGATGGAATTAGAGTGATGGAAATTCTTAGAATGAAGTTTTGGTTTTGAAATTTCATGACTTTTTATATGAGGAATTATAAGTTGAACCCTAATTGTAATCATGAATTGTGTACGAGACTACGAGTCTTTTAGATATTGAATCATAGATGAAATTGGGACATGGAGTAATTATCTAAGTGTGTGGTGATGGAAGGAATGAAAGCCTTCAAATTTTAGGTTAAAAATTGAAATGAATGAGGAATGGATTATGTAGTTATAAAATATAATGTGATTATTATGAAATACTTTGGGCAACATTAGAACATCAATTGAGCAGAGTATTAAAAACTCGGTTTAGTAATTATAATCGGGTTCTAATAGTCAAATTTCACAAAACTAGAATAAGAAAAAAGATTAACTTGAGGATTTTTATGGAAAAAATAACATTGAGAGACGAAAACACAAAAACAATGAAAAAATGTTGGTTTTTTTTTTTATAGTAAACTCTTATTATACATAATAATAACTAGTTTATGACCCACGTATTACATGAATATTTATGATAAAAATTATTTATATATAAAATATATAAGTAAAAATAAAAACACACAACTATTAATTATTTAAATAAGATAAGAATGGCATTATTATTTATCATAATTGTTATTTTAAACTTTATAATTAAAATAATTAGCAGTTGTTTATATTTTATTACAAATTAATATAAATTGATGTATAATATGATATTTATATATTTTTATTAAAGATTAATATTTATAGATTAAAATAATAGAGCGTAATTATCTTTTAAAAATAATAAATTGTATTTATATTTTATTATTTATAGATTAAAAACTTTTAGAGTATTTATCTTTTTAATAATAATAAATTGTAGTTATCTTATATTTATAATAATAAGTTGTGTTTAATTTTTTTTGTTGAAAACGTGAAAGCGAAACGTAGTATTTGATATTATTTTTTGTTATATATATAGAGATTAATAGGTTTTTGGATGACTATTAATGAAACTAAGAATTTAATCACATATATAATGGAGGCGGGATAGGAAATATCTCATATGTTTGAACGACTAGGAAATGAAATTTATCGTATGTACGTTTGGATGGTCTTGAGATGATAGGATAGATGGGTTCGTTGGGTTGAACGTAATGGGCTAATAAATAATGAAATGAACGAGGTAGTGAAATGAATGATTAAGATTTTTTATTATGTTTGTTTATGTCATTAAAATGAAATGAGATATTCCTGTTTGTTGTTTGGTTGATAGGAATTTTATAAGAAATGGACTAACATAAAATAAAATAACTCTAAAATTATATAATTTTAAGGGGATGAGAAAAAAACATTCTGTAACACCCTTCCCGATCCCGGAAATTCCACGTCAACCCCATATCATAAGTGGCAATAACGCAAAAAATCTATAACACACGTGTCATAGGATAGTGCAGATTATGGCTAATTTAAAACTTTAAACTTCATACACAAAGTTAAATGCAATACAGTACGTTCGCAATCCCATATTAAACTAAACATATCGACACTGACAATCAGATACATAGCTGATATCGCGTTCCCCAAAACAACTATCACATACAATATTAAACGGTACACAAACAACCAACGGATCTTCAAGTCGACCCCGGACCTATCTCGGTTGCGGCTGAGATCCCTTCTGATTCCCTGAACATGTTAGACTCGAAGACATGAGCTATAAAGCCCGTGAGCACACGAGGGTTGACACTGCACATAACACATAGCACATAGCACACAGTCCCTGTCTCTGTCCCTATTACCCAACACACAATCTCAGGTATAAAGCACAAGTATGAGATCTGGATGAACACACAATCCCGATGGGGACCCTTCCCCGGCCGACACACCGCATACAGCAGTGAGCAGCAATAATTCTGTAGCACAGGAGTGACCCGGCTACAGGCCCTGCCGTATATATACGCCCCAAGGACTGTTAGGGACAGTCAACCCGCACGATCCCTTTCGCGACTCACCGTCCGTATGGAACTCATCACGGACCCCTGAAATCGATCTCATATCTCATACATAACACGTATAAGGAAATAGAATATACCTGAGGTTCACGTCCCTGTCTCATATATATAACACGCACAATATAGCAACACAGCTAAAATCATAAAGACGGCGCGCGTTTGGAAAAACAACTCGAGTACTCACCTGACTGGTTTCCCGAAGTCTGGCCTCCCTGATCAAACCCTGCTCGAGGTCCATTAGTCCCTGTAACACACGGAGATCCCAATAGTTAAACACAGTCCCGAGTAGCACATATCACACAATCAGTGACCCGAACTCAATTCGAACCCGACAACCCCACGGAACCGAAACCCGACCGATACCCGCAACCCAAACAAAACTCGACTCAAAGTAACCCCAATGAGACCCCCAAACCCATACAAACCCAGCCCGAGCAATCCCAAAGGAACCCGATACCAATTCGACCCAAAACCCCTTCCCTAAGACACACGCCGGATTTCCCCTGCAGGCCCTTGGTCGCGCCGCGGAGACCCTGGTGGTCGCGCCGCGACACCGCGAAAACCTGAGCCCTGACATGCGATTTCAGCTCTGCCCAGGAGTGTGCAACTCCTCCCAATCGATTTCAGCTCTCAATTTAACACATAATTCAACATATAAACTCCTCGATTACACAAGCAATCATTTCCCACACAAAACTCAACTCATGACACAAATTAAATCCTCAGTCCAAGCTTGCTTACCTCAATACCTTCAAGAACACTTAAGAAGGAAAGAGATGATTAGCTTGAATCCAAGCTTTTCACACCAAGTCATGGAGCTTGAAATTGGTTTCCCTGCTGGAGTTCTTCACACAACACACACTACATCTTTTAGCGATTTAGAAATGGACAAGGGAGAAGGAAGATAGGATAAACATATATGCGTCTCTATTTATAACCGGTTCCGAACCCATTAACCCGAACCCGATATCAAATTTTCAATATTTATACCCATTTAACCCGTTAATCCCGAGATCCCAAAAATATAATCCATCCGCTAAAATTATAACCCGATGACACGCAAGCCTAATCCCGACACGTATCAATCCACGAAACGGGATATAATTGGACCAACCCAATATTAATAAGATAATTATCCACTAAAATAATTACACATACCAGGTCCAAAAGACGGATGTTACACATTCTCTACTTGAGGAATAAAAATCAATATAGATTAAAGAATTACATTCATTACATAATGGTTCCATTGGCGGACCCAACCACCGAAGGGACCCGTTGCACAAAATTTTATCGCGTTAACGGTTCGAAAATTAAAATGATTATTATGGTCGGGTCGGGACACCACATGCATATTTATAACTTAAAATTAAAATTATAATCACAAAATAACAAACAAAATAATAAATAATACATAAAAATACAACTTGTTATGAAATACAAGGTATTGTGTTAAGAATTACGTTACTCTATTTGACTTTTCATATTTTGGAATCGACCAATAAAAACTTCATTTGTCACCATAGAAAATATTTCATTTCAACCGCACAAATCAAAACACCTTTCAGAAATTTATGTTGTCGCTGCTTGTTTCCTTTGTTTTTCTTTTCAAAAGTGGGTTAAAACTAAAAGGGTTAAAGAATTGGGCTTAGAAATTAAAATTATTATTGAGTTTAAAATTGGGTTAAAAAATAATATTGGGTTTGAAAAGGATATTGGGTTAATAGGTTCAGAATCCAGTATTGGGTTAGGTTTATTGACTTTTAATATTTAGAAATATTACTGGATGTTGTTCATTTATTGAAGTAATTACTTATTTAGTTATTTAGGTAATCAACTTATTTTTTGAGGTATCAATTTTTTTATATAAAGTTGCAAACATAATTTTTATTTGAATACTATAAGTTGCACACGTAAAATTCGTCGGTTGCACATCTAAAATTTTTAAAAATTTTCCACTACAAAACGAAGTTATTTGGGAGGGGACCCGTTGCACGGGCTACCCCTCCTTTCCAAGTAAGTCCGCCTATGAATGGTTCATTCCATTACCATAGAATGAACATATAACTTTTTTATTTTGTCGTAATGATTAATTTCATCTCGTCTCCTATTACTGCCTACCAAACGCTGCCATAATGTATGGCGCTATGGTTAGATAAAGGAAGAGTATGTAGGATTGTAGGGTAAAATGAGATGAGGTGAAATATAATGAGATATGGTAAGGTGATGATGATAAAATGTTCAAATAATTTATAAGTGTATTATTTGAATTTTTACCAATTCTTCTTAGGATAAATTTATAAACCTTAACAAAATAAAAAAGTTGCACCAACAATATTATTAAACCAGTGTAACACCCCGTCATTGCGCAAGACGTATTGTTTTTAAAACTATTATTCTTATACTTTGCAATAACTACATGTAAATACATAATCATAATAATCTCAAATTAAATAGAACTGTATATTTAAAAATAAATATCATAACAAACGATTCACGTATGTCATAGTAAAGTTATTTTAGAAATAATAACTAAAGCTTCTGTACTTGAGGTGTTTGTAAAAGAAAAATTATTGTAAATATTTATGTGAAAACACTCGAGTGTCTTTTTTTTAACGGATTATAATTTTCATGTTACTCTTGATCATTCATTTATGAAGACCAGGGTTAGAAACTAAATTCAGTCTTCGCCATAATTAAAATCGTGGAGTGCATAAGCCCCTTTAAAGATAGGGGCTACTTTCTTGTGGTGGTCATTGCGAATGAGCAAGTAGGGGGCGGCACTATGATAGGATAATATATCCAATCTAACATGTAATCAATTAAAGAACTTATTTGATTATTCAATAAGTTTATTAATATAGCCTAAAAATCATTAGTTTTAAGCAAAAATTTTATTATTGCAATGTACTTGTAAAATAGAACCAATAAATTTACTATTTATTGTTAAATGTACTCTACAAAGCATCTAAAATATAATTAATAATAAAAACTTGTGCATTCTCGTGAATTTACTAAAATAATGCTTTGGTAATTTCAATCATTTTGTTTTAGCATGAATTTTAATAAATAAAATAAAAAATAAAAAAAATTAAATTTATGATAATAGAGATATCAATATTTGATAGTTGCACAATATTATTAATATTGAAATATTAAAGTTGAAGTGTTGAATGATGACGAACTCACAATTTGTCTACTCTTCCATATATATTTTGTGATTCTAGAAATGTGATTATACTGAAATTTTGGCTTTTTTTAGGTTCGTTGGTAGAATGCAACCCATATGATGTTGGTAGAAATGTGTTATGTATTATAATAAGTTTAAAAAAGTGAACGTAAAGGTTTATTGTGATGAATAAAGCATAGAAAGCTATATCAAATAGGTAAATTATAATATGAATGTTGACATAAATATTAAACAAATTTTGTATAATACATGGGGAAAAAAAGAAATGAAATACATAATCATAAGATAAAAACTAATAATTTTTAAAAGACTGATATAAAAACTATTTGATAAGTAATAGATTCGGTAATAAAAAATGCTAATGGAATGAAGAACACTTATTTAAAATAAAATTAAAAAATGATAGAGAAATAATAGCAAAGACAACGAAACAGGGGCGGGATGAGGTTATGGCTCGTGGTGGACCAAGCCACCGGTCATTTAGGCCCAACAAGTATAAATTTCTTTTTGTTCTCTATAAGTGCACCCAACCCATTAAAAGTAGTGACCCCAGCCTAATTGCAAACCTAAGTGCAACGATGCAAATTGGTAGTCGCTCATCACTTCATTGTGCTGTGAGTGTGTGACTGTGTGAGAACTGAGGCTGTGAGCGACGCTACCAGCTGCTTCCCTTCTCCATCGATTGTGTGTGACTATTGGATTGCGATTCTCCTATCTGTTGTTGTCATTCTCCATCAATTTTCATTCCTGTTGTGGCGCTGCCTTCAGTCTGTCCCTGTTGGCTTCTCCAAATCGATTACTCATATTCATCTTCCTCGTGCATAATTGATCATAAAAGTATGAAATTGGTTTTTATTTCTTGCGATTTTCTCCGGAATCTCCTCTGCTGACCTGTTATAGTGACGATTCATATTCATCTTCCTCCTGATTTTTACTCATACTCATCTTCCTCGTGCATAATCGATCACAAAGGTATCAAATTGATTTTTATTTCTTGCGATTTTCTCTTGAATCTCCTCTGCTGAATTGTTGTAGTGTCGATTCATCCATCATCCATAATTTGTTTTACTTAGTTTGGTCATTGCTTAATTGTTTAGGATTTTAAGTATTTTATTTAGTTAATTGATACAAGGTTTGTTAATTGTTTACTTAATAAGTTAATTCTAATTTCTAAATGTTTACTTAGTTGAGACTTAAGTGATGCTTGCTTTGTGTCATTGTGCGTTTAAATGTTTTATAAAGTCTTAATTGATAATGGTAAGGTTCAATACTTCCATGAATAAATTTTTGAAAAGAAAATTATCATTCGGTGGTGGAGAACCCTCAAGTGGAAGTGGTTCTAATCATGTTCCACTTGCTAGTTCTACTCCTTCAAATTCAATTCCAAATTTAATTGCAAGTTCAATTCCAAAAAATTGATATGAAAGACCTTCCTTGGGATCCCGTAGATAGACCAAGAATTTTTGGAGTATTCCCCTAATCAAATGGAAGAAAGTAGACGCCTATATTGGCAAAGAGGGTCATTTCAACTATGCGGTCATGTAATTCATACAAAAATATAGGGGCTAAAGCAAGACGTTTTGTTCCGACTTGGTTTGAAGAATTTCGTCCGTTAGAATATAGTGTAAAAGTGGACAAAATTTTTTGTTTATGTTGCTACCTAATGAGAGATTATGTCGGATAACAAAGTGAGATTGATGCCTTTTAATGCCACCAGCGATAATTTTTTCTAGATTCGCCACAGCCTGAAACGCAACAAAAGTACAAACTAAAATAGAATCATAATGATTGAATTGAAGAAAAATTATGAATAACTCATCACGTATATATAATTGTTTGTATAAATTAATAAAAATATCGTAAATTTAATTCTAGCATTGTTTATTGTTTTTTAACAATAAAAGTAAGTTATTATGACTTTTAAATGTGATTCATATGACATAAACAAACATTGATATTAACTAAAAGTCATGGTTTATAATCATTCGAAAGGTAATAAAGTAATTTTGTTTGATCAAAAACTCAAACTCATTTTGAAAGCTACTTGAAGTAGCTTCCCGTGGAAGAGATTCTGAAAGTTTTAAAGCTACCAAATCCACACTCTTAATATATTCTATATTGTGTACGTGTATATATTTTATTATTGCATCTAAGTTGAACAGGTTTGAGAGATTTTTTAAACGTATGACTTAAAATGTTATAAAAATTCATTTTAAGTTGAACAGATTTGAGAGATTTTTTAAACCAGATATCATTTACTAAAAATGTACCAATCTCATCTATACACTTTTTGAGTACTCACGTACTATTAATGAAACACCACGTTTATTTTGTTATTGGTAACCAAGTTTTATGACAAAAACGAATAATTGAGGCATTTTTATTGCTGATTGTCTGTCTTCTCAACCATCGAAACAAAAATCCCAATCTTAAGAGTTAATTATTCATTTAAACTCGACAACAAATTAGGAAAACCAAAAACATTACATCCATCGAATAAATGTATATATATTTATATATAATTAATTAATAATTTAATATTGGCATAAAAGTGTTAGATGTGGTTGACTTTGACTGATGGATGACCTTTACATTTATTTACCGTCGAGAAGGTCAAACAAACAGTCATACAAAACGCGCAAAGGCAAAGCCGCAAACATTAAATTACTCTTATTTATTGCATTTATTTATTGGGACGTGGATTCTGTCTCCATCACTTTCTTTTTAATTAAGTGTTAATCATTTATTATTAATTAATATATATTTATACGTGTGTTTAAAATAATCAAATTTTGAATGGTTAACCAAATAAATTTGCTATTAAAATGACAACAGATCAACTACTAAAATATTACCATTTTACCAAGCACCAACTAATAAGTTTTAGAGCTAATTGTATAAATAGTTCTTTAACCAACCACCAATTTGAAGTTTCATTTTTTTTTTTTCCTAAAAAAATGCATTTCCAGTGTTTTATCTACCAACATGTTACAAAAAAAGTCCTTCCCAATTTTAATGTCTTTCATTAAAATTGACGTTAGGATACGTTTGACACGACTAGCTGAAACTTTTAGAAACTGTAGCTTTTTAATAGAGCTGAAATTTTTTTGTATTTATAAATGTGTTTGGTAAAAATAGTTGTAACTGTAGCTTTTGGTATTAAATGACATAAAAAGACATTGATATTAATTAAAAGTTGTAGATTTTAATGATTTGGAGGGTACGTTTTTTTTTGAACGGCTGGTGTGGTGGTTATCGCCTAGGCCCAAATGCCGACAGATCCTGATTCGATCCCCACCGCAATCTCCTCGTTAGACTAAAATCTTCATAGTTAGATTAGTTCACCTGAAGGGAAAACCCCAAAATCTGCCTCAAGTGAGGATCGAACCCGGGTAACAACTCTCCCCAAGCCCCATATGGAAACTTGGTGGCCACCAGGGCACGCCCTGATGGTTGATTTGGAGGGTACGTAATTTTGTTTAACAAAAAGCTCAAGCCCGTTTTGATAACTATTTCAAATAGCTTTTCGTAAAATAGTTTTTGTTAGCTTTCAAGTTCGAATCAAAAGTTTATTCTCCTATTAATCAAACAGAACTTTTGAGTTTAAGCTTTTAAAAAATTAAAAGTTGAAGCTCTTAAAAGCTCCTTGTCAAACGCAACCTAAGTCCCTAAACAGTTTTTTTTTTACCAGTTGTGTTTTATCGGCTCATCATGTAGCCGGTCAAAAATATATATCTTTAAATAAGATAAACATAACGTATGGACTTAAACAATAAAGAAATTTAAAACTTAATCGCGAAAATAAGAAATATTTATAGAGTTTTTTCAATATTAATCTTTTTGGTTAAATGATGTTTTTGCAAACTCCTATTGTTATTTTATCATCATTATCGTCATCATCATCATTATGGTTACTAATTAACTTTTTATATACTAATTTATATGTATATTAAATCTATTGTATTTTAATATATATGTTAATTTAAATTACAAATCACTTGCATTTTAGTCTTTCCAAATTATAATCACTACAAAACCGTTTTGTTTAGCTTTTATGAACGAAAAAACCATACACCATTCTGGTTTTTTAGTTTAGGAACTTAAAGATACGAACTCTAACTTTTCTTTAACTTTTCTTTACGAAAAAACTACAAACCATTTAATATTTTAGTTTTTTCAAACGCAAAAAAGTACTAGCTATTCCAGTTTTAGTTTTGTGAATGAAAAAATTAAAATTGTTCGCTTTTTAGCTTCCGGAACTAAAAGAATACGAACCATTTCGTTTAAAAAATAAATCGTTTGTATTTAATTATTCGTGAAAAAAATGGTCTGGAGAAATTTAAAAACCAAAAAATATAATAAGATAAATAATAGTAAATGGTTTTTTGGTTTAGCCTTTTCCGAATTAAAAAACTACGAATCATTCAAATTTTAAGTTTCTCAAAATATTAAATAGTACAAACCATATCTTTTTTGAAACGGAATGTTTCGTATTTTTCTGGTCCGAAAAATATTAAAAAATGAAACGGTTCCTATTTTTTCATTCAAAAAACTAAAAAATGAATCATCTATATTGAAAAATTAATGGTTCGTAAATTTTCACATACGGAAAAACTAAAATATGAAATGATTCATATTTTATTCATTTAGAAAACTAAAAAAGAGAAGGGTTCGTATTTTTTAATATGTGAGAAAACTAAAAATACAAGAACAATGTGTAGTTTTTTCGTTCATAAAAACTAAATTCAGAATGTAGATTTTTTCGTTATAAAACTTAAAAAACATAACGGTATTTAGTTTTTTTTTGTTCGAAAAGATTAAAATACAAATGATTTATAATTTAAATTAACAGAATATATTGAAGTTTAAGAGATTTAATAACCAAATAATCTTTATATAAAAAGTTTAATTGATAACCATAATAATATTATTAATTATTCTTATATTAGTAATAAGATGATGATAGAAATAATATTAATAGAAATATGAGTTTGTAAAAATGGTACTTAAATCATAATTGTTAAAAAAAAAGGGTTCTTTCATTCAAACTTAATGACAACTTTAACGAAAAATGTTAGAAAATACATTTTTGCAGTATTTTGATAGATAAAGTATTGTTAAAGACTTTTCAAATGTACCACTAACAATCCCAATTTATTTTTATTTTAAAAGCAAGTTTATGGAACACGCCAAAGCTTTATAATCTTCGGTATCCTTGAGTTTAACCAATTAGTGGTGTGCTACTAGTATCACTAGCATGCAGATACAACGGATCACCAAAATTTAATTTACTAATCAAAGTGTGTTTTTGACTCTCCTATCAAATAAAGAAGAAAGGTTATAATCACCAAACATACAAGCAAATTTCAAGCAATACTTAACACGAAATTAGGGACACATTGATCAATCAAGAATTACGCAGAACCACACAAACAAACACACACACACACTAAAACCACCAAACCATAGAATATAGTCAACATAAGACAGGATTCCAAGACGGTCAAACGCCCAGTCAAGGCAATTGATTTCTTCACAAAAAAACAACCACTTACCAGTAAAGAAAAATAAGTATACATCAAGTTCTTGTGTATCTGCCAAGTGTGACTTATGAGGGCAGTTGATTCCTCTCAACACAGAAACACCAACAAGCAAATACTTGCTACAACACAAGAAATGTTAAGACTTACAGAGTACTCTACCACTTGTACAAGACGATCAAGACACCCACGACCAACAACAGAAGAAAACCACGGCATAACTTTTAGGGTTTTGAGAAAAACCCTAACCAACATCATCCACCAAGAGATAGAATCCCGATCTCACAAAATCACCCACGAACATAGAGAAGACAAACCACCAAACCCTAATCTTAACTGTAACATCCTCGGATTTATTTTAATGTATTTTGGTTAATTAAGTGGAAAAAAAAAATTATAAATTTAAGTTGAATTTGAGCAATTATTATGTATTTGGGTTATTTAGAAGTTTGTTGCTATTTTTAAGAGAAATTTGAACACGGAATCATTATTATGGAGTTTTATGAATTTAAAAGTTATTTATGATAATTCTAAGATTAAATCAGTATTTTATGGAACCGGTTAGGTCAAGGGGTGAAATGTGCAAAAATGTTGGAAATGGAATAAATAAGGCAAAAGACTTCATTTTATGGTTTTACTCTCTCTCTCTACATTCTCTCTCTAGAAGTTCTCTCTACATCTCTCTAAGTTATCTCACAAACCGACCGTCAGATTTTCGAGAATTATACGTCATCGGAAAGATATCGAGGAGTACAACAACAATTTACAAACGGATTTCAGATTTCATACGAATTGAGGTAAGAATCGACACTTTTAAGTTTGTTGTTTCGGTTTTGAAGAACTAGAAATTTCGAATCTATCATTTTATGCGAATTGAAGCTTGTTTTGCTTGAAACATTGCTGGAATGTGATAGTATATGCATAGTTGAATCGAATCTAGGCCTGATACTTGATATTTGCATGATTTTTGACTTAGAAATGAAAGATTTAAGCTGAAATGATGAACAAACTCGAATATGTCAAGAACAGAGTCGAAATACATGAACAAACTCGAAATTTGTGCTAGATTCGAGTATATACTCGAGTTTAACCATCAGATTCGAGCAAGGGTTCGAATCTATCATTATAGGTTCGAATTTAGCCCCTAGATTCGAATGAGGTTCGAGTTTAGCCTCTAAAGTCGAAATGGTTCGAATTTAACAGGAACTCGGCGAGTTTCTATATTGAACTCGGCGAGTACTAGCCAATTTTGGGCAGATTCGAATGGGTTTTAAAGGGGTCGAATCTATGGACTAATGATTACACTTTTGGGATATTTTTGATAGTAAATTAAGATATATAATGAAAGGTTATTTGGAAATAAAAACACACCAATTGATGGTTTATATCATGAGTTATATAAAGGACAATGTATGAACATGA
Source organism: Centrapalus pauciflorus (assembly GCA_020465985.1). Lineage (NCBI taxonomy): Eukaryota > Viridiplantae > Streptophyta > Magnoliopsida > Asterales > Asteraceae > Centrapalus > Centrapalus pauciflorus. The sequence continues at coordinate 311,241 of JAANYP010000693.1, read as the reverse complement.
AATGGGTTCAAACTTAATTATGGTATGAATTTATACATGTACCCGAAATGGGGGAAAATATCGCCAAATTTACGAAACTTGATTTTATGGATTTAAACGGTTAATGATATGAGGAATTGTTGTAATTGATATAACAGGTCCCTTGTGGTGTTGTTTAACCCACAGTGGGGTACTTGGTGAATCCGGTTGAAAGCCCGAAGAGAAATAATATCGGTTAAAAGATAAATTACGCACCCACTGTGAGTACAGTAGATTTCGCATGTTTATATTTGTTTTATGTAAGCTTTGCCTGCTGAGACCTGTTGTTTCATTGATTGTTTGGAATTCTACTAACTTGCGTAGATTTAGATGCACATTCTTACTTGTTGCATGTCCTTTCGGTTGTTGTGCATCTAGTGATGGACCGGTGGGTCGCATCGATTACTCTGATGTTACTGTGCTATATGACCTGGAGCTGATCCCTCCTAGGCCCGGTAGGCAGTATGTCATCCCCGATCGTACGTTTGTCTCAGATGGTATGTTTAAATGCCGAGCTGTGAGCTCGAAGGGGCTGCGGCTCTGGTCCGTACTTGGTGTACGAAGAGAGTATACGACGTTTGTCGTCGGGATTACTCTTGGGCTTCATAAAGACTTATAAAATGCGCAATCTATGTATTCACTAAGCATTCGCTTACGTTTTAGTTGTTGTATTTTTTACAGGCAAAGGAAAATCTACTGCTGGACCTTCTAGTTAGGTCGTTTGGAAGATTTTGGAGATTCGGCACTATTTTATCGGTAATTTATGTTACGAGACAATGTTGTAATATTCTGGATGATTGTAATAAATGTATGGGTGTGTAGACTTAGACTTGGTACCTTATAGCACCGTAGGGTGTTTAACACTTGTTGCACTATTTCATTTATGTTTTAATGCTTCCGCACTTAATTTAGGTTATCAGATCATTATGTTATTGTATGTTGGTGATTAATCCTGGGTGTATTGTAATTGGTGGTTGTTGTGGCAAGGGTGCCACACGAGATGGTATCAGAGCAGTTGTTTGAGATTCAAGTGTCCGTGAGGTCTTGATCTCAAACATTAGGTGATGATATGTAGTGGTTTAAGTAATGATCTGAACTAAGATAGGATATGATCTAGTAATTATAAGAGATTGACTATCATACGGGACAAATGAGTGGTGTCTTTTAAATTAATGACATGTTACTAAACAAATTATATGTTTATAATTTCAAAACATGTCTGGAGGAATGACACCTGAAGAAGCAAGAGAAATGATGCTAGCCTTGATGGCTGAACAGAACAAAATGATTCAGGATCAGTTTCGGGCTCGAGATGAGGCCGATGCTAAGAGAAAAGAAGAAATGGAACATGAAAGGAATTATGTTAAGGATGACATAAACTTTAGAAATAAAGCAAGACGAAAAGACAAGGGCAAGGAAAAGATTGATTATGAAACCGGAATTTATGAGAATTACATGAAGTATGTAGTTAGATCACTCAAGGACTGGCAACCTCCCACATTCTCTGGATCTCTGAGAATTGAGGAAGCAAAAATGTGGATTACAATTATGGAACAAATCTTTAGAGAGATGAATTGTAAGGATGAGTATAAGGTATTTTTAGCTAAGGATCAATTGATTGGACAAGCTAAGGAATGGTGGGACCGTTGGGAAAAAGAATTGGGATCCAAGTTGATTGCTTCCTTTAGTTGGGAACAATTCAAGTTGTTGTTTAGTAGGCAATATGGTGAGCCTGATATCGTACCACATGTTAATCATGAAGAAAGAGCTATTGGAAAGATTGTAAAGTCTGGAGAAGATGAACTAAATGGACTATACTTGAGGTCAAGAACAAATAAACGTGATAGAAGTAAGAGATGTTGCCATTGTAATCAATTTGGACATAAGGCTAACAAATGTCCAATGAAGGTCGATGCTTGTTATAATTGTGGAAAAGTGGGCCATTTTAGCAGAAATTGCAAATTTCGACCAAAGAATTAGCATGTAATACATGATGAAACTATGAATGAAAGGTTTGACAAAGGGATGAGATCGTGGTTATAATTTTTGGACGTTAATCCATAGAGTTAGAGGTGTACCTTAAAGACTCCATATGCAATATTTTATCGAAGTTCTATGATGCTGAAGTTAACATGAAATCGAGTTATATAAGTTTTATTACTAATATAAGTATAATCCTGTTTGTGAATGAGAATATTCGAGTATATAAATAGGCAGTAGATGAATAGCCAAGATGGACTTGGAAGCTTTGAATTGGAAAAGATGTCATAGACTTCTTGGAAATTTATGAATGAGTTTAGAAGTTGTAATGAAGTTTAAGTTTGACCATGATGGGTTAAAAGAATTGGAACTAATAGTATTAGTATCATATGTAATATGTTTGAGGGAATGATAACAACTTGTAGTGTTTATCATAAAACAAATAACATCAACTTGTATTAAAAGGAAACAGTAAGGTACATTGTATTGAATATTGTAAGCTTACAAAGGTTGTGGTTGAGAACGTATGACACGAACTGTTCATGAGAATTTGATGTAGTTGAAATCAAAGAGACTGATTTAATGTTGGTATATATATGAATATTATATGAGGAAAACAAATCTAGAAATTATAAGAGAAAAGCATACGAGGGTATGATAATACATGGAAAATACATGATAATTTTAAAAGAGAAATTGAAATATGTAATGCAAAGTGTAAAGTAAGAAATGAATGTGAAGTATAATCGATTGGAAGGGTGGATATAATACTTAATGAAATGAAGATTTGATCAAACATAAAAAGTTTAAAGAGACTTTGGATACTAACGACTTATGCTTGTAAAGCAAAGAAAAGTCTAGTACTACGATTCAGAATCTAAGAAAGATTCGGAGGTAGACATGAGTTCTGTTTGATTCTGGTGCCGACCAATTATTTGTATCTACTGCTTTTGCTCAACAAGTGTTGATGCCTTGGTCTAAGTTGTCTGTTGTGATTGATGTTGAAATTGTTAAGTAACACATTAGTTAACGTAGATCACGTGTATCATGATTGTACTCTAGTGATTGAAGAGGTAGTCTTCAATCCTGACTTGATTCCAGTAGAGATCGGTGATTTGATATGAAAATTGGAATGAATTGGTTGTGTATATGTAATGAGACGCATGTAGTTTGCAATAAAGGAATAATAAAGATAATTACGCCGGAGGGGCGAGAGAATTGTATATATGAGTATTGGAGAAGTGGGGATCAATGTCTAATGATGATTGTTAGGTCCCGAAAGCTGATTGCTTAGGGTCGTGAGTCTTGTATGGTATATGCTATTGATACCAAGATTGAAGAGAGAACTGTGGCCGATGCGCCTGTTGTCCCAAATGTTTCCATAAATGTGTATGGAAGACTTGTCTGGTGTGGCACCTGAAAGACAAGTGAAAAGTTGGTATTGACTTGATTCCTGGAGCTTCTCCAAAAGTTTGTTATTCGTACTGTTTTGCATCTACTGAATGTGCATAGATTAAAGTGGTTTGAACAAATTGACTATAATAAATAAATATCCGCTGCCGAGAAATGATGATTATCCAATTAGCTGCATGAGAGCTAATTATTTTTCTAAGATTAATCTACGAATGGGATATGATTAGTTGAGGTCCGAAGAGGGAATGTACTGAAATTGGCTTTCAGGAATATTTATGAGCACTACGAGTCTCTGGTCACGATATTTTGATTAAGTAACACCCCAACCGTTTTATGGACATCATGAATAGAGATTTGTATATCAATGATGGGGGAATCGGTAATTGTAATTATCGATGACATTCGGGTATAAGTTTTAAGTTGAATATGTCAAAACGTGAATTTTGATTACAATATATTATAATTCGTGGTATGTGATTTCTGGAATTGGATCTCGGAGGATTCTGTTAAAAGAGGAATGATTGAGAATTTGGAATCTGTCTCGCAGTAATTACAGATTTAAGAAGTTTTCTACGATTGGTAGATTGTAGACAACTTGATTATTCAGTATATTTTATATACAGACTCAAGAAGTTTATTATTAGAAAGATTTTGCACAAGATGTACGTGGGATAGGTTATTAATATTGTTTTAGTATTTTAGACTCGATTATGTCAGAATAGAAGAGTTGTTTCATTTTCAACTCTTGGTTTGTGGGATTAAACACACATATAGCTATGAGTACAGCTTACTGACAACTGATAGAAGATCAAAATGAATGGACTATTTTCACATTGGAATATATAATGAGATCATACATTCTGGATTTAAGTACCAACAGAAAAGATCAATTGTTTTGATAGAATTTTCGTATAACACTAGTTATCATGTTAAAAATCAAGAAAACACTGTTTACAGTTTTGTACGTGAGGAAATGTAGAATGCCTACGTGTTGGAATGAAATTGAAAGGACTCTGATTGCTGAGTCTGTGATATGAAAGAAGAATTATAATGATGAAACACCTAAACCAATCAGTTTTGAGGGAAACAATGTAATATATTTGTTAGTATCACCGATGAGGTGTACTACTTGTTTTGAAAAAAAGGATAAACTTAGCACTGAGGTGAGTTGGTTCATTTAGAATAACAGAAAAGTTAGGAATCTGTTATCTCATTTAGAATTATTTAAGGAAATGTCGAAATAGCACTTGGTATTTCATGAAGAAATCTTTATTAAATCTTCACAACTGGTAATGAAGATTAGGCTGATTATGATGAATTAGAAATCAAAAAGGGTTAGTATATGTTGAAAAGTCGGAATATATTATGAATACTGTGGTAATGAAGAATAAGGAACAAAGAGATTAAAAATAGTATTGATACGTTGGAAGCATCACAAAGGAGTAGACCATACGTGGGAGACAAAGGCGGAAATGTTAAGAAAATATCCGAAACTATTTGAATCCGAGTAACTTCGAGGACGAAGTTGAGCGTGGTGGAGCCCATGTTGTAACATCCTCGGATTTATTTTAATGTATTTTGGTTAATTAAGTGGAAAAAAAAATTATAAATTTAAGTTGAATTTGAGCAATTATTATGTATTTGGGTTATTTAGAAGTTTGTTGCTATTTTTAAGAGAAATTTGAACACGGAATCATTATTATGGAGTTTTATGAATTTAAAAGTTATTTATGATAATTCTAAGATTAAATCAGTATTTTATGGAACCGGTTAGGTCAAGGGGTGAAATGTGCAAAAATGTTGGAAATGGAATAAATAAGGCAAAAGACTTCATTTTATGGTTTTACTCTCTCTCTCTACATTCTCTCTCTAGAAGTTCTCTCTACATCTCTCTAAGTTATCTCACAAACCGACCGTCAGATTTTCGAGAATTATACGTCATCGGAAAGATATCGAGGAGTACAACAACAATTTACAAACGGATTTCAGATTTCATACGAATTGAGGTAAGAATCGACACTTTTAAGTTTGTTGTTTCGGTTTTGAAGAACTAGAAATTTCGAATCTATCATTTTATGCGAATTGAAGCTTGTTTTGCTTGAAACATTGCTGGAATGTGATAGTATATGCATAGTTGAATCGAATCTAGGCCTGATACTTGATATTTGCATGATTTTTGACTTAGAAATGAAAGATTTAAGCTGAAATGATGAACAAACTCGAATATGTCAAGAACAGAGTCGAAATACATGAACAAACTCGAAATTTGTGCTAGATTCGAGTATATACTCGAGTTTAACCATCAGATTCGAGCAAGGGTTCGAATCTATCATTATAGGTTCGAATTTAGCCCCTAGATTCGAATGAGGTTCGAGTTTAGCCTCTAAAGTCGAAATGGTTCGAATTTAACAGGAACTCGGCGAGTTCCTATATTGAACTCGGCGAGTACTAGCCAATTTTGGGCAGATTCGAATGGGTTTTAAAGGGGTCGAATCTATGGACTAATGATTACACTTTTGGGATATTTTTGATAGTAAATTAAGATATATAATGAAAGGTTATTTGGAAATAAAAACACACCAATTGATGGTTTATATCATGAGTTATATAAAGGACAATGTATGAACATGAAATGGGTTCAAACTTAATTATGGTATGAATTTATACATGTACCCGAAATGGGGGAAAATATCGCCAAATTTACGAAACTTGATTTTATGGATTTAAACGGTTAATGATATGAGGAATTGTTGTAATTGATATAACAGGTCCCTTGTGGTGTTGTTTAACCCACAGTGGGGTACTTGGTGGAATCCGGTTGAAAGCCCGAAGAGAAATAATATCGGTTAAAAGATAATTACGCACCCACTGTGAGTACAGTAGATTTCGCATGTTTATATTTGTTTTATGTAAGCTTTGCCTGCTGAGACCTGTTGTTTCATTGATTGTTTGGAATTCTACTAACTTGCGTAGATTTAGATGCACATTCTTACTTGTTGCATGTCCTTTCGGTTGTTGTGCATCTAGTGATGGACCGGTGGGTCGCATCGATTACTCTGATGTTACTGTGCTATATGACCTGGAGCTGATCCCTCCTAGGCCCGGTAGGCAGTATGTCATCCCCGATCGTACGTTTGTCTCAGATGGTATGTTAAATGCCGAGCTGTGAGCTCGAAGGGGCTGCGGCTCTGGTCCGTACTTGGTGTACGAAGAGAGTATACGACGTTTGTCGTCGGGATTACTCTTGGGCTTCATAAAGACTTATAAAATGCGCAATCTATGTATTCACTAAGCATTCGCTTACGTTTTAGTTGTTGTATTTTTACAGGCAAAGGAAAATCTACTGCTGGACCTTCTAGTTAGGTCGTTTGGAAGATTTTGGAGATTCGGCACTATTTTATCGGTAATTTATGTTACGAGACAATGTTGTAATATTCTGGATGATTGTAATAAATGTATGGGTGTGTAGACTTAGACTTGGTACCTTATAGCACCGTAGGGTGTTTAACACTTGTTGCACTATTTCATTTATGTTTTAATGCTTCCGCACTTAATTTAGGTTATCAGATCATTATGTTATTGTATGTTGGTGATTAATCCTGGGTGTATTGTAATTGGTGGTTGTTGTGGCAAGGGTGCCACATTAACCATGACTTGAGAAAACCTAACGCAACTCGAGAAACCCTAAACCAAAAGAACCTGGCTTTGAACAACAAGAGATTACTAACTAATAATTTCCATTAGAAACCTAAGAATCCAACCGATCATAGACCACAACTAGATTACAAACAACCTCACTACAACAATTTATGAAACAACACCAACAGGTGTAGATCATCACTGTACATAAGTTTAGGGGTGAGCGACGAGTACCATTTTCCGAACCCGAACCGGTACCGAACTTGTACCGGTACCGACCGATACCGAATTAATATATTCGGTTCGGTATTCGGTTTTTAAATTAGCTAAAATTCGGTATTCGGTACTCTCGGTTCGGTATTCGGTTTTTATATTAGCTAAAATTCGGTATTCGAAACCGAACCGGCACCATATAAAATAATACGTTTCGATATTCGGTTCTTTCAAAACTAATAATTCATTTTCGGTATTTTCGGGATCGGTACTGGTTCGGTACGGTACGGTACCGAGCTCACCCCTACATAAGTTAGAGAAATTTATACATGAACCCTAAACTCTGGAATATGAGGTTTAACATATTAAGAAACAAAATTAAGAAGATATAAAGATGGAAAAAATGACGACATACATCCTTGAAAAAAATACATAAAAAGCCCCCTGCACTTCAAGAAGAAAAACAATCACAATCTACACCCAAACAGGTTATAAAAGCTACAAATGACACTCTCAATATTTTACAAATAACATCCTCAACATTAACCCACAATTAAGTTGGAAATATAAATTTAAAATATTTTAATTATAGCATTTCAACAAAATTGTTTAGATACTTTGTTGAACCTACATCTATGCTAAAACAATGTTAATATGAGATTACAATATATCTACTATCATTTCTGTCACATTTGTGACTTTGTAAGGGCAAGCTTTAAATTCGAAAGCACGTAGGTGGCAAAAAAGTATGATAAAAATTAAATACAATGGACACATAAAGTGATTTAATAAGACTTCAACAAGAAAATTTCAAAAAAGGTAGGTTTGTGTAAATGAGACAACTCATTGACCTTGTAGCTTCTATAATAAAGATATTGAATTATTGACATTTATTCATTGTGGTTTGTTTCACAAAACATTTTATTTTGACACGTTATTTAGCATTAATATTGAAAGAACTCTATATATTTTTCTCATATTCGTAATCAAGTTTCTAAACTTTATGTTCTGTTTGTTTTATGTCCTAAACTACTTATGTCTCATTAAAAAAAATATGTTTTATGAACTTTTAGATAAGACGCTAATACAAAAAGTTTAGAAACTTAATCGTTAAAATAGAGAAAGATTGTGAGTCTTTTCAAATATTAGTTGAGTGAAAAACCCAAATAATCTTATTCGATAACTGGTCAAACAAGTTAAATATATACTATTGAATAATATAAAAATAGTTTAGAGAATTAAACAAACAAAAAAATAGTTTAGGGACTTGATTGTGAAATAAAAGTTGATTAGATTTTTTCAATAGTAACCCTACTATAAAATATAAGTTTGTGACGATAGTCAAGTAGTAATTAGTTTTGGGTATTTTTAATTTATCTAATCGAAATGATATAGATCCTATTGGACCTAACCTAATAATTTAAAGTTTCAAGTTACTGAATTAACAATTCTTTTTCGAAACAACTGATTAATCGAGTTGGTTATAGAATTGATGTTCAATGTCGTATATTTTGAAATGTGTTTTAGCATTGTGCTTTGGTTTTCAATTAATTTTTATATTAGTGTTTCCTTTGCTAGTACGTGTATAGATTTTTGGGTACATCTGTTCTAAGGTTAATGTCATTTCTAACCATATTCATTCTTCATTTTCAAATATGAAAGAATTGAAGTAGCTGCTAATAAGAATATTCTTTTTTTAAAGGGTTAAAGTCGTACAAATGTAAGCTACTTTACTGAAATTATCGAAATGACTAATCTAGTTTTTTTTTTTTGCCTCGTTGGTACTTGTACTTAATAGTGACCTGTCGATATAGTAATTGGGACCGGTAAACATGCTGAGTTGGCGGTTTTTCTAATTCAACTGATTATGTGGCATGTTTTTAATGATGTGGTGCTTATGTGGACATTGAAACTTTCATTTAGATTATTTAATTCATTTCTTTAAATTTCAAAATGTTACCATTATTATTATATTATCACTGCTCTTATTATTTGAACCCAGTAAATTCAAACCTTCATCAATTAACCCAGATTTCTGGACATTCAAACAATATTTTTTGACTTATAAATCAACCAACTCAAAAATTTGAACCTTCAACGAAACACAGTCAAAATTAGAGTTCATTGAAGTTATTAGAGTTTTATCCACCTTCATGTGGGTTTTGAGATTCAAATCCATAGGCCAACCACGACCCTCTCCGAGCCTCCGGCCACCACCATGGTCAAAGACAAATCACGATCTAAAGGAGTCAAAGCCAAATGAAATCACAATTGAACCTATAACAAGAAACACTAAACGATTTCTTGAAAAATTAAACCCAGATCTATAAAAAATCAAACCTAGATCTGTAAACGATTTCTTGAAATCATTGAAGACGAAAAACCAGAAACAATATGATGAACACGTGAGGAAAACCAGAAACATTTCAAAGCTTACTGCACAAAACCAAAACCCAAGTTTCATGTTTGTCATTCGTCAAAATCGAAATCTCCTAAATCGAGATTTGTGCCAACAATAAAATCGAAATCAACCATTCGTCAAGATCTGGAACCATGGTTTCATGTCCATTACCTCCTCCATAGATTTGTACCAAGAATGGAAGAACAGAAGTGCATAGTGGTGGCGTTTGGCACTTCGGCTAACTCCAGTCGGTGGTATGTAGGAGTTGCGAATGTCAATCGGTGGGAGGTGGAGTCGGCGGTGATGACGTCGATGTCTGATCAAGGCGTTGTTTCATGTCCATCACCTCCTCCACAGATCTGTACCAAGAATGGAAGAACAAATGGTGTTTTGTTCTGATGAAGGCGACAAATGAAAGCATCCAAAACTTATTCTTGTCTTTGTGGTTTAAATTTAGTTTGAATTCATTATTTTTATTACTTTTTTATTTATTAACATATTGAAATGATATATAAATAGAATATTATTGACCATAATTAATTTTTAAAAATCCACTTCAACATATAAATCCATGTCATTTACAAAAATAAAATAAAATTAAAGTTTTACCAGTACAACCGGTTACCGGTCGACGAATGTACCATTTGAATGATAAAACTCGAGTACAAGTACCAAATGGGCAAAAAAAAAACTAGATTAGTCATTTCGATAATTTCAGTAAAGTAACATACATTTCTACGACTTTAACCCTTTTTTAAATTACTTACATTTCCAACCTTCTTAATTTTTGAATATATAAATAGAAAATCTTTCATCTCTTCAAATAATCTTTATATTTGAAGAAATGAAGGATCTTATTGGACATAGTGATTCTCGTTCAAACTTCAAATTTATAGTAAAAATCAAATATGATGAAAGAGACGACCCACAGTTTTTCATCATGTAGGTCAAGCCTTTGTGACGATGTAAGCTAATTAATTGTACTTTCAATTATATGTTGCATTGCACAATTAAAAAAAAAACCTAAGTCCTAATAAATCCCTAGTTGTTATCATTTAATTTTTTAAAGACAGAAAATTGTTATCATTTAATTACCTTCTCTATCTATATCGTTAGAATCAACTTTATATATACATTTTAGAAATGGTAAAATAACATTTATATTGAAAACATATGTAAGGACATTACTCTCTTTCAATTTCAGTTTTCAAGATAGATTATTTTATAGCATAACTTTTTTTTTTTTAAATTTGATTTCAGTTAACGGAAAAAAACAAGGGGTTCTATAAAAAATAAAAAATTGTTTAGATGATGAAAATTTTGTTTTATGAAAAATAAGATGTGTGATTATAAAATAAAAAAAATATGATAGGTAATAGAAAAGTAAGAGAGAGAAAGAAAATATTATAAAGAAATATAGGGTGAGTTATAAAAAAATAACAAAAATAATATGAAAAATGGTATTTTAAAAAGTGAGATGAAAATTAATATAATTAATGTTAATTAAACAAGTTTTCATTTTCTTTGAAAAATAAGATGAAAATTTTAGAAAATTTCAGTAACTAAACACATTCTCTATAATGAAAATTATGTTTTAGGTATACATGTATTATTTATTTATTAAATTTTATTTATCTAAGGTCCAGCATGATAAAAAGAAAGTTATGCTATTTTTAGGTAAGTTAAGTTATGCTATAAAATAATCTATCTTTATAAAAAAAATCAAATCATTTAATTAATCATAGAGAAATGACAATAACTTAATAAATATTTTTTTCTTCTTTTTCGTACTTTTGAAAATTGGAAAAGTATATATAGAAGCTGACGAGGCGTTTGAACAATGGAGGCAAGCAAAAAAGCTTGTGATTGGCGCCTCAACAATCTTGGTCAAATTCCCAACACCCACACATTCCATTCCATGATTCAATTTTCAACCAGCGTAACCGTAGCTATTTATTTCTCCATGATCTTCGAGCTCCGATAACCCGACCCGGTAACATTTCAACCTCTTCCCCATAGCAAGCAGTAAGCAATGAACCAAGTCAAGTTCGCTGTCACGTAGCCATCTCTTCCCCTCGAAATTTTGCTTTCTTTTCTCTCTAATTAGGTCAGATTTCAATCCTTTTAAAACCCTTTTTGATTTTTTCACATTCGTCCTTTTCATCTTCTTTTACAGGTGATTAGTCTCATTCAAATTTCCAAAGTTTTGATTTTTCGTCAAAGTTGCCATGAATTTTACAAACCCCTTTTGTTGCTGCTGCTATGTCTTTTTTTCCTCTGTTTTTCTTGCTTCAACTCGAATTCATCACCGGTTATGAATAAATGGGATGAATTTCTTTTCAGAAATTCGGATTACCCATTTCGAAATATGGATTCAGTTCTCGAGTTTTTATACCCAAAATTGATTCTTTTCGTGTTGGGGTTTTGGTCTTCTGTCGCCACCTATTTCCTTCACCTTCTTCGTTATTTCACAAGGTATTTATTGATTAGTTTATTGAATTATTGGTTTTACTTTTTCATCATATGATATAAGTTTACATTTTGGTTTTTTAATGGTATTTTTGAAACACAGATTTACAAGAAATGGCGGTTCTTCAAAGGGGATACCGAATTCGCAGGTAGTAGTAACAGAAGCTAACATGGAGTTGGAAGAGAAACAAGATTTTTTAGAGTTTCCAAGTGTAGGAATTGGTGAAAACTTGGATGAAAATGAGGCCCCTGAGTTTACATTTACTTTTAAATTTCCAACTTTTGAGGAGTTCAGTAAAAACCAGAAAGATTTCTCTCATTTGGTTGAACCTTCAGTTGTTTCTGAGAAGAAATTTAGTGAATCAATTGATTTACCTGAGGTTTCATTGGAATCTAGTGAAGTTGATACCAATTCGAATGGCGCGTTTGTTTCAAATCATCACATGGTACAGGATTTTCGACAGAGGTATGCACGATTGTAAAACACATTTACAGTTATTCGTTTACTTTTTTATGCCATGGTTTGCATGTCCAGTGGTCCACTATTTTGCTTCCATGTAGGTCCATTTACATCACTAGCAAACAAACCATTTTGCAAGGATGCACTGCAAAAACATATTGTTTAATTTGAGTTTTTGTATGCTATGTATATAATTTATTTTATAGTGATGAGCAAAGGAACAATGAATTTGAAGATAAAAAAGGTGTTCATGAGCAAACGATGATGATTGATAGTTCAAACGAGAAAAAGACTGAAGAAATGGAGGAAACCGAAGAACATGATAACTCAAAGGAAGAGAAGTTGGAAAAAGTTCTTGATGAAAGTGTTTTAACATCTTCTGATTTAAACACGGATTCAATCGGTTCAAGTAATATTCACTCACCAACAAGTGATTTACACTGTGATGATGGGTTCTTGTCAGATGGAGACTTTGAAGTAGAATTTGACGAGAAAGAATTAAATGATTGGATGGAATCCAGCTTCTTATCTGAGAAAGATTTTGGCGCAAAATCAAGAAATGTAACGAAACCTGAAGGGCCAAAAGCAAGCTTGAATGGGGATGAGAAGAATTCTTCAAATGATACAACAAACAAGTTGGAATCTTTATGGGAACATCAAGAATTGATCGAGCAGTTGAAGATGGAGATCAAGAAGGTTAAAGCCGTAGGACTGCCAACAATCTTTGAAGAATCGGAGTCACCCCCAAAGATCACGGAGGAGTTGAAGCCATGGAAGATTGAAGAGGTTTACCAAAGTGGAGGCAAGATGGGCGAAGTTCACAAGCTTTACAAGAGCTATAGAGAAAGGATGAGAAAATTTGACATCTTCAATTACCAGAAATTGTATGCAATAGGTAAGTAAATCTATCTTTCGCCTTTATTTTACTTCCACAGCGCACCATTACTTGCGAAATATGGCTAGAAAAACCAGAATATGATTGCCTAATAATCAGTTTCTTACAACAACTTTTTCTATTGCTTCCAAAAATTTAATATTTTGACCTTATAATATTATTGAATGATCATTCCGAACACTTAAAACTGATCGCGAAACGTTTCATCCATATATGAAATACCTCACGGTATGAGAAGTTCAGTCTAAGTAGATATTCTTTTAATTGAAGCTACGACTTTCATGCTTGCTTAATTAGGTACAAGATGGTGTGGATATGACTCGTTTTCTTGAAAAAAAGTTAACCTGCAAAACTAGTAATACAATAGTTTTTTTTAAAAAAAACAACAAATTCAAGGATACAATTGCAACTCATTATCTGTTGCTGTTGCTGAGTGTTGCAACCTAATTTTCATGATAATTAAGTAGAAAGAAAATGGGCATGGTAAGGGGACCCATTTGATCTGGTTAGGTGGGGATTTGATGGAAACACAAAAATCATGAAACTTTTCAGGTTTCAAGGATAAAAATGATGACTTACGGAATAGATAAAGGTATCTTTTTTGGGGTGGGGAACAAGAGGAGGGTTTTGGTGATGTTATATCAAACCATGATGTAGAAAACTTTAGGAAATCAACTTTATAGATAAAAAAGAAGTACTGATTCAGAGCAGATTTATACAGAGGAGTAGGACAAGCCTCTGTATAAGCGAACTACATGGATGGCAGGATATCTAGAAGCATACAGTATAAAAAGATTTACCAAAAAAAATATAAATTGGTATTCTAGTGCATCCTTTTAATACTTTTGTTATGATAGTGTATACAAGGTCTAAGTTTTTTAGAACACATCACTAAATTTGAGATATTGGTTTTCAAAATTCAGAATAACCCTCAAATGAATTTAGAAAGGCATGTTTCACCATCAAATTAATGTGGTGGGGGACAAGACAGTGTACAATGAAAAGCACTAAACATGGATTTGCACTCATGGAGGGATGTGCAATGTGTTTGCCTTTTTCTTGAGATCTTATTATTTGTTTATTTTAATGAGACAAGAAATATTATATAATCTGCAATTTCTGACCTTTTTTCTGTTTTCTTGAGTCACTTTTATAACTTAATATAAAGCTTAGAAAATTCATGCCAACACACTAACACCACCAACCAAATAAGAGTATTCTCAATCCTTCAAAACGCAATCTATTTCAAACCTACCTCAGTTATATTCTTGATCTAAGATATTTATTGGTACCCAGTTGACCACTGTAAATTCTAGTAATAGGTTTTTACCGTGATGCCTAGTCAGTTCTTAAAAGGGTCCCTTTTTCCGTCTTGTAAGCTGTAGTTATCAAGCTAGCAACTTTCCTGATATTATAATTGTTTTCTTTAATATTACTCATTAGGGATCCCACAAAATCTTGTATGGTACCCAGATGTTTGTAGATAAGTTGAGACAGTTTACCTAAGTAAACTTTAGTCATGGATTTGTACTGAAGACAAATCTACAACAATCAATGAAAGTCAGTCACCTTTTTTATTATTTAATAATTAACTAAATATGATATAAATATAGGAGTTTGTAACCATTTAACTATTTAAGAATGTTATGCATGATTTTCGGACCGTTTAACCGGTTTAAGTTTTTTTTCTTCTTGTTTGATCTGTTAAGAAAATATTACATAAAATAATCCATATTTACATAAATAGGTTAAAAATGCTCCCTTTAATGATACTCAGTTTGCTGAACAAGTCCTGAAGGTTTATTTTTCTGGATTTTAGTCACTGATTTATCTATTTTACTTTTGGTAACTTGGTTCTATAAGGTGTTGTATTCTTTATTATAATGCCGTGGTAGCATTGTTTTCTTTAACGTCACTCATCAGAGATCCAACAAATCTTTACTCCATGAAAAATGATGAGGTAAATTACTAAGGTGGTGTTTGGTTCGCAGATTTATTGGGATTCATTGGTATTTGCATTTAAAATCCTATGTTTGTTTTGCAGATTTCAGTAAGGATTTAAAATCTCAGGATTTCTTATTTTCATTCCTTCTTTGTTATTTAAAAACCCAGTCTCCCATTAGGATTTAAATCCCAGTTACCTTGCATTTTTCAGATTAGCAAATTTTTCCTAAAAGATAATGCAAATTCTTTGACAAAATGCTTAAAAGTGCAAATGCTGCATAATGCAAATCCTTTGACAAAATGCAAATACCAGATACAAAAAATCTGCGAACCAAACGCCCCGTCGCCCCCTAAGAATTCAGGTTTTTTTAAAACCATTTTACTTGGTTCCTCATCTTCTAGGAGGTGATCAAACTATACCCTTTCTAGCATTATGATTGTCAAAACTATAATGTACCGAATATAATAAAGAAAAAACTCTGATTTTTACAGGGGTAAAGGATTTCTTGGTGGTGTTTGGATATCTATGAGGTCAAAATAATCAATTTCCGTGTTTGGTAAAGTTGATTCTGATTCTGAGTTTTTTTAGAGTCAAAATAATTGAGTAACGAGTTGCCATAAGAAAACTGATGATTGATAACAGTAGCTATAAACAATAAAACAACTGATTCATTGATTCTCACTTTTAAAAATAGCACTTCCAAACACCTATCTCTTTAAGTAGACAAACTGTTTGACTTTAGAAGACAACTGTATGCTTTTTAGAACACAGGAGTTAACTGAAACGTATTAAGCATAGTTGTTGGTGATTAGAATGCATAAATTTTGATATCTTGAGCGTATAATATACAGGTTTCTTACAGCTAAAAGATCCTCTTCAGTCAGCTTCAAGCTCAAAATCTATGGTTCCTGAAATTACGACACTTCTTAGACAAAGTTTTACAACCACGAAAAGCAAGAAGCATGAAAACGACCCAACGGTTAAGTTCATAAAAGAATTGCAGAGCGATTTAGAAGTTGTGTATGTTGGTCAAATGTGCCTGTCGTGGGAAATCCTACATCGGCAATACGAAAAGGCATTGGATATATGGGAATCTGATCCACAAGGGATACGTCGATTCAATGAGATAGCCGGAGAATTTCAACAGTTTCAAGTGTTGATGCAAAGATTCATCGAAGATGAACCTTTTCAAGGACCAAGAATCCAGAACTACGTGAAGAGTCGCTGCACTTTCCGTAATCTGCTTCAAGTTCCTGTCATTAGAGGTGAGAACACAATCAATCACAAAGTTTTGGAATCTGGGATATAAACGTTTTACTTATGAATGATTGATTTGCAGCTGACCATTCGAAGAATAAGAAGGCTAGAAGTGAAGTTGTAACGGATATTACCAGCGACACGCTAGTAGAGATAATGGAAGAATCAATACGTATTTTTTGGCGATTCGTTCGTGCTGACAAGCATAAACGACAAACACCTGTTGAGTTTCAGAAACCCGAGGATTCACAGCTGTTCATGGATCTCCAGAAAGATTTACACAAGGTTAGTCTTTAGATATTCAAATTTCCACACAAAACACTACAACAAGTTCATTGAATCTATACTTTCTTGACATATTTTGTTATTTACTCACTTAAAATTTAAATGTGTGTAGTATTATGATGTACACACTTCACTTTACTCTTGCATGGAGACACGTCTCATCATGAATTATTTCTAAAATATTTTTACTTCTAAGAACGAAGAACATTAACTAGTTCTCTATGGCTCTATGCTTAAAAGTCTGGAGAAATGGCTAAATTCTCATTCTCTTAAAGTGTACACTTTTCAAACATTCTGTCCATATGTAAGTGTGGAGATTTAAACATTGTACACAAGTGTGTACAATTTTGTGTGTTCTACTTTTACGCTCTACTCTCTCATAAGTTAAAAGTATTTCCACTTGAGAACATGTAGAAATTAGAATTTTAATGGAAAATATGCACTTCTTACTCCTTTTGGATTTAAGAGTGAACATTCTAATGATCTGTTGTTGTCTGTAATATATGTTAACTGAAAAATATGATGCTTTAGCCAATTTCTCTACACTTCTAATCTTGGAGGTTTACTAAATGTTCGCGACTCTTAAAAGTAGGATTCTTTACTTCTTTAGAAGCAATTTGTCACAACATATTCTAAAAATGGGCAAAATTGAGTAATTTGTTTCAGTGAAACTCTACACACTTCAAGAGTACAACAAATTTACACCGGTGAAAAGAAGTTATGTTTGGCAAAACTAGCTGTAGCTTTGTGTTTTTAAAAGATGTAGAGCTTTTGGTAGCTGAAGCTTTTGAAAGCTGAAGCTTTTTAAAAGAGTTGGAGCTTTTAGTTCTATAAATGTGTTTGGTAAAAGTAGCTGTAGCTGTAATTTTTAGTATTAAATTACGTAAAAGGACATTAATATTAATTAAAAGTGGTTGTTTATAATTAATACGAGGGTAAAAAAATAAATATGTATGACTAAAAGCTCGAGAGCTTTCCAAAAGCTACTTCTACTAGCTTTTTATAAAAGAGCTTATTTTTTCACAAATGAAAGCTCTATGTTTCCTTCCAAACAAAGCTTTTATTTTTTAGTAGAGCTTATTAAAAATAAAAGCTCTTGAAAGCTCCTAAAAGCTCCCTACCAAACATAGCCAAAATCGCACTTGTTACCCTTTGTGGACCATCTAAAGATTTGTTGTAGTGAAATGAAAG
The DNA here is from genome assembly GCA_020465985.1 of Centrapalus pauciflorus. Lineage (NCBI taxonomy): Eukaryota > Viridiplantae > Streptophyta > Magnoliopsida > Asterales > Asteraceae > Centrapalus > Centrapalus pauciflorus. The sequence continues at coordinate 293,075 of JAANYP010000693.1, read as the reverse complement.
CATGATCGTCGAACCCACATGAAATACAAACCTAGAACAAAGAAAAATCAAATCTTTTTGCCATTTGATTCTCTATTAAATGGATTTGCAGAAAGAAAGGAAGCTTAAAGAACAATTGAGAAGTGGGAAGTGCATACTAAAGAAATTAAGATGTAGAGAAGAAGAAGAAGAAGAGACAGAAGATCCAGTGCTTTATTTCTTTTGTCAAGTAGATATGAAACTAGTGTCAAGGGTGCTGCAAATGTCTAGATTAACAAGTGATCAGTTAGTATGGTGTCATAACAAGCTAAGCAAAGTTAGTTTTGTGAACAAGAAGATTCATGTAGAAGTTGAACCCTCATTTTTGCTATTTCCTTGCTAATTTTTAGGACTAATGTCGTCACCCTCTGTGGTGTTATGTTAATCTTTTGGCATCGTTAATATAGTCTTTTTGCTATGTCTATGCCCTGTTTTTAATATGTTGCGATGTAGCATCATATTGTTGAAAAGAAATTTCATTGGTTTAGTCCAAATTCTTTAATGAATCATATTGGTCACTTAGCGATGATTATGTTGATTTCTTGTGAAGAATGCATATGGTAAGTTAGGTGATGTTTGTTTTTTTATTATAATAATTTGAAGTGCTTTTCATTTTTGATCATGTTGATTGAGGTTGTTAATTGGGTAGTGTTCTGAGTTAAACGGGTTTGTGTAATTTGTGTCAACCCTTTCTTGACCCAATTATTTTTGTGTCTTGTCAGTTTTTTTATATTGGATTTGTGTTGATCTGTTTAAGCCAAAATTTCAGTCGCTGGATTTTTGAACCTTGTATTTGGTTTTTGGTTTTTCATTTCAACTTGATTTGGTTTTTAGTTTAGACACAATTTCAATTTTGGTTTTTGTTTATATTTGTATGACAAACTCACTTTCTTTTCAATTTGATTCAGCATATGATGTTGGTTTTAGCTTACTCATATGATAATTTTATGATGTGCAAATAATCCGAATAGACCGGAATGAACCAAACCATCAACCAAAAAAAAATTTAGAACCGAGAACCGGACAATGATACCGGTGTGGTTTTGTTCGTTTTTCGATCCGGTTTGGTTCAGTGCGATTCCGTTCAATTTTTTGTCTTCCACACAACATTGTAAATAAGTTAATTCTCACAACTTACTAACAAACTTTCATATTTATGAACAATTCGTAAACAATTGATAACTCAAGTATAGGCATGAACTATTATTTGGTAACAATGTTACATCCCTGGAATTTAAAACCGGACCACCAGCTAGTTCGACATTCATGTTTATAAAATCAGATAATTAATATCCTTCCGTCCCAAAATAAATGTTTATCGACAAAAAACACCTAGTTCTAGAAAAACATAATGATTACAACATTTAATCAACAAAATGACAGATTTATTCTTTTATATTAATTACTTTTAAAAAGTCACTTTTTTTAGACCATATAATTAAGGGCATAATAAAAATCAAATAATTAAGGATATAATAAGACCACGCCTATTGTACGTAAGTATTATGACGACTTATCTTTTTCAATTAGTTGATAGTCTATAATCATTTTCGCCGCTCCTTAAAAATATGTTTGCTTCTTGTTGACAGTTGGGCGACAAGTCCAAGGGATCTTAAGTCTCCGAGTCTCTCAATCAAGGTCGACACACAAACTTACGTCTAGCTGGGTATGCTTATCGGTCGTTAGTCCTTTGGGTAATCCATGCATATATATTAAGTCTTAACTAACTATTTTACTATTTCCAGTAGTGGTAACAAGTTAAGGGTGTAAATGAGCCAATCGAGTTCGAGATCAGCACGTTTGTTCCACAATCCTACTAATGAAAGGAAGAGAATGAAAACCTAACAAAAGTCGTGTTCCATACACTTTTTAAGAAAGAAATTTCTTTGATTTTTGTTTTGAACTCTTCCTTCCAAAACTAAGAAGGAAAGGAAAGGAACCATTGTAAGCTTTCCACTCTTCTTGTTCTCCTTATTGTCTTTTGATTTCAGTCTTTAGAATCACAACCCAAAGCTTGAGCTCGAGTTTAGCTTGTTTCAAACTTTACATGTAAAGGTCGTGCTTGGCTCATAAATGATTTTATAGATCCGAACTCGACTTATATATTATATATACTTATTTTTTAAATAAATTTACTATATAATACAATTATATTAAATATTATATTACTCTAGTTAATATAATTTGACATAAGCCTATTATTTAACTCATAGTTAACCTACATTTTTGTACATGATGACCATGTAATTGGACCAATTGGTCCTTGTGAGTTGTGAGTTGAAGTGTTGAAGAAGAGTAACTAATAAAAACCTGAACCAAAACTTTCATTGGGTTATGGGCTAAAAACCTGGCCCAATGTGACCCATTTTATAGAACCTCGTTTTACAAACTAGTCGGAATTTTATTAAATTACTTGAGCTTAAACTCAACTCGGTACATAAAAATGGCTTGAATAATAATGCAATTCAAGTCCAACTTGATAAGAACCCAATTCAAATTACCGTCAGACTTTTTCAATATATATATATATATAATGAACCGTTATGTAGAAAGTTTGTTTATTTATAATGTGAATGCATATGAACAATAGTAATTAATTAACTATTTAATTCAGTAGATGAACATGAACAGATGTTCTGTTTGTTCGTTTACGTTTGATACTATTTGACTAAAATTGGAGCGAAAATGATCTTGTTTTGTTCCTCGATTGAAAAGAAATATCTTGAGCAATCGGAGAAGTATGTGTTCGTTGATAAAGATATGATATTCTTAGATTACTTTAAAAACAAAATGAAATATAAGTATAAGATAAATATTATGAAAACATAATTTAAAGCAATATATTAATATAAGCATATTATTATGTATTTAATATAAGGATTAAAACAATAATAAAAAATATATGTTACTAATTTACTTTCTAAAATGCCAACATGAATACGTTAATTTCATAATAAATTTACATGAATGTAGATTGAAGTCCATTTGTGTTCGTTTAAACGAATGAACATAAAAAAAAATCACTTAACGTGTTCATTTAATTGTTCGGTTAAACTTAATTGAACAAACCTCTATTCTTATTCCTTTGGTTTATTTACAGTCTTAGCTCCCCTTGATTAAACTTTGTAACTGTTAAAGAGGGATTAATACAAATTCATATTTAATATTTCCTTTTGTTTAACTTGATTTTTCATTCACTTTTGTTGAAAACCATCCTACCTCTTCTATTCAAGGTTTTGAAAGACTCCTTTTAGTTTAATGTTTATGTTTGTTCAAAAAACAAAAAATTTATATTTATGGCTAATTAACTCTAACGCCAACCGGCAACCGGTATGTTATTATGAGGCTCACGACCACCGCGAATAGGTGATGCAAGAAAAACAAGTAACACGATGAACCGAGTTCGAAAATAGATGTTTTAGTGGAAGTAAACTTGCTATATTTAGAAAGACTAGAGAAATCGATAAGGAGTTGAGAGTTTAAAGAGTAATGACAATTTACTTCGATCACACTTGTCATATTTCCTTTCTTGTACGTTACGTGCCCAAAAACTCCTAGAAAACACATCCCTTATCCCCACAATCACCGATCGTGCTTCCGAGTTCCTACTATATATATAAATCATCTATATGTACTAAGTGCCCATAATTAGTCGAAGAAAGAATCGAAATCGATAAAAGATATGATGAAGAAGGGAGTGGGTAGTGTAGCAATATTAATGTTGGGAATGATGGTTGTGGTGATGATGATGGTGCAACCAAGTGAAGGATTTTCTTGTGGTCAACTTACTGGTATGTTGGAACCATGCATAGGATACCTGAGATCAGGGGGTTCACCGTCGAAAGCATGTTGCGATGGAGCCAAGAGGCTTCACAGTGCCGCACGCACCCAAGCAGACAGGCGGACTGCTTGCAATTGTGCTAAGGGTGCTGCTGCTCAGCTGCAGATTAAGCCAGATGCCGCCAGTAGCCTACCGTCCAAGTGTGGCATCAAATCCCGCATTGCTATCAGTCCCGACATCGACTGTAACAAGTGAGTATACATATATAACCACATGTATACCTTAATTAATTTAATCATTCTTACGTGTTTTATGCATGGTACGTGGTGCAGCGTTCCTTGATCGAGGCCGCCTGCAGGGATCGATCGATGGAGGAGCTATCGCCACCGGGCACCGGATTAAATAATGATATAGGTGTAGCAGTTTGTTTTGTTTTGTACCTTTCTACGGACTACTATACTTATCATATATATTAATTAAATAAATTATGACAATTATTCCCAATTAATGTGTTTTTTAATTAAAATATTTCTCTCAAAAAAAAAAAAAAAACTATCAGGAACTAATTAAACATCTTATAACATAAGCAACTAACAAGTGCATGTGTAAAATTCATCGCGAAAACCAATCTCATGTCATCGCCAAAAGGCGTCGTCAAACAAACCTCGTAGCAAAAACCATTTTGTGATAACTTTCTCGTCGCAAAAAGTCCTGACAATAGAATCATGAAAAGTCAAAAAAATCAACTTTCGTTAGTCGTGTAGGACTTTTAGCGACGATAAATGTCATATCATATCACAAGAAGTGTGTATTCTAAAAAATATTATTTCTTGTAGTGAGAAAAAAATAAAAATAAAAGGACGATTCAGTCCACAACAAAAACAACCCCGAAACTGGGACTTGACTTTCTGATACATGAAAAGTTAAAAATTTAATTTATAACTTAAAACCATTATTGGTTTTCAATATTAATAAATATCATAATCTAACATTAAATTTATTATTAAAATTTAAATTCATCAAATTTTACACTAAATGCATAAATTTGAACATTAAATGCACAAATCTTGTCAAATACACAAATTCGTATATATATCATGAGATGCGTAAATGTCTATATCAAATGCATAAATTTATCAAATGTATTAATTTTAGCATCAAATGTATAATTTTATACATTAAATGCAAAAATTTTAGAGTGATTCTCACGTTCTCACGAAATTGAGTGTTTTTACCGGAACTCAACTATATATTCGTCTTATCATCGGTTTAATCTAAATATAAATTATTTGAAGGAAATATAAATGCAGTTAAACAAAAATATTTTATAACATTTTATTTATTTTATAATTTATAAACGCTATGTTTTATGGAAAATTAAAAATACCAAATTGTATCAATTAAAAATATATAAACTAAAATAATTAAATTTAAGAAAATAATATAGAAAATAACATTATTATTCTTTTATTTTTAAAGAAAAATCAACATTTAACTTTTTAATTTTAAGTTTATATATATCATATTTTTTTTGAACGGCAAACTATCCTACTTCTAATCTTAAACTATTCTTTTACCTCAAGACTTACTTTCTCCACCAAAATTTCAACTTGCATCTGACGGGAGTCGAACCCGTGACAGCTCACTTACATAACACCCATCTTACCAAATGGGCTAAACCTAGGGGTGAGCGACGGGTACCATTTCCCGAACCCGAACCGGTACCGGTACCGACCGGTACCGAATTAATATATTCGGTTCGGTATTCGGTTTTTAAATTAGCTAAAATTCGGTATTCGGTACTCTCGGTTCGGTATTCGGTTTTAAAATTAGCTACAATTCGGTATTCGGGACCGAACCGGCACCGTATAAAATTATACGGTTCGGTATTCGGTTCTTTCAAAACTAATAATTCGGTTTCGGTATTTTCGGGATCGGTACCGGTTCGGTTCGGTCCGGTACCGAGCTCACCCCTAGCTAAACCCCATTGGTTTGTACGTATGATATGTTAATAATTTTATCAAACTAATTTATTTTATAAATTATATATAATAATTTGTTTCCAAGGGTCTTAAATTGTCAGACCGATAAATTGTTTCCTCATTCTGCACTTTAACTTAACTAAACTACAATTAAATTTAATAGGGGTTTTTTTTTTGCATAAATACCAACGAAATGGATGCAATGTTTTTAGTACAACAAACTATTAAAATTTTTGTTTGAAATATCATTCTACTATCTGATCTTTTTTCTATTAAAGTAGTATACTTCAAACAATTTCTTCATAATAGCAATCACTAATGACTAGATGGCATTGACTGGACGTCGACGTAAGTTGCCACATCAACACCATACGATGACTGAATTTGCATAAAATAACAACATACTTATAAATAACAATGCACTCATAAATAATAATGTACTCATAAATAGTAACATATTAAAAAACTAGCAATGTACTAGTTTTTATAATTCTTTAATCCCAAATTTAATTTTATTATTTTTATTATTATTAAAAATATGATTTGTACGTTGATTTTTTCGAATGTAATAATTAAAAATAGCAACATAATTATAAATAACATCACAACTTCCGCGTGATTTTTTTCGGACAACCTAATAACCGTAATGACTCGTCTTTTTAATATTTATGAAATTTTAAAAATCTGAATAGATCGTCGTTTTTTCACGATGAGATAACGTTGATCCAATCAAATTTTTAGTTTTTCCAAATGAAAATTAAAGATGAAAAATTGTGATTTTATGGTTTGTTAAATTTGATTGAAACGGTCCATTAACTTTAAAAGTTGTATAAGTAGACACTAACTTAACAGTTTACTTTCATTTTTTGTGTCTTATCTATTAGTCAATCGTTAAACTTTTTAATATGATATTTTCACCCTTTTGAGTTTGATTCTTGAAGTATATTTCTTGATGGTAATTAATAACTTTTCTTTATTATCAAAATTTCTTTATCATTTCATCTACATTTTTAATAACATTATAATTTTTGAACTTAGTATATCAATTAATATTGATTAATTTTAAGTATATACATTGTTTTAATTTATATATTTTTATTTATATATTACGAACAATCATTATTGTAAAATTTGATTTGTTATTCTAATTATTCTAATTATTTTTTTGTTGTTGTTTCAAATTTGATTTCGTCATAGATTAATATTAAATGCAAAAAAATATTGAATATTCTGTCAATATCAATGTGATTTTTATTTATATTTTGTTAGATTAACCAATATGATTTTCTTTTTTCCAAAGCGGTATAAAATGATGAACCATCAGATTTTCATTTTTACTGAATGTAAAAACGACGAACGAAATCAGATCTTCAATTTTTTTTATGAGAAAGAAACAACCAATTAGTTTTCTAATTTTTCGCATGAAAAAACGACATATCATTATAAAGTTCATTTTATGATGTTTGTGGCCAGAAGTTGTCGCGAGATGTAACAGTTTTTTTATATATTATAAAATTATAAGGATAATTAAGATGTCATTATAACAATTTAAATTTTTATTTGGTATATATATAACTATTTTTTTATATTATTTATTAGTACGTATATAACTAAAATAAAAATTTTATAACGAAATAATAATAATAAATTATAGATTTCTTAAACGCATTAAATAAAAAGTTAAAACATAAGAGTTAATAATTATATAAAGAAAATATATAAAAATTAAAAAAAATTATATGGACTGTTATTCAAATGATTTGCAAACTACAGGAATCAAATTTGTCGCAATAAAAAGAATAAAATCGTTATTTCTAAAGGGGTGAGCGACGGGTACCATTTTCCGAATCCGAACCGGTACCGGTACCGACCGATACCGAATTAATATATTCGGTTCGGTTTTTAAATTAGCTTAAATTCGGTATTCGGTACTCTCGGTTCGGTATTCGGGACCGAACCGGCACCATATAAAATTATACGGTTCGGTATTCGGTTCTTTCAAAACTAATAATTCGGTTTCGGTATTTTCGGGATCGGTACCGGTTCGGTCCGGTCCGGTACCGAGCTCACCCCTAGTTAACACTCAACTAACTAAAGATGGACCATTTTCTAAAAGCAAATAGTGGTTTGAAGGACTATTCATATAACTTTAGAAATTGATGAACTGTTTTCATAATTTTAAACAGAGAATATTTTTGTAGTTTACTTTAACATAATTAAATTTAAGATTAAATTTTGTAAGTACCTTGTTATTTATGAGTATATTGCTATTTATGAGTATGTTGCTATTTAAAAAAACGCGGTTGTGAACGAACACGAACGATGAGATATTCATGTTCGTTTGTTTAACTTAGCCAAACAAATAAACGAACACGAAAGTAAATGAACACGAGATATTCTGTTTGTTAAGAAAATATATTTGTTCGTGTTCGTTCGTTCATTAAACACATAAACGAATGCTAACAAACGCGAATGAATGCTAACAAACTAAAATAAACGCATGAACTGTTTATGTAAAAAATAACCTAACCACAAAATACTTGAACTATGCAAATTTCAAATTAAACAAACCAAATTCAAGTATTCAATCCTATAGAAATGACTTCTTCAAGCTAAAAAAGTGAAAACTAAAATTTGAATTTAAACTTCAAACAAGCTATCTTCACTAGGGGTGAACTCGGTACCGGACCGTACCGAACCGGTACCTATCCCGAAAATACCGAAACCGAATTATTAGTTTTGAAAGAACCGAATACCGAACCGTATAATTTTATATGGTGTCGGTTCGGTTCCAAAAATACTGAAACCGAATTATTAGTTTTTCTTAAAACCAAAACTTCATCATCTAAACAAGTTTTCACTCTTTATAAAAAATCTTGTTTTTTTTTCTTAAAACTATAAATTGAAAACTGAAATTAAAAAATGACTAGTTTTCGTTAACTAAACGCAACCACCTACCAAACAATGTTATAGTAATAACTCATTTCATTCCAACATGATATAAACGAACACGATAAGGAACCATAATAATTCATTCCATTACTTTATCCATTTCATTTCTTAATCAGTCCATCACGTCAAACCAAACAGACTTTTAGTTTAAAGAAGGCACGTAAAATGTTATTTCGACAAAAACTTGATAGGTTGTGAAAAAATTACTTCTAGTTGATAGTATTTTGTGCATAAATCCCTAACTAAAATTTCTTAAATTTCAAAGAAACAAAGTGTGGGATGAATACGTGGTCCTTTCCACCGATTTATTCCGAGGAGCTTCTAGGGTTGTATGGAAGTTCCACCGGACCAACATATGGCCACAGAACTTGATAAGAAAACAATGCTCTCCGGCACGTCCACGACGATGATTCCGGTCACATGGAAAACCTTCAGGAAACACTCCACAAGGTTCCATTTTCATAAAACTTTCTCATATTTCATTCATTTGTAAATTTGCTAACACTGCAGAGTTTTCCTTTCTCGGTTACTTTTCAATCGTAAAACTAGGTCAAATTCTATTATTAGTATGATTTCTGGTGTTGAAATTTTGTCATCAATAATAATAAAAAAGCGGCTACTTCTCTTTCAACACAGCTAAAAAGGGAGGAGTAAGCAAAAGATGTACCTTTATGTGGATATAGACTTGTTTAAACAAGGGCTAATTGCGTTAAAATGTAACATATTGTCACAGTTTTTTCAATTTGGGTAGCATATTAATTTTTTTTTCTGATTACAGTACATACTTTCCAATCAAGTCAATTTACCACATCGGATTGAAAAGTAAAAATTATTCACGTGACAATTTCTTTGTCCAATCGGCATTTTTTTTACAGAAACGACAGTTTAATTGTTACTATTTTGTGCAATTTAAAAGTATTTTTGATAACACATTGCTATTTTGAGCAAATTTATAAATAATTAAGCAATATTAGAAATTAAAAAGATTGATGACTTTATACAGAAACTGTCATGCAGTAATTTTACCTTTCAATGATTACCTTGATTGACTTATAATTGGAAAGTATGTTACCTCAAATAGAAAAATAAATTTAGTATGTTATCCAAATTAAAAAAACAGTGACAATACGTTACCTTTGGACCTAATTAACCCTTTAAACAATGTGGAGAACTAGAACATAAAGTTTTGGGAGAATTGCTTAAAATAACAGACAACTTTTCCATTTTTTCTTATTATAACAATCTCACAAGTTTTGTACCAAACAAAGGAACAAACTCTTTGTTCATTTCCGATTATAGCATTTAACCGGTAAACAACAAAAGTTAACCGGTAAAAAAGGGTTATATATATGGTTTATTGTTTGAAATAACAACCTAATTTTTTTTTCTTGTTATGACAATGAGTTTTATTTTATACCATTTAATATATTATCTGAAACAGCAACCTACTTGTTGTTTACTGTCTAAATGCTATAATCGGAAGTAAACCAAAACTTGGTTCCATTATTTGGTACAATACGAGATTGCTATAATAAGAAAAAAGAGAAAAAATGCTTGCTATTTTGACCAATTCTCCCTAAAGTTTTTGATCTTATTGTAATCATTTATTGAATCCGGTTGTCCCAGTCTTCCTTTGATGCCTTTATAGTGTTGTTGTGGATGATGGTAACTAAAACGATCAACTGTTTGAATTTTTTATGGCTTCAATTACAGACGGAACAATGCCTCTGTGAAAGGCTTGAGTTTATCTTCGTTAGTGCAGCGTAATTAGTTAAGTTATTAAAACTAATAATAATAATGCTACCTGAACTCAAAAGTCAGTGTTATCCACAGCCTCAAGATCATGGACATAACTCAAACCTCTAAGCAGAGAACAGAATCCTGTTTCCTGATGATCATTTGGTGTGACTTTCTAAGGTCTAAACATTCCGCGCCCATTTGGATACTTAGCCACTTTGAACTCAAGGAATAGGACAAAGGTCCAATACAAACATACCCTATGGTAGTTGCTAGCATGTAAATGAACGAAGGGACCCCGAAATTAGCGGTCTAAATAGAAGAATGAAAGAAAAACTGGACTTTCAATAACAAATGATGATTTTAGAAGTTTTCAAGGGCTTTATATGATAATATATGTAACATTAATAATTCTCGAACTTCCATCTACTTTTTTGTCGTTGTCCGGGCGTTAATCCACTTGGCGCTTTTCGCTATATAAGTAATTTGAGGTAGCAAGTTCTTCCCTAACCCGTGTTTTCCCTTTCTTCCCCAAATACAACCCTAAGCAGGTCTAAATCTAGGATTTTAACATACTCATGGATCTTCTCATGGATTTTTTGGCAGCCTTTGAGAGCGGGAACGACTATGAGTGCTGTCCCCACTTTGAGAGGTTAATCGAGATTCAAGGCGAGCTCAATAAGGTGTTGTCTTGTAACTACTAACTTTCTTACCATATGTGCATTCATATGATTTTGTTGCTCATTGATTTAATGGTGTTGATATGTTATCTGCAATTTTTCATAGGCGCAACTCAATCAATGTATTTGCTGCATCCAATTTTGACTTGATCCTTTTTAGTTATTGTTTTCATAATTTCCAGTTTAACAAAAGAGTCTTAAATAAGATATTCTTCTTTAATTTGCACAAGAAAGAGAACAACTTAACAAAGCAAGAATATCTCTTAGATATCTGAAATTATTTAATTGTTGATCATGATCGGATTCCATTTGTATATTTTCTTTATTGGGGATCATTGTTTTCTTAAGGCAAGTTAATATCTTGAGCCCGAAATCTTTCTGCATAGATCAATCAATGCCTATCTTTTGTAGTTTATGGGTTCCGTTTTGTTTTAGTCTCTTTCTTGGGGACTATCTTTTGGTTGTTTATTTCATTGTGGTGGAATAAAATTTTGCTTTTCGGAAAAAAAGATAAATCAATGCCTAGAAACATTGACCAGGTGATCCTACTGTCGATTATAAGCAGGTCTGTTTGTAATTAAGTTTATTGAGCAAATAAAGATTCAAAATTGAGACGACCATCCATGGTGGTGATACCCATTTTGTGGTTTGATGGTTGGGTGATACTCTCATCACCCAACTACCCAAGCAAACATCCAAATTTACCCACCAACATTTTTTAGGAATAGAAGTTTCCCTGAATTCTCATTATGATTTTCTAAACATGACAAGCGTAGGTGAATGAAGAGGCATGTGACAAGATCCTGGAAATTGTACAGAAGTACAATGAAAAAAGAAGGCCAGTCTATGCTAAGCGCAATGAGATCATCAAAAGCATTCCTGATTTCTGGTTGACTACTGTATGTCATTTATCAAATGCATCATGCTTAAAATTTTCTTTTGTCAAAGCAACATACCTTGAGATGGCATCATGTCACACTGATTGAGTTCTTAATTTCTCTGATGTAGTTCCTAAATCACCCTGTACTTGCTGACCTTCTAACTGAGGAAGACCAAAAGGTTTGTTCATGACATTAGATGAGTCTATTGTTATTATTATATTGTATGTCTTGTTGACAACAATTTTCTATTTTTCGATCTAGATCTTTAAGTATATAGACACTCTGAAAGTGGATGACTTCATTGATGTGAAGTTAGGATTTTTCATCACATTTGTAAGCCTGTACTCTATCTTGGTGATGAAAGAACTCTTATCCATAATTATGATTGACTACAATAAATTTGCTTTCTTCTATCAGGAATTCAAGCAAAACCCTTATTTTGAAAACACAAAACTGTCAAAGACCTTTGCCTTTTGTGAAGGAGGCATGAAGGTTATGGGCACAAATATCAAGTGGAAGGAAGGGATGGTATAATGGAACTTCATAGCCTCTAGTATATTTATTCTTTTCGTGTTTGTACTGTAAATCTTAGCAAAAAATTCAACTTTTAAAACATGAAGGGTTCTGCTACTGGAGTTGATCATGGGGAAAAAGGGAACAAACGGCCTGCACCAAATGAAAGGTAAATTCCTGGTGTTTTGATCTTTAGAGGGTTTTGTCATACAAAGGAACAACGCTTGAATTAGGGAAGTATACGCATGCCCTCTGGCCTAAATGTTAGTTAGCACTTAGCAATGTCTTTGAACCTAATACCGTGTGCCTTGTGCTTGTGCATTTTTTTAGTACTGGTACATACAAGTGCATACGATAGTATGCGTGACCAGCGGCCTTGGTCTACTGGTGTTAAAATACTTTGTTAACAAAGTGTTGTGGGTTCAATAATCAATTATAACAGGGTGTGCGTGTATTGACGAGCGATGTTTGGCGTAAATGGCATTTAACAGAATCCGTAAACCTAGTGGGTTCAAGAATCAATGCTAACATGGGTATTTAACAGTCTTTGAACCTAGTGGTTGTGGGTTCAATAATCAATGCCAACAAGGTGTCACATGTATATTTTCTTAGTTTCTGGTTGTTTTCTGCAAACAAAATATAACACAAATGTCTGATCTTTAATGATACAGCTTCTTCAATTGGTTTACTGACACACAGCCCATGATTTTTGACGAGGTAAAACTTATTGGCTGAAGAACATAAATGTTTCTTCTTTGCATTTGTGACTCGATTTCTTATTTTTGCTACTGCTTCTGAACTAGCAGGTTCTAGAAGCAATAAAAGAGGACCTGTGGCCTAACCCCCTCGAGTGTTACTACAATGTATCCATTCTAGTGATTGCATTTTGTTTTGGTTCTCTCTAGAACATCTCATTCTCATCTTCTGACCACAAAACAAATTTTATTTGTGTAGATCACAGTGCTTTCTGAAGATGAGGACAATGATGATGAGGAAGAATAGAGCTTCATTTGCAGCTAGTGTTTCTGTTCTCTAGTTAAACATAGCTTATGACTATGATACTTGATATCGTTTACTATTCTGTAATTAGGATTGCTAGTAGCTAATGTTAAATTTTACTATGAAGTTGTTTTGGAGGTGGCCTTATTTCTTAATTTTGTTTATGTTTTCTTTTGTTTTTGCTTGCTTTCCTATGCATATAGAACTTTGGTAATAGTTTTTATAAAAACCAAAATGATCAGGTCCAGACAGATTGGAGTCTTGGAGCCTGATCTATTGATTTCCTACTTCATCATTTTGAAATGGTTGCGTTTGGGCATACCGACGGTTTGGGATGGCAAAAAAAGCCCCCTGAAGTGCCGACTGTGCCCGATCCCATGAAGCAGATGGTGATCACGATTTATGTCCCTTTGGAATTTAAAATAGGGACAGGTTTGGGAAGCCAATCTCTGGCCCTAAGTCAACCCGTTGTCATCCTATTGACAGTGACCATCATATTAGCTTTGTTTCTTTGAAATATTTTGCTTATTTAAAAGGGCAGGTAATTTCTTAAATCCAATTCGCGTTCATGAAATGGGTTCTATTCTTTTCTTATATTTGTTTAGGCCATCTTTAATTCAAATACAGTGAACACTTGCCACAAGTTCTCTTCATTTCCAGTTATATTCTGTAGAAATTTCAGCTCCAAAGTTTTCAGCATTTTAGTAATTTATAATGATACTTTATATTGTTACTTCATATATAATTATATGAAGTTAAAGACAAATCTTTAGAAGTCAGAATTGGTCAGCTTTCTCTTGTATTACTTTCCACTGCCGATGTTCAGAATCCATGAGCAACAAATGAAACAGACAAACCCTATAATCAGAGTACACATATATAATGTCAACTACCCATGAACCAAAACTTGACATGTATGATGTAGCAGGTCGGATGTTACCTAAGGAGAAAATAAGGATCAAAATGATCCCAGACAGCCATATTGCTGCTTACTTGGCTGGTTAAGCTTCCCACCGGTTCATGTATTGATTCCTTGTGTAGTCTAACCACTGCTAAAAACAGATTACGAATCAAAGGGTTACCAAGGAACGGTTTGATCATATCTTCAAGATCAGCTATGTCCGACAACAGGGTACTGCTGTTCTTTGATCTTCCCTTGAAAATGCACCTCGACATGGTGTAGACACCAAGAAGGTTTGAGTAAACGGGTAAAAACACATCTTTATGGTTACCCAGACCACCAATCCAGTCAACTGGTTGCTTGCCACCATGGTCAATGGCAAATGACATTAACCGCTGGAAGAATCTCCTCCGCCATTCGTTTAAGAAATCCATACCCCCATTTTCAGGTTCACCCGCAGCCAAAGACGTCAATACTCGAAGATTCTCTAGATGGAAACAACAGATCTGGCAAAGCAGTAGTTTTTCTTCATGGTGATTATCTATCTCCTTGTCAAAAACCCTTCTAACGAGATCTCCTTGTGATACAACATTGTTTGATGCATTTAAGATCCAATAAGAAAGATAATCGAAGTAGCCGATCCAATGACCAAAGATTGTAGATAAATGCTTAAAACTTGATATTATCACTTTGTCCACTTGGCTTGGAATTACCCCTGCTTCGGAACCAGTCCCATACGTTTCTGATGTAAAACACTTCTGAACATCACTGGCAAGTTTGCTCCTAAGAGAAACATCCTCATCTTCAAGGAGTTTTATGCACACTGACCACACATCTAGTGTTCTAATAGCATACATATTTACAGCCTCTTTCTGATCGAAGTTGCAGCGTGAAGTATCTGATGGGGTCGTACTGCTAGTAACATAACGACCAAGAAACTCGGCTGTTTGAAGTAAGCCAGATGCAACCACTGACTCAGCGGCTGCCTTGCGTATGTTAATAGGCTCTGAAGCATCAGCATGCTGTTTGATCAGGTCGACATAGTAACTGATGAAATCATACACTTTGCTTAGTCTGCTGCTGATTTTATCATATTGACTACCGTTCTTGAAAGAACTCGACAACATAATAGTGAACTGCTTAATGCATACTGCCATACAGCATAAAAGTATTTCTCGTGTCTTCACATGTCTCTTGAGTTTGTACAAGGAAACTAACTTATCCCAAAACAGAAATAGATACTCCGCATCAATGTTGCCCACAAATCTGGTTTCTGGGAGGCATTGTTTGCTGGCCAATTTCTGAAAATTGATCAGATTCCAGGTGAAAAGTATTTTTAAAATGTAGCAAGTGCATCTGTGATTCTTCTCTAGAGATAGAAGATTCACCATCTCACTATGGAGATGAGAATTAATCCACTTGATTAAGCTGCTCTTGAGATATTGATCCTCTCCATCATCAACAGATCCAAGAGCTTTAAGGAACAGAAGAAGCCACTTCAATGTCGCAATACGAACTTCATATGATGCATCAGACAATGACTGGATCAGTCTATCTCGGAAACTGGAAAGAGCGCCCGTTGTTTCAGATATGTGAAGTAAAGCAGATGCAGGAGAGTTGTCTTTCCATGACATAAGGGCATCTTTTTTATCAACGTTTTTTGATGTTTGGAAAACACAGTTAAAATATGAAGTTGCCGCCTGTTTTCGACATTCCGCTATTGTTGGATCATGATAAGATAGCCCAAGGTAGGCATCTGCATCTAAGCATTGCGAAGATAAATCCCAAAGGAGCTTGCATATGGCATTAATACTTTGGCTTTTATGGCATGTTCTAGCAATACTGAGCATAACATCAAGCACCCTTAAGAAACTAGTGTTGAGCGTGGAACAAGAGCACAGCTTCGGGCTGCCAATCCACGAACGCGTAACAAGAATTTGGATCAAGTCATCTAGAATCTGATCTTTCTTGAAGGAATCTGCTAGGTTTCTGCAATTGATATCTAGAAGAGAGATTAATTGTAATAGCAAACCATGAATCATATTTGAAGAAGCTAGCTTTGTTCCAGAAGGCAACTCGATGACAATGTTGACTAAGATGACTGAAAGTTTCTCATTGGATATTAGTCCCGTTAAAGCTCTTGATGCAAGAACACGAACACGAAGGTTACTTTGTGTTGAGCATCTTCTGATGAACGGCATGAATAAGAAAGGGTCCAAAATGTCTCCAGTTTCACTTGCAATTGTTGAAGGCTTGAGCCTTGACAAGAGAATTAACATGGGGCACAAACTTGGATGCACAGCATTGGCGAGGTTCGATCCCAAATGTTCTGGTGACCCGTCTGTTAGCAACTCCGTCACAATTTTCAGTTCACTATACAAGAAAGGATGCAACGACGGGTACCTTCATAAAAAAAAAAACCAGTTAACATTCTCCCACTATTTCAAAAATTATATACAAGAAATGTTTAAAGACACTTGCAGACCTGTGGAAAAATTCAAGCCCAGTCAATGCACGTCTAGCAGATTCGCGTTTCTGTACATTAAGGAATCCAATCATTCGACGAACCAAGGCTGTGTATGCAAGACATGCACTGTTTCGAACTTCCCAGTATGGTGAAGAAAATGAGCGTATAGCAATGATCATGGCCTCAGCAGAAAAGCCTGACGTATCTGTTGCAAGATTGGTATCATTAAATGCTGCTCTAAGAACGTTAAACGCATGTACTGTGGGAATGACGCCCTCATCTCGAATCTTTGGATTCACTCTACTACCATCCATTTCTGTTTCCCTTTTCAAAGAAATTGATTTTGTTCCATTTTGATCCATCATGGATCTGTTGGCTACATCTATTAGCCATCGTAGAGCCCTTGGAAGAAGTCTCTTTGGCGTGCCCTCAGGTTCCGAGAGAAAAAATGCAACGAAAGCAGCAGGAATACCAGCACTTCTCCTCAGCAAATCATCAACTGTTTGTTCTTTGGCCACCATTCTTTCCATAAGCTGTTCCATCCAAGATTCAGTTAACTTGCCAAGTCTGAAAAATTAGAGACACAGTTAGCATTGCAAGTACATTTTCTTATAAAACGAAGTAAAATTCCCAATTGCCATAAAAGTTTGCCTGTTTAAATGTGCAAATAAATAGCATTCCAGAAACACTAAATTATAGAAACTTACCTCGGATCGTCTGAGCAAAGTAAGCGATTGCATAGAGCAGTAAACCCTGCCCTCGTCTTATCAATTGCACCATTATGCTTCATTTTCATGAGGACTTCCAGGAAGTGATTCCCGATGGTCTCTAGCTGTTTAAAGTCAAGCACAACATCATTGGTCATGCTTGGACCACCATGAGGGCCCCTTGATATGTCTGACGTGGGCAAAGGAATCTTCCTTATAATAGTTCCCAGAAGAAGACTCACCTGGGACCGCAGAATAAGAAGCTTTACAATCAGGGAGTACATGGACGTGAAATTTTAAAGTGATTATGTGACAATGATCATAATTCGAAATTAAGGTGGCACAAAATGTGGTATAGAAGACGGCGTTTGGATGAGCTCGTGTTGTCTGAAGTTAAAATGCCCTTTTCTATGGTGTTAAGAGTCTAGTAAGAATTCATATTATTTCAGAAAGTTGTTGACAACGTAAGGGCTTGCAAGTAATTCTACTCAACCCTTAGATAATTGTTACCACTAGTATTAAATTAATTATTCAACATTTCAACCCCTAAAGTAGGTTGTCCAAATGCTAAGAACTGATTATTGCAACCTGAAGTATCAATAATCAAATAATCTAGTTCCAAATGAGCCTCCAAACACCCCTTAAGTATTTAATTAGAAAGTATAAATTCAACCATTAATCTAAAATTGGATCAAATTGGTTATATATTCTATATCCAACAGGTCAAATCGGCAATATTTATAATACTCAGCTAAAACGAAGCAAGTTATGAGTCAAACAGATCAAACATCACCCACAATATATTCAGATAGATACAAGTCTACAACCTCTTAGAATTAACCATGCTATTGTTGTAACAATATGGTTTTTGTAATCATATAATAGAGAATAATTATATATGAAATCATTATAAATAAGAATAAATAAGTGTTATTGACCCGACCAGCCGACCTGATTCTCAAATACACAACCAACCGACTGACCCGACCCGACCCGATTCTCAGATACACAACCAACCGACTGACCCGTCCAATTTACCATCTCTATCAAACACCAATGCAAAAGAAAATATAGAAAGTACCTCTTTCATTGCAAGCCAGCAACCAACCATAACAACCTGATCAGAGGGTCCAACATCCTGCACCATATTTGAACCTGTGGTTTCTTTTTCTGCTGCAGGCACAGGAATATCCATGTCACCAGTAGCTTCCCATAAGTAAGAATCGTCGTTCACAAGGTCCTCCATATCCTCAGTTAAGTGCCATGCATCAGCCGAGACCACAGAAAGCGCCATTGAAGTTATTCTCATGACTAACTCGAGTAGTTTCTCCAGAGCATGCCTCATACCAGATATATTACTCAACAATATGTCGGAAGTCCAATCCACTTCCTCAAAAGTATAACGAAGTGTAAGCAACACACCATGAACAAAACTGTTCCTGCAAGCATCAGAAAGATCTTTTTCTCCCATTTCAACAATATCGTGAAGCCAATCAATAAGTGACATTATGTAGTTTACGACAGGGGGAAAATGTACACAAGTTTGGTAATCTCCATTCTCTAGTGTTGGCTGCTGTGAATGAAAAGAAACAGTGTTGGATGACGCTTTGACACTCCAACCAAGGTCCAAAACATATTTCCTAAAGATGAGCCGCATTGTTAAGGCTCCAGCATCACTTTCTCTAACACGAGGACTACAAACTAATTTCTTAGCCCAAATCATAACTTCTTGGACCATGTCTGTGGTTGCGATACCAGGAAGAGGGGTAGGGAAATCGAGCAGTATGCGGAAAGAATTTTCTCTCAGGCGATCCCAACTGTCAACAATTGAACCTACTAGCAACAAAGTTGCTTCAGGTGATATAAACCTAGCATCATATGGAGTTATAAGCACAAGTGGAGAAGCAGAATCTTGCACAATCGACCAGGTATTGTTCATTATCAATATGAGTTCCATTGCCATTATTTTCCTTTCATATGGAGCTGAAGGGTAGCATGAGTAGAACAAAAAGCTACTCAGCCACTTCATAAAATAAAACAGATCTTCTGCTCTCTTAAAATTGGCATCTTTTGTTTCTTTTAAAAGAAGTCCACCATTCACAGGAGGTTGCCAGGTTCCTTGCTTGATTTGTCTCTCTAAGGCGGTTCGAACCCGAGAAAAGAACTTTCTAAACAAACTGGTTAACTTCATCTGGAAAGACGTTGACGAACACCTCATGTTCAAAGGCATTGCTTCTTTCATCATACTTAGCTCCAACGAAGATGGAAGGCTAGCTGTTTTAGGGTTCAAAAATAGGGATTCTACTGCATCTGTTCGAAGCGACTCATCAACATGAGTCAACGCTAACAGTAGCCACTTTACAAGGACCTTAACCTTTATTCCCTTTACACAAAGAAGAGCATAATCAGCACCACTAGCAGGGAGAGACTCCATCTTGTCTGGACACTCAAACCTATCAACATCTCCTTCAATCAAAGCAAGAGATCTAGAAACCTTGAGCAGTGAAACCAGAACTGCCACCTTCTGTTCAACTCTAAGATTCATATTTGCACCATAAACGTTAGGAAATGCAAGCAAAGGGTCTTCTCCAACAGGACCAATGGAGATAAAAGCAAGCATTGGAAATATACTGTCCACATCCACTTCAAGTAACACTGGGATCGCATACGTGTTCAAATTCGATCGTAGCTTTGAGTTTCCTGAAGCAAGTCCATGCAAAAACGGAGGCAAGCAGACATCTCTGAAGTTTCTATACCCGCTTTCCACTCCATCACTGCTCCAAAACTCATCACGCAAACATTCAAGAAAACACTTCATAAAAGAAGTAGCAGCACAACATACATCATCATCAACATATGCCCACGCAGTATCAAACATCATATCCGGACTCATGTCCAAAATTGTTTTCGCTCCAAGCCTCTTCGTAAGAGAAGCTAAAGGAACATATCTACCCTTGCAACGTGCGCCCATTCGAAGAAGATTGGATACAATCTTCTTTAGGAATAACTGAATACTCCCCTTACCATCTGTCGAAGGGAGGCTAGACTGTATATCCAAAAAGATGTCGAAAATCAAATGAACTTGTTTGACAGTTTGACTAAGAGGATCCTCGAGGTTATTCCATATGATTCTCAATATCCGGGCCCCTATATCATCCGATATTAAATCACGATTCTTTGTATCATCGTTTCCAAGATTAGTTTGTATCAAAGTTTTTATCTGTTGCAGACAAATCTGCATCACAGTCAATGCATGAAAATTGAAGTGACTATCAATCGGATTCTCACAATATTTGCATAATTCAGGCAGAATTCCATCGTAAAGTATTGTTTGCAATGAAATTGCACTCTCACCATTGCTTGATACAACAAAAGGAGTATTGAGCAATGATCTAGGGACTGAAGTAAGGATTCCTCTTATCAAACAGAGCCTACTGAGTACAGAAAAACTGTGAATTTCCAAAAACAGGTTCCCATTGTATGGAATCTTCGTGTTATTAGAACTGAAATCAAAATTTTGATGGAAGATACCTTCTATAATTGCCAACCCAAGTTCTTCAGGACAGAGACACACTTGTAGTGCTGCACAGAAGCTCACACCTGCAGCTACAAAACAGTCTCTTGAAAAAGCTTCAGATTTCAGAATGCTTAAAATGGTCGTCAGAATCGTCTCCATAATATTAGTATGATCATGTAATCCATTCAAACTGCTGAATTTCAAAGGACAACGCTGAAGCAAATAATAGATACAAGATAAAGCCTCTTGGCATTGTTCCATGACGATTGGTGATGGTCTACTCCAATTGTTAGTTTCCAAAACCACACTGTTTAAACCAGAAACCACATCTAAACTCATCAAAACTGCACATTCTTCGACTACTTCCACCAAATACCCCAATTTTGGAGAGCTCATCATCGATAAACCTACACGTGAAACACAAAACCTCTTCCCTTTTCCAATTCCATTCACATCTGCATACTCTTCGCATAGAGAACGAAAGCAAACACCGATAACAGACTGAAAATCTCGCGTTTTCGCAAGAACAGAAACCAAAGTTCGATGCAACGGTACAGAATTTTCGAGAAAGAGGATCTCGAGGTAGAATCTGGACGCTTGAGATACGACGGATTCATTGCTGTTTTTAAGTAAGTCAGTGAAAGCGGCAGCGATTTTTTTAGCGTGATTGAGTTGTGCGTAAGTTGAACTGAGAGATACGAGTTCGTTGAGTTGCGAGTAAAACACACGAGCAGATGCATCATGGTGTTGAGAATTACAGAAGTCACCTATAGTTTGTTTGTAGTATTGAGGGAAGACGATTGCGCTGTAAGTGTAGCGGTGGCGATGCTGCAAGGCACGCCATTTCGCAGACATGATTGAGTCGCTTGACAGAGGTACTTACTGACTGACTGAGGTCCGCCTTCTTTCTCTCTCCCTGCGGCGGCGAGAGGGAGAGAGAGGCGGCGTTCGTTTTTGCGAAGAAAGAGATACGTTCGGGATTTCAGAGTATTTAGGGTAAATTCTTTCGACCTTAATTCATATCATAGCTAGGTGGTCAAAATATTTATTAGTTATATAAAGCCTTTTTAATTATTATTTTTTTTTTTATGCCTGAATCCTGATCAGTGATTACCATACCCACCATGTCAAAACAAAGGGTAATTTTGCATTTGATTACACCAATAATTTATGGGATAATTACAAAAATAGTAATTTCTTACATGTTTATTCACTTTTTAGCCACTTTGTATACATTTTACCAAAATAGTCACACTTTACGTTACCACATTTACGTGATAGCCACAATTTACGTGATTTGTATTTTTTTTCATTTTTTAATGCATTACGTTACAAAATGTGTCTGGTCACGTAAATTGTTGTACTTTACGTGACCATTTTTGCTCCTTCCCCATGAATGTTTGGTGGGATGTCTTGTCTTCCTTTCCAAAAAAAATTAATCATTACTTTTAAAATTAAAAATTTAACTCTTTCCCTTATTTTACCTATTTACCATTTCGTGATTAGTCACGAAACCATCGAGTCCGGCGACTTCTCGTCTTCTCCGACGCTCTTCTCCGGCGATTTGTCATCTTCTCCGGCGACCACCTATTTCCATATCCAACCATCAAGCCACATCGCAACTCATGTGGCTTTTTGGTAATTTGATGGATTTTATTTAGTTTTTAGAAACAAATTTCTAGTGTTGGAAATCATCTGCAACCTTCTTCAAGAAGGTGGTAAAATTCCAGAAGAAGGAAGCCTAAGAGATGATGGTGCTCTTCGATGTCAGTCTTTAGTTGACCTTTTGGGAGCAACGGTGGTGACCGGTTGAGGAGGAGGAGTTTCTTTCATAAGATCCGTCAAAGCTTCGGATCTAGTAACGATGGCAAGAGAGGCATCAACAAGGTGTGGATGCGGCGGTGAGACGGCGGTGGAGGTGGTGGCGGTTTGCGGGTGTTGTTGGTTGGAAGGAAGAATCAATAAATGTCGAACAACAAGTGGAACTGGGAGGTGAGCGGTTTTGAGCCGAGGAAATCTTCGACGGAGCAGCCATCGTCTGCTCCTGCTCACGTTTTGTGTTTGTGTGCTGCACTGCCGGCCCTCTTCCTCTCTCTCTCATCCACCCTCTCCCTCTATAAACACAACACACCCTTCTCTCTCTCTCTCTCTCTCTCTCTCTCTCTCTCTCTCTCTCTCTCTCTCTCTCTCTCTCTCTCTCTCTCTCTCTCTCTCTCTTCAATTCCAACTGTTTTTCAAATGATGGAAAAATGGTGGTCGCCGGAGAATATGATAAATCGCCGGAGACTTGATGGTTTCGTGACAAATCACGAAATGGTAAATAGGTTTTCTAAGGGAAAGATTAAAAAAAAAATTAAAGTAATGATTACATTTTTATTGGGAATGAGCAAACTTTTAAAATTAGTAACGTAAAGTACAACAATTTATGTGACCAAACACCTTTTGTAACGTAATGCATTAAAAAATGAAAAAGGTACAAATCACGTAAATTGTGGCTATCACGTAAATGTGGTAACGTAAAGTGTGGCTATTTTGGTAAAATGTATATAAAATGGCTAAAAAGTGAATAAAGATGTGATAAATGACTATTCTTGTAATTATCCCATAATTCATCTATGAAATATGTACTTGATTGATAAATGAATTTTTTCGTTGCATCTTAATCAAGATTCTAACCGGTATATTTTTATACATGCTCCAAGTTACATAACATTTTATTATAATGTCATTGGTCATTACGATCCAGTTTTAGAATTGGGAGGAAAAAACTTCCTTAACAATTATAATATCCAGGGTGCTAAAAAATTTCAGTTAGAAGACATATAAACATTTATCCATACAAAATGTGTCTAAGTTATTATATTGACGTCTGGGTTACAAAACATGGGCTATTTATATCATTACAAAACTCATCATTTGCTATCCAACACGATTTACATATTATTATAATACCAAAATACACCAAGAAGCTTTAAAATTCAAAAAAGTAAGTTCTCCTTAAGGCTTCAAAGACTAGCCTTCGACAATCTTGTCCTTATTGTTTGAAAATAGTAAACAATTGAATGGTAAGCCACGATGAGTTCAAGATTATATATGCGAACACAACATACAATGCAAAATCAATCAAATCAAATGAATAACAAATATTGAGATATCCGATTAGAATCATTGTTGCATCCAAAGTGTTTATATTTGTTGAAACTAAATAAATTAATAAAATCATTGTAGTTCTTATGTGACCAGAAACACCGACAATTTTGGGATTTCCCTACCCTTGTATTATGCACGTGACTAACGAGTTTATGAGTCCAGATTAGGTTGCAAATCAATGATATCATATGCGAGAATAAATCAAGCAAACCATGTGGTAAATGTGTAGGGTTAAGCAGTAGCAAAGGAAACAAGTAAGCAATGTTTTGTCAAGAAAATCATCTCAAAATCTCAAATAGTGCAGATCAATGTCTCAATATCATTGTTTGCACATCTATCACTCGAAGTTGTTGATATGCTAAGTCAAATCAAGCCGATATGTTTTTGCCCAATAAAGTCTCCAACTTTGTACAATCAAAGCACACCAAGCCCAAGTCGTCAAGTCATGCTAACATGCCCATTATAACGCTAAGAATGCCTTAAACAATACCAGATCACAACCACAACACTTGCATGCCATTTCCATTAACCATTTGGTCAATTCAAGCCAACTTATAAGTCAATTATGTATAAATCAAACCAATATCATACTTTAACACAAAACTCATATTAACACCAAATTGAGCTTCAAATTTAGCCATATATGCTATGATCATAATAATTCAAGTTCATGAGCTAATATTAAGGGCGACAATGCTAGCTCAATTTTTGACAAAAACTCAACGACTTATCATAACAAGCTTGGGAACTCAATTAATAACATTAAGTTCGGTTCAAGCACATGAATTTGTCTTTAATTGCAATATGATAAAAGGATTTTTGATGCTCTTCTTGCTCTCTGATCCGTTCTTGGTTCACACACATTGATTATTAGGTCAATATGTTGACTTAAAAGGAATACAAAGCCTATCCCCATTTAGTCTTATTTAGATGACAAACTTGTATTGTGCATTGACCCATATTTGACCAATGTAGCACCATGACTTTGCATAATTCAATAAAGTAATAAACGTGTATCAATTGCCAACTTTTATCAAAGTTTGACTAATTATAATTAACACTCAGTAAAACTATTGTTCTTATGGTTGGCCCATTGGGGTGTGCAATCTGGGTAATTGTCCTAGGGCCCAACAGCTAAGGACCCAAAAAAAATTTTCCTTTGATATCTAGACTAGTATTAGTAGTTTACTTGTTTTGCTGGTTATTTAATTGTGATATTTACATACATATTTACATGCTATATTTTTAAATATTATATATACATACATGTTTAGAGGGTCATTTATAAATTTTGTCCTGAACCCTAAAAATGATAGGAACGACCCTGATTATTCTCATAAAATTAGCATATGATATTCGAAATTCTGGTTGCCCGATCAACTCCCCATTTATACCTGTCTGTTTAACCTTTTTGACTATTCAAATATTAATTCACATATGTTAGTCAGCAAGTTAACTTTTCAAATATTTGGTTCTAGATTTGAGTTAAAGCTCTCTTAAATTTTATATTATTTCAAAATGTAAAATTCATTTATGTAATATTAAAAATGGTTAGGGATGTTAGATAGTGCAGCCAATGGCAACCGACCATGTTTCTGCTTCTGCCAATGACCGCTTGCCAGATGTAAGTAGGTGCACCAATTCAAGGGTGAGTTGGCCCAATACCTCACACATGAATCTTCTAAATTCATCGTTTTCCCAATAACCTCCACTAATTAATTTAATAAATATTGTTTTAATTACATCTAATGTTGCCATCAAATAAGTACAATCATCTTCTAAGATTTGATACGTGATCTAATACACTTTCTTAGACTAAAAATCAAAATATAAGACATCTAGAAATATATAGCAAATTCCAGAGTTTATAGCTCAGTAAAAATCAAAAGTATAATAGTAAAGTCGATGATATAATATCATAATAGTAAAAATGTTTCATGTTAGTTTTTGTAATAACGATATTCATAAGAGACGATCTACGGTGACATATTTTATGTATAATAATATTTTTATATGCCAAATATTTAAGAAATTATGTAAATTAGTTAAAAGTTATTATTTTATATTGATAATAAAATATATATATTTAGGATAAGGAAAATTAAATAATTAACAAACGATTTTATGAGTTTAAGTAGAAATTTATGAGTGATCATTAGCAAATGGATTATGCTTTATACTATAGAAGATAATCAATTATCAGGTGGTGTTTGGATTGCATGAATTTAAAATGATTGATTTTAAAATGATAGGACTTTGAAATGTTTAGGGGTATGGATGGATTATGAAATGTGTAGAAGTGGGGAATATAAAATCCTAAAGGAGCTAAATCCTATTCTTTTATAGTATCCAAACATGATAATGAAGGATTTCTAAATCCAAATCCTAAATGAGTTGTTTAAATCCTTCAAACCAAACGGAACCTAATAAAAATTATTGCTATAACTGAAAAAATTATTGCTATAACTGGAAAAAATTTAATATTAGTTGTTATGATCGAAAAAAATTAAAAAGTAAAATGCTCTATATGATAAATTTCTGTATATATTGTTATAATCGTAAATTTTAACAGAGTCACATGCTATTTACTGTATTTAACCATTGTTTTAAAAATGACGCTTCGTGACAAACATCGGACACATAAGTTACAAAAGGGCTTGTGATAACTTTTGAAAATATAATTAATTTAAACAAAATCCAAATATAATAATTTGAAACATAAAAATAATGTTATAACGATTCCTGATGATTATTCCAAATAAATAGTTATCATTTAGCAAAATCAAATATGATTTAAAAAAAAAATTCACTCATTTTGTGACACATGAAAGAAAAAGGAGTTATTGGTTTTCTAAATCATAAAGCATTGAAGCCTAACTTTGTTGTTAAAAAATAACAAATGAGAAATTTGTAAAATTAAAACAAAGGTCTCTATCATTCATTTCCATGACAACGTCATAACAAAAAAGTTTTACTCATAGTATATCCACCATTTTGAAAATCATCAATTTGGAAACATCAGTTTTTACTATCTACCGTTTCCATTTTAAAAAATCAAAATACTCATCATTTTAATATTTCTAGATCAATACTCAATTAATTTTAGAGCGAGAAAGAGGGAAGGAGAGAGAGCATGAGTTGATGCGGTTGGGAGAACCCCAAGCCGGGGAATAAATGAGCATGGCTGCTGAAGGGAGGCGGTATTCCTGTGAGTTTCGTGCTGAGGTGGGTATACGTACACGCCTAAAGAAGGATGGTTGACCTTCTAGGCTCACATCGACAACTACAACGAAAATTATAAACAAAAATATATAGAACTGGATTTTAAATCTGATGTTTATGTCTTCATCTATAAATTTAGTATGTTTATAAGTATGATATAGGATAAAACATACTTATAAGTTATTAAAATTAATTGTGCAGTTTAATTCTGAAATTTTCAAATGCATTTTTATAATGGATTATATGTGTGTGTAAAAGGTTGAGTTCAATGAAGAATCAAATTAGACTGGAGAACCATAGAACCAAGAAAATTTGGTATTCATTGCACATGTGTATACATCTAATGCACATGTGCATATGATTTAATTAACATTTCAGTCTAATATGTTTTTTTAATTGATCTTGAATACACACACAGAAAGAGTATTTGTGAACACTTTATCCGCAGGATGCCAGAAAGGCAAAAATACCATTTAAAATGAAATTATTTTTGAAATTTTTTACATAACATATGTGTTAATAGAAATTGGTTTCATAAATTTTTCTCAAATAAAATTACGAAAAGAATCATATGAATTTATAAATAACTATACGAGTAAATGACACATTCATATTATATCTTATTTATTCACATTACTTCTTTTAATTTTACTTGATAAAAATTAGGAAACCAAATTATATATACTTATAACGTTATTTTATACAATATAATATAAAAAGATCAAAAGTGAGTACCACTAGTTTTACAGTGTATCAAAGGTAACTCTTTAAAAAAAATTTAAATTTTTTATTCTTAATCATGTTTAATTAACAATATAAGACTTTTTGCAAAAGATCACACACACACACACACACACGAGAACTATGTGCAATGTGCATGTTCACAGTCATGGTACTGTTGTTAACATATGTTTACAGTCAAGATAATTTTCATGTTCGACTGACTATTAAGGAGCTAAAAATGTGTACAATACTTTACAAATAGTATTATTTATTTGTATCTATATGAATATAAAAAGAATAAAAAAAAAACATTTCCGCAGCAGGTTCATACCGGACACTCATGCATTTATGGTTATGCAACCATATTACACACACACACACAATCGAGTTCATTTACGTACCCTAAGTAATTAATTGTCCCGAGTGTACTCTCTTGTGAACGATCATTCAATTTTTTTTACATAAACATGTATAAATTATTATTATAAATTTTTGGGTAAATTACAAATTTCGTCCCTGTGGTTATATGTAAACTATGGATTCAGTCATTTTCACGTCAAAATTACAGTTTCAGTATATGTGGTTGGCTTTTTGTTATGGTTTTGGTCCTTTGACCGGTCATTTTTTTAAAAATGACCATTTTACCATTGAGAATATCATTAATATAGGTAATAAACATCCTATTTTAATAAATTAAAAGAAAATCCAAAATGTTTTATTATTTAAAGAAAATCCAAAATGTTTTATCATTTAAATAATTTATATGAGTTCGTATTTTATAGAGGAGAGAGAAAACAAAATTTTGCCTAACAAAGCTTTTACGTCCATAATTTGTAATTTCGACGTGAAAAGAACTTGTTTCATAATTTGCATATAACCACAGTGACGAAAATTGTAATTTACCCTAATTTTTTTTATCAAAGTAATCATAGATGTAACATCCGGGAACTAGTGGCTGGCACGTGGAATTTATCTGTTGGCTCTGAGAGCTGTCCTGATGAGTTGGTGAAATTTAATTAATTAATTGCACGTGAGTTGGTAAAGTAGATTGCTATTACGTGTAATTTTAATCGGTTGAGATAATAACCGGTTTAGTAGTAATTGGAGATTTGGGGTTGTTTTAATGAGTTAATTGACATTCTAAACCCAAGTCGTTAATTTGAGATTAATCGGGTTAGTGGGTGTCTACCTAGTGATTAATGAGTATCGTACCCGTTTTAATTGAGTTCGGGACCGGAAACATATATATATCGAAGGCTTATACTCCTCTCTTCATTTTTATCAGAGAATTGAAAGTGTGTAAGTGTGTGTACGTGTGTTGTGTAGTTGAAACAGAGCAAGGGAGGTTGAGGGGCTGAAATACAAGTAATCAGAGTCAAGAAATTCCCTTCATACTCTTCTTCGAGTTGAATCTGCAAATCAAGCCGAAAGAAGTGAATTGAGGTTAGTTATTTCCCCCAAATCGAATTGAATTGTTATAATTAGTGATGGGAGTAGTAGGGGTTGATTGATAACCCCTGAAAATCGTAATAGTGAGTTAAGAGATTGATTTCCGTAGCTGTATAAAAACAGAGCATGAACTGCTCTGTTCGTCGCCGCATCGCGCCCGCGTTCCCCTGGTCGCGCCCGCGATCAGGATGAGGCGGTTAAGGGTGGTCGCTGGTAGTGGAACGCGACCGAGACGTTAGTCGCGGGTCGGACGAGCACGGGCGTGCTCAGTTGAGCCCGGCCGCGACGAGAGGGGCAGCGCGGAGTCATCGCGTCCGAGATGACTGGCCGCGACGTGGAGCCCGCGACCACGATCACGGCCGCGCTCCTGGCCGCGCTCGTGTGTCTTGGCTTGTTGATTCTTGTTGAGTTAGTGAGTATAGTAGTATAGTCATTATGAGTTCAGTAGTTAGTCGTTTCAGCGTAGTTGCATTTATTGTTGCCAGGATTCGTAGCTAGACCTGGGACTTGTAGAGACTGTCGTTGATAGCGAGACTGTAGTCGTGCTTCAGGTGAGTTACTTACTTTTAACAAATGTATTGTTGTTGATTACTGAGTTTTCAAAGAGGTACGTTGTTTATTATTCGGGTCCAGTGTGGACTCCTTTCATATGTTGATACTTGTTAGCACAGAACAGAGTTCGTGGATCACGCGTATAGTCGTTGATACGCAGAGTAGAGGCCTGTTGGGTCATTCCCAACTCAGTGGACCTGACAACCCACTACTTTGTGGAGTGGGCTATGCAGGCTGTGCCGGGTCGCTCCCGATGAGGCGTCGGGCCGTTGATGCCGGCCGCATGTAGAGTTGTTTACCAGTTGTTACGTTGTGCTAACTGTTTTATAAACTGTTTTAAAGTTGCTTATAGTAACTCACCAGCTTTCCGCTGACTGTTGTTTTAACCGTGGATCTCAGGTACGAGGACTGAGGCTAGGGATACAGCGGGCAGTAGCCGAGACCCGCCGCGTGGACAGTAGTTAGCGACTACTTTCGTAAGTAGTCCTCATATTTTGTGGTATGGCTTATTAGCCAGTGACTTTCGGATGACTGTAACCTTTGCTCATGATGTGGTTGACTGACGCTATCGACGGGGGTTAATTCCCGTCTCGTGTTACTTTATGCTTGTTGTTGATGTTTAGTAGTAATTAGCTGTTTAACCCTTGATGACATCGCCTATGATTTGATGACGTGGACTGTAAGTCCTATGTGGCATTAGTCGTAAAAGTAGGGTGTTACAATAGATTTATACATTAAAATATAAAAAATAAATCTTTTGAATGGTTAAAAAAATCATTTGAATGATCATTCACTTGGATGACAATTCACAAAAATATATATGATTATTCATAAAATTTTAAGGACATATACTTGGTGAATGTATTTAAAATTTATATATCATGCGTGTAACATTAATTTAAATATGATTGTGATAAAAAAATTTATATTTTTTTTAAAGAACGGTAACTTCGAATGCACTCAATTTCAAGTGATACTTTTTTAAACATAAGTCTATACACACTATTTTTAACATGAATTATCCATCATTTTTTAAATCTAAACTAAATTATATAGTACGAAACCTTCACCTTAGAATTTATATTTCATCTCTACTTTTTAACATTATCCTATGATCCTCACATAATGTTCCTCGTGACTAACAACACCATATTAAGTGGAAATCAAAAATCTAGTATATATAGAACAAGTTATAACTAGTTGAATACCCGTGCGGTGCTCGGGTGATTTATTTCAAAATTAATTCTTTTTTAATTAAACAATTACACAAAAAAATATTTAATTTTGAAAGACTATACATATATTCTCTTATACATTGTTTGTTAAGAAAAAAAAATACTTAACTTTATCATGAAAATTACTACACGCAATTATATTTGAGGTTTTTTTGTTTAAAATTTTATAATCTCCATTATTTTCAGTTTTATTGGTATAAGAAATTATAAGTTTTCTATTTTAACTTTTTTTAAATAATTTATGTTGGAAAATCTAAAGATATTGTTAGGTTTGCTTTATTTTTTATATATTCTAATAAAAATGCATTATAATCACACATATATATTGATTGTCAGTTTATTTTATTTACATTCCAGTAATACTTTTAATACAACATCAAATATATTTCATATTGTATTTGCTATATCTAAACTTAGTTTCATCTATCGTAAATATCAGTGTTAATATTGAAAAAATCATTATATTTTTCATGTTATATAATTTTGGTCTCTTAATATTATTATTTTTAATCATTTTAATCCTTACATTATATTTTATTGAAACTGTTATATTTTGTTCGGTAAAAGTCAACATATCGTTATGATATATCATTTCTATGTTTAAAATTAAAAATATACATCAAACTAATTTAAACATAAAAAAAAAACAATGCAATTCAAATACAAGAAAGACACTTATTACATGAACAAAATTATGTAACTTGTATTACTCAACTACTCGTATATAATGTTTTTAGTTTCAATTTAATTTTCTTTAAAGGTTTGCCGAGTTGTTGACATTGCTATTTTGTTAAATGTTTTTCTCAAGTATTTTCCATCATTATAATCATTGCTTGTGACCAATCTGGAATTCATAATTATCTTGGAGTGTTTGTTGACCATTTGTGTGTCTAAATCGCCCTTTATTTACTTGATTTTGCTGCTTGAATTAGATAAAAGACATAATGTTTAAGTCTTTGTGTTGTGCGTGAATTACATATGCGTATGTTAGCTTTCGTTTTTGTCGAGAAATGGCTGGCCAATAAGCCCAATTGGCCTTCGGCCTAACCTTTAATTGATTTCTAAGTGGTTTGTTGATTCAAATGCAAGTATTAATTGTCATTAACCTTTACATTTCTATTGCTGGAAAATAAGATCAAAACAGAAAATAAGTGCAGTATTGGTGTGCTGTCCAGGTGTGTTTAGCTTAATATCTGTCCGTAAAAATGGGCAAGAAGGTCAAATGGCCTTCGACCTTGGGCAACTTAATTATCAAGGATGTTTATTGATCAATCTTATGTATCAATCGTCATTTATCCTACCTTATGTTGCTGCTGAAAAAGTTAAAAACAGAAAGATATGAGTTGTGAGTGTGTGCAGTGTGCGATTATGTGTTTGAATATGTGTGTTTGCATGTTAATGTCAGGCTCCGAGACTAAATAGTCTCGGAGTGTTGTGTGTGTCTCGTAACCTCTGTGTGTGTTCATTGAATTGATACGCAAATAAAGGAAGAATCAGCAGCATCATAAGTATCAAACATATATATATATGCTATGTGTATTATAGTATATATGTACATCATTTTCAAAATATTGAAAGAATATTAAAGAAGATACTATCAATTTTTTTCTGCAGGAGTTGAAAACGTCTTCGACTCTTCATCTGGTTGATTAGCATACGTGAAGTTCATCTTGAAACGGTATAGTTTTCTTCACGCAGACACTGCTGATGCAGTTTTTTTATCAATATTGATTATGCCTACTAACTCTGTGTGTGTGTGTGTGTGTGTGTGTGTTGTGTGTGTGTATGTATGTATGTATGTATGTATGTATGTATGTATGTATGTATGTATGTATGTATGTATGTATGTATGTATGTATGTGTGTGTGTGTGTGTGTATAAATATATATCAGTACGTAACTTCAATAAAACATGTTTTATCTCATAGTTGGTTACATTTAACTCGTTATATAAACATATAATAATTATCAGGTTTCAAATTATATAAAGAATTGATAACTTGATAAATATGCAACTGAGAATATTTATTATTCAAGTTTGAGTCTTTTTTCCTGCATTATGATATTATCCAGTGTTTTACTGCATATCTTAATATTTCAGTTATACAATAGCCGATTAAATTTGATTTCTTATTTTTATTTAACTTGATGAATCAGATTGCATCTATTTCCAGCAGTGCAAATTTGAAATTTTCTAGCGGATTAAATCAGATTTGTTATTTTTATTTTACTTGATAAACCAAATTACAACGATTTCCAACAGTGAAATTTTGAAATTTTATTGTCAAATTTTATTTCTTTCCGGAAAATCTACGTATTTTAATTGCAGAAACATTAAAATATGTAGAAAAATCTTGATAATTATATGGAATCTCATCGAGCTAAAATAGTGGGGGAATCCCATTATTTTTGGAATTTTTAACCAATTATATTGCGTCAAATCAGTATCCATAATTTTCTGAATTTTAACCAATTATATTGCGCCAAATAAGCCATAATTTTCGGAATTTTTACCACTAATATTGCGCCACGTGAGCATTTTTTCTTTCTGCTCCGTCGGCAATATATATATATATATATATATATATATATATATATATATATATATAATATACATAAAGGATTGTCCCTAGAGTGTCACACGAGCTACAATTCAGGATATGAAACCATCGAAATATATTAATTTTTCAGTCTAACGAATACTATAATAAGCTTTGTTTTGCTATTCAATATTCATATATAGACCTGTAAATGAAATTGAAGAAAAACGAACAGTGGTATATTCATGTTCGTTCGTTTAACTTTAACCGAATAAATAAATGAATACGAACATAAATGAACACAAATTTTTTTTTTGTTGATGTTCGTACATTAAGGGTATTGATCGTGTTCATTTATATTCGTTCGTTTAACTCATAACCGAAAATAAACGAATGGTAAACAATCGTTAAACGAATAAAAATAAATGAACAATTAAACAAACATAAACGAACCAACACTAATGAACAACTAAACAAATACAAACAAACGAATATAAACGAACGATTAAACAAAAACAAATAAACATTAAATGAACGAGCAAAGCATGTGTTCGTGTTTGTTCATTTAATCAAACAAATAGAAATTGCGTTCATGATCGTTCGTTTAATAAATGAACGAAAATAAAGAACTTGCCGGCGAATGGTTCGCCAATAGTTCGTCGAACGTTCGGTTCGTTTACAACTCTGTTTATATCTTCATTAATAATGATAAAAACTATAATATTAGATGAGAACAATGAAATAAAAAAAAAATGTATAAGTAGCAGAACAATATTAGTATCCAAACAAAAACTATGTTAAAAAAACAATTTGTTTTCATTTCAATCAAAATTCTTGTCTAATTTTCTAATCTCACGACATAAAAACCGACATGGGTGACTTTTGAGGTATGCGGAAGGCTCAACCGCACAGGGCCCCTAATTTCGTAGGGCTTCACGGTTATCATAAAATTCTAAATTTAGACCAATAAAAATTTTCTGTATTTGATATGTATACATTGTG
This sequence comes from Centrapalus pauciflorus, assembly GCA_020465985.1. NCBI lineage: Eukaryota > Viridiplantae > Streptophyta > Magnoliopsida > Asterales > Asteraceae > Centrapalus > Centrapalus pauciflorus. The sequence continues at coordinate 258,068 of JAANYP010000693.1, read as the reverse complement.
CATCGGTGTATAAAAATGGAGTTCATGTCAAATTCAGTTTGATTCGTATTGTTTATTTTAATTTATCACTAATAAGTTTTTTTGTTATTCACGAACTCAACTTTACCTATGTTGTAATCACAAACACAGGACCTCTAAAATCCATGAGACGGTCTGATCAAGTCTTTTTGAAAAATAGGATGTACTTTTAATAGGGTTTTAACAAGATATTATTCTTCTGTTTTATACTATACACAAAAATATTCAAGACCGATCCTAGATAAATATTTTATGAATAGTTATTTTTTTTTTTTTGAAATATGATTACATAAATAATATTAAAACAACTTGGTTGTATAAATTAATAAAAAACACTGAACATTCATACATAAACAATCAATAAGAAAAGTTCGGCAAACTCCCCACGCAACGTGGCTCAAGAAGAGCCGAAAGCCAACGGCATTCAGTTGGTGCGGTCACCCTTCAACATTTTCCATTTCCATATATACGCTCCACATGTCTTTCCACCCATTCAAACAGTCAAACTTTCCCCCCTTACCGACACGTGTCCTTCTCTCAAATCTCACACACAGACCTCCCCCACCACTCTATATATACATACACACAACGATCATCCCTTCACTTCCATTACGTCTTAAATTTGCCTGCCGTCACTCAGTCAGTTTTAGATTTACCCTTACATACAAATCGCCATGACTGCCGCGAAGAATTATCCGAACGAAAAGGTTACCGGAGACTTCCGAGATCAGAAAACGCCGACGTTGAAGGTGTTTGAAGAGTTTGAGACAGATCAGGAGAGTTATGGATCATCGTCGGAGGAAATGGAAACTTTCTCTCCAAAATCGATGGTTTCGAAGGTCAGGACGTGGCAGGACGACGCTTCTGTGAAGGACGTCAACGTCGAGGTTTTTGGCCGTCGTGTTCGTAACCAGATAGAGAGAATTAGAGCGGAGGATTCACATCTAGGCGAGGATATCGGTGAGTGTTTGATCGCGAAAGCTTGTGGATCTAGTCATGATCATGTGGATGCTTTGATTTTTGCTAGGCCTGCTTCGCCTCTTAGCGGCAAGGTTGACGCGAGGATCAATAGGGTTCAGTGAAACGCAATATATATGTTCGTTCTTCACTTCTTCCTTCTCAATCTCACTACTGTATATTGGTAGATATATGTATTTTGGATGCCTGTATATGTATATATTTTTGTATGGCTATATATGTATATATATTTTTGTATGGCTGTATATATGCATATGCATCTAGGCTTGTTATGAATGTTTTCTATCGTATATGTAGTACGTTATTCTGGAATCTCCTTTTGAGGTTTGAATATCTCCTTACAGCAAATTCCTACAGAAATTTGGCAACAAAAACAAACTTTTCTCTCCCTAATATTCCATCGGAGTTCAGCAGTAGAACTGTAGAAGATCGTTTTCTCAATTGATCATGCTGATTTCTGATATATATCGTCAATCTTTTAATTTGATTTCTAAGTTTGTACTTCTCAAAATATGGATGAATTTATCATTTGATATCCTTCATTTATGGCTCATAGCTTGATTTGCCAATTCCAGGTGAAGATTTGTAAGCAGAAAGATTTAGTGAAGTGATGATAGTTAGAGCTGCTAGCCTACTAGTAATCAAGATAATAAATAACAAACGTAAAAAGTTGAGCAGAGAAGGTTTTTCTTATTTATGTATTTATTGATTTATTTATTTTGTAAATTGAAAGCCTCCTTCTATCTTTAGTGGTAGCACTTTAGTTCCTCAATCGCAGAATAAACGTAATAAACGGGAAATCCTGATGTGAAAAGACTGCAGAGAAGGCCCCCTGTTTTAAATGTAATAAATTTATTTGCTGGAAATTGGAAACTCCCTTTTATATTTTCGTTGACTTTGGTGTAATAAAAATTCAAAGCTCCCCCTGTTTTTTCAAGCTAATTTTATGTTTGACACAGAGCTTTTTGTTTTTTTAAAGCTCTACCTAAAAATAACAGGCACGTTTGGACCTTTCATTTTCTAAAAAAAAAATCTTTTATAAAACGCTAGCAGGAGTTGGTTTGAAAAACTCTGAAACTTTTGGTCAAACATAATTACTTTTTTACTATTCTATTAATTATAAACTACCATCTTTGGTTAAAAATGATAACATTTTATGTAATTTAATACTAAAAATTACAACTACTTTTACCAAAAACATTTATAAAATAAAAAGCTCTAGCTCTTTTAAAAAGTTCCGGCTATTAAAATCTCTACCTCTTTAAGAAACTCAAATCTACGGCTAGCTTTAATAAAGTCAAATATTTGTATATAATGCAATTTTCAAATATCCAAGATTTTTTAAATGTTTTGAGGGATGCATATGTAATATTGAAATGACCCAAAATAAATTCAACTTCCTGTAACACAAATAGCAAGAGTAATGGAAATGTTATGTTACTGCCTACTTACTTGATGGCTCTCCTTTCTTCCATAATTTATTTTCAAGCTGCAAAAAGGAATGAAAATATGGTTAGGAACAGAAGGCAGGCTTCATATAACATCTTTGGCTCCTTATCTCATTTACATCTCTAATTCTCTCTATTAACAAAGGGTATTCTAGATATTTGACTAGTCATTGAAAGTCTCACGGTATGAATGGAGTGTGTAAATTCAGAACTACCGAATGTTTGACAACTTTAAAATCACATTTACAGAATAGCAAAATCCTATTAGATAAATTAGACTAGATGAAGTGACTAGGTAATTTAATAAAGTATTATCCACGTTAACTTTATAAAAGAAAGATTAAATACCACGACCTCAATATATGAATGATTAAGTAGATCCCTGAACTTATAATATGAATGATCAAGTCTTTTAGTTTATAAAGTAAAGGGTTAAAGTCACACAATAGCAACGTACTTTTCCAAATGAATCGATATGGTACATAAACTTTTTTTTCTTACCCTTATGGTACATGTACTTTAGTTTTCCATTCCAATATGATACATTTTTACATAGAGTCCGGTTTTTCATACAAATAGTCAAATATAACCTAGTTTTTCAATCAGGCTTTGTAGCAATGTATAATGTTGGAATAAAAAACTAATGTACATGTATCATGTTGGTAAGACAAAAAGTTTATGTACCATATCGATCCATTTGAAAATGTACGTTTTATTGTGCAACCTTAACCCTAAAGTAAACTATTAACAACTTTTTACTTGAATAAAGTTCAACGAGTTAATTATGCAAAAATAATTTCCAGGACTTAATTGTACAATAGCAGTATACTTTTTAAGGTGTATCGATATAGTACGTGTACTTTTTATATTGTTAATATGATACCTTTACTTTTTTATGACTAGTTACTTCGTCTAGTTTTGCGTAGTTGTGGGAGAATTGTCGGTATGAACTTGTTCACCGTTGGATCTGCGTGAAATGTGAGGTCAAGCTTCGCAACACATAGTTCTTCGATCTGGACGGTGGAGATCGTCATTGGAGAATTCTACAGAGGTCTGTAGGTGTTTGAAGTTGGTTGTGCTGTGTGATTTCTCCTACCAGGTTATCACAAGGACGAGAGAGTGTATTTGATGCTTCAATTATAGAAATTTGAACATTAATAAAAAGAGAAATTCCACTTTTAATAGGTATAGCCAGTAATCGGTTACCAAAAGGTATGATATTGGTATGAAAAAATGTAGTACACGTATCAAATTTGAACGATTCAGAAAGTACACGTGTAATATGAATAATTAAAATAGTACACGTACCATATCGATACATTTTAAAAAGTACACAACTATTCTACGACTTTAACCCTTAGGAAATCAGTTTCACTAGTCATAATGACTAAATTATTCATTTTTATAAAGTCTAAGAAATTAATAGTTTAAAAGCAAAAGTTTCAGCTTGTTCTAAAGATTCAGAAAATCAATCGGTTTTCTTTGTAAATTACTAATGTGACGTCTGGTTCACGGAATGAAATTCGAAGAAGTTGGAATTTAAACTTTAGTTATTAATATGGTTGATGGTGAAGATAGAATATGTTTTTAGTATTGGCTAGAGATGTAGATTAGAATATAATTCATGTATGAGTTGAGAGAAATGTCAAATTCCTATAAACAAGTAAATTTGATGAAAAATACATAATTTAACCCTTTTCATTAGTTACCAAAAATTATAAACAAACTAAATTTGAATTCCATCAACGTAAAGAAAAAACTGTGATATTCTAGTTGGGGAAGGAGAAGCATGAATATATTGCATAATAAGGCAGTCCACTTCTCAGATACACTGCCAAAATATGTGTGAATAGTGAATAAGGTGGAAATAAGTCTATTGTTATATCCTTTTAAACATTAATTTTTGCATGTAAATACCTACAAAATTTCTTATTACACATATATCCTTTTAAGTTTTTAAAATTCACTAATATATCGAAATATCTAATTTATAATGATTAAATCATTTAAATAATATAAAATATAATTTTCTTAATATATTTATTTGTAAATCCTAAACTATCATTTTCTCACAAAACAAGAATTGCATGTATATTATTTTAAATCTTTCTTTTTATGCATGTATCCTTAAACTTTCTATTTTCACCATTACACAAGGACTGAACAAAATACTACACTAAATATGCATAAAACTAAACAAAAACACTGTATTAAATCTGCTAAAAAAATACACTAAATATGCTAAAAACTGCATATAATTTGTATAAAAAACTGCACTAAATTCACCTAAAATCTACACTAAATTTGCATAAAAAACTGCACTAAATTTACATAAAAACTACATTAAATTTCATAAAAACTGCACTAAACCTGTATTAAAAACTGCACAAAATTTCAATTAAAAAAAATTAAAAAAAACTACACAAATTAAACATTGTTAAACATCTAAACATCTCAAACATCAAGTTTAGAAGATGAAATATGGTAAATGCAGTTAACTAACACCTTAGGATCTTGGAATTTTATAGATATTTTGGAATGTGAATACGACACACAAGGATCCAAAATATTTTCCAAATCCAGGGAATTTTGATCCTTCAAGATTCAAAGGATATGGTCTTGCACAGTACACATGTGTATCAATCGAAGGAGGACCTAGAATGTGCCCAGGAAAAAAAGAAGAGTATGTCTGAATAGAGATTCTCATTTTCAAGCATATTTTCATGAGAATTTTTAGTTAGAGAAGCTAATCCCAAATGAGAAGATAGTGGATTGTTCAATTCCCATCCACATGGGATGAACTATAAGGGAAGTTCTATTCTCAAGCTATACCTTAATTCAAAGCAAGATTAAGTAAAATTTTAACATGTAAAAGAAACTTATTTTGATATCGTTAACTGTCCACCCTTAACCGTTGACACTGGCACAGAGTGCTTTCTAGTTACAACATGAGGTGGAGATGAACGGTCACACAAACTTATCGTACTTGGTTTTTTCTTGTCACAGACATAGCTATTCTTGCAGAAACAATATTATAGTTTGTAAGAATGAACACTTTTTTTGATTTTTTCAATTATAGAAATGCAAATAGAAGACAAACGATCATATTTGGCAATTATAGAAATGCAAAATGCAAGTTCTTTACTTGGCAAATCCATAAGAAATATACTTTGCTCGCAACAAAATCCAAATACGATGGTTCAAAAGATTGATCATGTGTTCCAAATGCAATCAATAAACATGTTTGGCTTCCAGTCATTTACCAACCACTTTTCTTGCAAAAGTGACATAGAAACATTATTTTGTCTACGAAACTGTAAAGTTTGGTCAATGCAAAGTTACAAAACTTTTAATTTCCATAAACTCTAGTTCCTTTGTAACCAAAACCTAAAATTCAAAGAGCTTACACATGTTCCATGTCTTCAAAAACGGGTAGACAGTCCAATCATACTTAACATGGCAAAAAATTTACCTTTTTTTAATACTCCAGACCACAAACAAAGTATGAGGACTTAGTTTTTGATCTCATGGGCGCACAATGACACCAAAATAGCTTAGCTTTCCTACCGATCACTCCTAGAATAGTCTAGCCCACGATTTTTAACACGATTAATGCATAAGCTGAACATTCCCATAAAAGTCTTGGCAGATTTCTAAATTGTAGTACAAAAGCTAAAAGATATTATATTGAAAACCCAAGCGAATGAACACTGGTATATCTAGTCAACTGAAGAAAAATCTCAAAATATATTGTATTCAACAAATGTTGTATTATATGAACAAAAACATTACTAATGTAAACCTCTATGTAAGGCTTCCGACAGACACTATCAATTGTTTTAATAATTCTTTCATACTCTTTTTCGAGCTTCGCTGCCACTTCCAGATGTGGTTTAGAGGCAAGGATTGCATCCATGAGGCATGCAATTTTTGCTTCAGAACAATCCTCGATAAGCAGAGCAGTAAGAAAGCCAACAGGGTTGAGAAGAATGCCAGGAAGGAAATGTTTCAATACCAAATTAATTTGTCAAGCACCATTGTTCGGTGTAATTTAGGAATTTTAAATAAATATATTTAAAAAATAGCATTTTATATTTTCTAAATGATTTAATATTTATAAATTACGTATTTGGATATATTAATGAGTTTTAAAGGTCTAGAAAGATATAGTCCGTACATGTAACAAGAAAGTTTGTAAGAATATATACATAGTTTACAACGTCTATGCGTTGGGGTTTAACTATTACTAATGTCTAATGCTATTGGAATGATTCCATAAACATACCTGAGGATTTAATAAATTCATCAGGCTTAGGACATGCTCCAGCAACAAGAATATGACTAGATCAACTGTGGAAACACAACATACTACACAACCATTTGCATGCTTTAGAATATATATAAAAAACATGATTTGAAACATAAAAGTTGCAATTTTCATTGAGAGAAACGAAAGTACCAAGATCCATACGTTCCAACAAACAAAAAGTAGTAATACTAGCCATCTACTACTACCAACATGAACCAATGAGCCCATTGGTTTTCACTACATCTAATACTCTTCACCATCGTCTTCCTCGTTATCAGCAGACTCGAGCCCGACTTCCTCATAGTCTTTCTCGAGTGCAGCCAAGTCTTCTCTAGCTTCCGAAAACTCTCCTTCCTCCATTCCCTCACCAACATACCAATGAACAAAAGCTCTCTTAGCATACATTAGATCAAACTTATGATCAATTCTCGAGAACACCTCAGCAACACTAGTCGAATTCGATATCATACACACTGCTCTCTGAACATTCGCCAAATCACCACCAGGAACCACCGTAGGCGGTTGGTAGTTTATTCCACACTTGAATCCAGTTGGGCACCAATCCACAAACTGAATAGTCCTCTTCGTTTTGATTGTGGCCACTGCAGCATTTACGTCTTTCGGAACCACGTCCCCTCTGTACATCAAACAACAGGCCATGTATTTCCCATGACGAGGATCGCATTTCGCCATCATCGAAGCCGGTTCGAAAGCGCTGTTGGTGATTTCAGCTACAGACAGCTGTTCGTGGTACGCTTTCTCCGATGAAATAACCGGTGCATACGAAGAAAGCATGAAATGGATTCTTGGGTATGGCACCAAATTTGTCTGGAACTCTGTAACATCGACGTTTAAAGCTCCATCGAAACGAAGGGATGCTGTCAGTGAAGAAATTACCTGTAAAACCAAAACAAAAATTAGCCGGTTTCGTTAAACAAAACAAGAAAAAGTACTTCTTTTTCAATTACCTGAGACACAAGCCTGTTGAGATTTGTGTAAGTGGGTCTCTCGATGTCAAGCGACTTACGACAGATATCGTAAATAGCCTCGTTATCGAGAAGTACTGAAACGTCTGTGTGCTCTAGAAGTGAATGAGTCGACAGGACCGAGTTGTAAGGCTCAACGACAGACGTTGAGACCTGAGGTGAAGGGTAAACGGTGAAACCGAGTTTCGATTTCTTCCCATAATCAACAGACAATCTCTCGAGAAGCAGAGACCCAAGACCAGACCCAGTTCCACCACCCACAGCATGAAACACCAAAAACCCTTGTAACCCAGTACAGTTATCCGCAAGCTTCCTGATTCGGTCCAGACACAAGTCCACAATCTCCTTGCCAACTGTTCGACGAAATGCCACAAAGAGTTATAAACATTTCCGCATTCCAAAATCTTCAAGAAAAACACAAATCCACATCCAATTAGATTACTTACTTGTATAATGACCTCTTGCAAAGTTATTAGCAGCATCTTCTTTGCCACTAATGAGTTGTTCAGGGTGAAACAGCTGCCTGTAGGTACCAGTTCGAACCTCATCGATAACAGTGGGTTCCAAATCAACAAAAACCGCCCGCGGAACATGTTTCCCGGCTCCAGTTTCGCTGAAAAACGTATTGAAGGCATCATCACCACCTCCTACTCTTTTATCACTCTGCAGTTGTCCATCAGGCTGCAACAGTTTTTTTTTTTTTTTTTCAGAAATCAGCATCCATTTATTTAAGAAAATAAAAAATTTATAACCAATAGATTATTAAAATGAATGGTACCTGAAGACCATGCTCGAGGCAGTAGAGCTCCCAACAAGAGTTTCCGACTTGGATTCCGGCTTGACCGATGTGGATCGAAATACACTCTCTCATTTTTCAGTTGGATAAGTTAAAGATTAGTATGGAAGAAAGGTGAAGGACGGCGGAGATTGCAGGATATAATATGAAGGAGGATTTTGAAGAGTAAGGAATACAATGGGTTTAAAACAGGCAGGAAGAGAAAGGATTGAAATTTGAAATGGAAGGCAGCTGGCATTAATGACCGTTAATCGTTACACGAAGCTCGAAGGAATTTTGAATTTTGAATTTGAATGCGAACGAACATCTTTGTTCTGGGCCTGTTGGGCCATACTTATTGGGCTCTTATTTTGTAACAGTAATTAAGATCCAAAATTTTAATGTAGAATAATACAAGGGATAATTACTATAATAACCAAATCTTACACCTTTATTCACTTTTTAGCCAATTTATATACATTTTACCAAAATAGCCACACTTTACGTTACCACATTTACGTGATAAGCACAATTTACGTGATTTGTACTTTTTTTTCATTCTTTAATGCATTACGTTACAAAAGGTGTCTGATCACGTAAATTGTTGTACTTTACGTGACCATTTTTGCTCCATCCCCATGAATGTTTGGTGGGATGTCTTGTCACACTTTACGTGACCAAGTACAACAATTTACGTGACCAAACACCTTTTGTAACGTAATGCATTAAAAAAATGAAAAAAGTACAAATCACGTAAATGTGGTCACGTAAATTGTGGCTATTTTGGTAAAATGTATATAAAATGGCTAAAAAGTGAATAAATGTGTGAGATTTAGCTATTTTAGTAATTATCCCATAATACAATGTTAGTAGAAACATATTTTAGGTATATATAGTATTTTGTAAGTTTTAGAAGTTAGCTATGCAATTAACATTCTATCTTAATTTAATTGTTATCATTATCTCACTCTTTAGTTCTTTACACTCTACAAAGCATTTGGTACAACTTTTAAATACTTCAAGATCATGGACATACTGAAGATAGGGATCTAGAGAAGAGTTCGTAAAGTTAAAACCAACACACTTTTTACCTACTGAGTTCAACATGATGGCAAGACTATATTGATGAATGACCTCAAGATATTACTATCTCCTTTATGGAAACTTGTAATGCAACTTTTTCCTAAAGATGATTCTTGATGTTTGTCGGATTGAATATCAATATATAAAGAGATCATCTTTATAAAAATAAAAAATGATATTGTTTGTTACTGTGAAAGACTGAAGTGTCGGATTAACCATATAATCAAGCTTGACTCGGTGAAAGACCGATGCATGGTTTGGAAATCACATCATGCATCCATACTATATATTTTCATTTAAATTATAATCATTTCAATGCTATTGATTCTTTTTATGTCATTGTGATTATTTATGCTTGTATTGGGATTACTCGCTAGGTTATGACCTTTCCCATGTGAAGACTTACTTTTTATAAAAAATGGTTTGGTATGTTCAAAGGTTCGATCGGGCCTGTATCCACCATAGGCCCCAACGCAATGTTAGAGAATTGGGTCAAGTCCATTTGGTTATTATGATTACCAGGGAGGTGATACCATGGATGGTTGGGGTTGGCTGGCAAGGTTCCGGCTTCCCTTGTGAATTTCATTACCTAAGATGTTTTTAAGTTCTGTCGAACGAATGTAATGTTTTGGGCCTTCTGTTAGGCTAAATACTTTATACTTTCGGATGACTATAGTGACATGTTTTGATAGGGCTTGTAAGTGATACCCCTCGGTAGATAAAGATGCGTCATCCATCTTGGACGTTGTACCGATGATGCCTCAGTATCTATAATAGTTTCTTTCAAATGGTTTAACCTACTCGTAATGAAACTAGTGTTACTTGATGTTCATCGTACGGTGTTGAGGCATATAAATCTTTACTAAATTTTTTCGTATTTTGTGGTGAACATGTGTTGACTTCTTAGAATTTTACTATGATAGTTTGTGGATTAATCATGTTACGAGGATATGAGTGTTTCAAATAACTTTAAAAATTGTGTTTTGTTTATAGCAAATTAATTGATAATAACTTTGATTGCTACTTTACTTGTTGATTTTTTTATAGAGACTAAAGAAACAATACACAAATCATAATAAAAAAGACAAAGGAAAGTTTGTTACAGATGACTAACTTTTATTTGTTGGTTTAATATTAATTCTATTTGTTAGTTTTTGCTATTATCCAATTTATTCTTTTTGATATTAACTTTGTTTAACTATTATTTTGATATTAAATTTATTTGTTAGTTTTGGTATTGCCCTATGCCTATATTGCAAACATATTTGGATGTCCAAATATCTCCTCTTTCATAATAACTAGGTTATTACTCATCTATTACATGGGTTAATTTTAGAAATTGATATTTATATATATGTATAATATAATAATTATATGAATTATAAAGTTTGCTTAATTTTAGTTAGTTAGTTATTAAATTAATCCATATTAGATTTACATAGATTTGATTTGCTTTAAAATTTAAAAATAAAATCAGTAAATGACGTGGCAAAAGGAGAGTGCGACATGTGACAAATTGAATGAGAACATGCCACATGACATTTAGTTACTCTTTTAATGGTATAGATAGATTTGATTTAGACTATACCATTTTGATTGTATTTACATGGTATAACAAGCCAAGGTAAACTCAAGCTCAGCTTGTTAAGATTTGAAGGCATGAGCTCGGCACGTTTCAGACTCTAAGTATAAAGTTCGAGCTTGGCTCGTGACTTAGTTTATAGGCTTGATCTCGACCTGTTCTCAAGCTCATTTATTATATAACTAGTTTATAAACCCGTGTATAACATGGGTACACATTTAAAAATTTAATTTCATTAATCTTGTAGGATAATTTTTAAATATATTTTATCAATTTTATAATATCTATTTATATAATATAGTAAATATAAATATAAATATATAAAAAGAAAATTTATCATTCAAATTCAAATTTGAGTTTTATATTAGATAAGATTTAGATTTGATTATATATTATTTAAACTATTTATTATAGATAGATTAGCAAAAAAATAAATTTTAGAAGCAAATTAATAGGAAATTGTTAAGTACACGTGACAATCCCATGTTAAGCCAATCGGCGCTCTATCTAGATGCCATGTGACATCTGATTACTCATATAATAGAATAGATAAATTTATTGTTTAAGTAACTTAATTAAATAATTATATCTTTTTATAGAAAATTTTTATATATTTTTAAATTTAATTCAATTATATATTATACATATGTATATTTTATTCATTATATGCTATTATATATTTTATTTCATTTATTAGGAGGGTTCAAGAGAGAACCATAACGAATTGGGAAACTAGTGAACCATTTTATAGTCATTGGTGCATCATACAGGAATCATGATGCATCACACGCGAATTCGATGCTTCATGCGGAAATTGTGATGCATTTGTGCTTCTCATATGGTTTTCCGATGCATTATACAAAATAAAATTTATTAGCGTACCTCAATCTGAATGACCATTCATATACATATATATATATATATATATATATATATAGATATATATATATATATATATATATATATGTGTGTGTGTGTGTGTGTGTGTGTGTGTGTGTGTGTGTGTGTGTGTGTGTGTGTGTGTGCGCGCGCGCGTGCATGTATGTATGTATGTATGTATGCATGCATGCATGTACACACACACACACACACACACATATATATATATATATATATATACATGTATGTATATAGATTTAGATTCAATTGAGTACCAGTTATTATGCAGCGCACCAGAAGGCACCAGTCATAAAAACAATTTTTATTGAAATTTTTTAATAAAATGTTTTAATTAACATTTCAAAGATAATGTATAAATATCACGTAAATTCACACATTTTAAGTGCATGAAATCATGCATCAAATAAATGCACGTTCACATATATACAAATTTATGTAAGTGTACGTTCACATCATTTTTTAGAAGTTAGGAGATGTGAATGCATGTGAAATTTACATATTATCTTCATAATGTTAATTAAAACATTTTTATGAAAAAAAAATTTAGAAGTTATTTTTAATGAGGTACCTTCTGGTCCGCTACATATTGAGTGATACTCTCTCGAACCATGTTCTATGTATGTGTGTGTATGTATATATATACATACATACATACACACACATATGTACATACATACGTGATATAAATAAACCCAAAACTAAACTATTGATAAAAGTTCATAACAATGACATATTATAAATAATATATGAATTGATTTCTATATAAAAATAAACAAACTTATTTTAAGATATTTAAAAGTATAATTTCTTTTGTTAAACATTTTTAGCTCTTGAAATTCATTATAATACTTAATTGTTAAGTGTAAGTGCATATTAAATTACGTTTTCTATAAAATATTTTATTGTTTGCTACTTGCTTTTCATTATTTAGACACCAAATCCATTGTATTATTTGGCCAAATATATAATTATACTTGTTACTTTAAGTTCAGGGCCGGTAATGTTAAACTATAGTCTCATTAAATTAAAGCTTTATTAATAATCATAATGTATTTAAAAAATAAATAAATAAATTTATATGCCGCCGGACATACGAGACAAAACAAGCGTACCGTCAAAAATACCCCCCACTTTCGGCAAAGCATATATAACATGGTACATACACTCATATAGCACGTTTTGTATTATAGAATACAACATGGTTTTTTTTATTTGTTTTATTTTGTCATTGAACCCCTTTTTTTTTTATCACCCAAGTTATTATATTTTTTAAATTCATCTTAGTCAAATAATTTGTTAATTAAATGATCGGTTTATCGTATTAAATCACGAGCGTAGCCACCTTATCCTTTACGTCGTGTTCTCAATTTTGTCATTAAGTGATAGGAAAGGAGAGAAGACGAAGGAGTGAAAGGAAAAGAAACGAATGAACAGTGGAGGAAAAATAGATTAGAGAACATACTTTAAGGGCTCAATCACGACTTTTCTTTTCCTCCCAAAATTGAATCGGATTGGAATCAAGGTGGATTTCCATCCGTTCCACCCCTTCCATTTCCCTAAAAAGCTCCAAGAACACGCAAGATTCAGTTTCCTTCGGTTTCCTCCCTCCGCCTCCATTTTCGTCTACAAGAACAAAGGCATAGGTTTCTCATGGCTTAACCCAAAATAAATTAATTGGCGTGACTTTCATCTCTATGTGAGTTTCATCGAGGATAATGGTTTCACCAAAGTTAACATCAAAGATGAATGTTAGATATGTAGTTGGAATATGGTTTTCCATTTGCATTTGGTATTAACCCTTTAGTTAGATACTTAGATTAGATTTCTAGTATAGTTTGATTTATGATCTGTATACCTGTTTCGAGTTTTGATCTCTATGTTTTAATTTCAAAGGATTTATGTTTTGAATTCTGTAACTGATTTCATTTATGGTACATGTATTTCATTGGGCTCTTGAGTGTAAAAATATTCTATATTTAGGGTTTTAATTTGATATGTTGTGGACTTGTGGTTATTGATGAAAATATGAAAATATGTTGTTATTTTTTATAATAAAAGCTAAATAGGCTGTGCAGGTCACCATGACTATAAATGATACAAAATACAAAAGTTAATGCTATTAATAATAAAAATAAAAAAATATTGTTGTATTTGATAAAAATGTAAAAACTTATTGATATTTTCGGTATTTGACATCAACTGAAAGTTCATGAATGAACAAATTTTGGCCACCTTGACTTTTTAATTATTTAAACATTTTTTATTTTTCAAATTGGATATTTGTTTTTGAATTTGGATTTTGGTTTTTGGCTTTAATGTTCAATTAGATATTTGGCTTTTTGTTCAATTATAATTTTAAAAAACACATATTAAAACTAAAAGATCCAAATAACAATAAAATAATACATTATAAATAAAATAAGTTGATAAATATTCATTTTCCAACGTAATTTTAAATTATAATATTTTTAAATTTGATTGTTTTAGTCTTCACAACTTTTTAATATTATTTATAAAAAGATATATAAATATATACTGGCCAATCAGGTTGATTTCGGGTTACTCAAATTGACCTTAACCTAACCCAAAAGTCTTTTCTCGATTTTGTGTTGACCCATTTTCTACCCATTTAGGGTTCGATTCGCTTTTTTCATGTCGTGTTTTTGAATCGTCCTAGAAATTGTCATCCTTAGTTTCAATAAAAAAAATGATAAAATGATAAGAAGATAATAGTCAAACTGATAAATTATAAAAACATGATGATTATTTACGATATTAACCATTATTTTATTATCAAAATCATGTTGCTAATCCTCTACAATAAATAGTCATATAGGCATATAATAATGTGGAGGAGTTGCCATGGCAACAATAAAAAAAACATGTATCACAATCATCAACTACTCAAACTATAAGGTGGTAAAGTGAAACATTAACCATCAATAAATGTTCACAAGACCCGCTAATAAAGATCATATCTTTTTCTACAACCTAAAATCAAGCGATGGAGGCATTTACAACAATTTATGTTGTTGGGCTTGGAGTTGTTATTCCATCCACGTTATTAATATGGTGGATTTCAGTTTGGTTATGGTTCAAGCCGAAGAAAATAGAAAAGTTACTGAGAGCCCAAGGTCTCAAAGGTAACCCGTATAGATTCATGATCGGAGATTTAAAAGAGATGATGCAGTTGATGACTGAAGCCAACTCTAAACCCATGAGTACCTTAACTCATGATATCTCTTACAGGGTATCACCGTTCTTCTATAAATCTGTTGCTGTTCATGGTAAATATTTAAGTTTCCTATAACTGTATTATAATATCCATATGTATCTTAAATTGTAACAATTTCTTCATGTTAGTCATTGTTTCTAAATAGACAAACACACACACACACACATAATGACATAATATAACTATGATGTGTCATTAGCCTTTTAAGTACAAAAAGGACGCACACTTTTGTGCTCTTAGCCTCTTATATATGTCTCTTCATTCCTTGGATTTTCATCCTTCATGATGTTTTGGATTAACGTATAATCATATAAAAAAACAAATTATGTCTAAACCATTGGTTTTTTGTTTTAATTTTTTAGGTAAGAATTGTTTTACATGGATGGGGACGAAACCCATGGTGCATATATCTGAACCGACGATGATACGAGAGATCTTAACTAATTATTATCAATTTCAAAAGCCAAGCGGAGGAAATCCGTTAACAAAGTTGTTAGGAAGAGGATTATTCGACACTGAGGCTGATCAATGGGTTAAACATCGAAAAATTATCAATCCTGCATTCCATGTTGAGAAACTTAAGGTTCCTTGCCTTTGTTTTATTTTTTTTTCTTTTAAAGCTGCAACTTATATCTTAAAAAACATCATGCAACTATACTTTTATGTATTTTTGGACAGCATATGGAATATGCATTTTATGTGAGTTGTAGCGAGATGATCCATAAATGGGAAGACTTGGTAACTAAAGAAAGCTCATGTGAAGTGGATGTTTGGCCTCACCTTCAGACATTTTCGAGTGATGTAATTTCACGTACGGCATTTGGTAGTAACTTTGAGGAAGGAAGGAAGATATTTGAACTTCAACAAAAATTGATACCACTTATTTTAAGAGCTGTACAATCATTTTACATTCCCGGATTAGAGTGAGTTGGTTCCTATACAATACATTTATAAAATTAGCTATAAAAGAAAAAAAAAGACGTTTAAACTTCGAATATACTATTTATTCAGTATCTAATGTGACAATATCAATAACTTCTTGTTATTTACGCTAATCTCATTAGACTTTTGCCAACAAAGAACAACAAGACGATGAAACAAATTGATCAGGAACTAAAGGCTTCCATAAAAAGCATTATTGATAAACGAGTTGCTACCAGGAAAGTCGGGAAAACTACTGATGATGACCTTTTAGGCATTCTTTTAGATTCCAATTACAAAGAAATTAAACAACAGGGGAATAACAAATTTGGGTTAAGCATTGAGGAAGTCATCGAAGAATGCAAGCTATTCTACTTTGCAGGACAAGAGACCACCGGAAATATGCTTGGTTGGACTATGATTTTGCTAGGTCAGCACATAGATTGGCAGGCTCGTGCTAGAGACGAAGTTTTACAGATCTTTGGAGATAAACGACCTGATATTGAGGGGTTAAGTCACTTGAAAATTGTAAGTTTTCCACCCTTAAGTGTTCTTAAGCTATCACCTTGCCAAATATGTTTGTTTGTTTTCATTTTCAATATCATAATTATTCTACTCTACAGATCACCATGATTTTCAATGAGGTTCTTAGATTATATCTTCCAGCAATATCACTAAGACGATCGACACATGAAGAAACAAAGTTAGGTGAATTAACTTTACCAGCAGGAACCCTCATTCAAATAAACACTTTATTCTTACACCACGATAAAGATATATGGGGTGATGATGTAAATGAGTTTAAGCCCGACAGATTTTCCAAAGGTGTGTCAAAGGTGACAAAGGGACAACCTTGGTATCTTCCATTTGGAGGGGGGCCACGTATATGTATTGGACAAAACTTCGCCATGCTAGAAGCAAAAATGGCTTTGGCGATGATTCTACAACGCTTCACATTTGAGATCTCTCCATCATACTTGCATGCTCCGCACACTGTTATCACCTTGCAACCTCAATTTGGCGCACACTTGATTCTACACAAACTTTAGATACCCGCCCGTCACATTTTGAGTTAATTTTAAGTTTGATGTATTATACTTGTATGGCTACACAATCTTGTAAGATATGAATTATACATTTTAGTATGTATATTGTGATCAATCGTACATTTGTTTGGAAACAAACTAAAGAGATTCATGCTATTTTTTACTCGCATGTTGCAATATCCATGCTATGAATTTTATTATAAAATATGCTAATATGATACACGATCTTTTCTACATATAAGATATGTAAACTTCAAAACAATTTACTAATATGACACGTTATGTTTTTTTTGGGATAACTTAATTAGCATGATACCTATATGTATATATGATGGATAAAACTATAACATTTTGGATGATTAATCGATCTTCTCTCACCGCAACTTAAGGTAATTAGACATGATGTCAATGGATACTTAAATTTAGACATAGGCCTTGTAATTACATAAATTTAGACTTAGTCATGCCACGTCAGACACAAAATTTCATGTCAACACTTAAACAAAGATAACTAAATGGTCATCAAATACTAAAAACATATTATAAGTCACTACAACAAAAATTTAACATACTATATTAGTATTTCGTCTCAAAATACACATCATATAGGTAGGAAAAAAAATTCATGTGTCAAATCAAACCAGCATTTTCATGCCACACTTCTTCCCAGATGCTATGTAAAGCAATTAAGACTAAATAGGAAGAAATAACAACAATAACAAAATATCTCTTTGTTAATCACCAAATCCAGCAACAAAATAAGATTCATGGTTAAGTAGCAGTAAGATTGATTACAAGGTCAAGGAGGAAAAGCTCCCCCACGTCAAGTCTACAGGCCAATGGGTAAGACCATCCAATCATCTGATATTTGGTTGGACGTAGAAGAATATTATTTTTATAAAGGGACGCTACACCTAGCAGCTACTTTCTTATTAGTAAGATAGGATCTGACTCAAAGTGGGTTCGTGTGTATGCATCCTACGCAGAGCTAGCTTGAGAGAGAGTTCAATAAAAATGATTGGCCCTTGAAAGTAACAAGCATGTTTTTATGGTATGATTTTAACTTGTATTATTATGATTGTTTGATTAACTTATAATAAATCATACTTTTTAATGATCACATTTATCTTTGTTTTCTTATTTTTTTTTTCAATTCTTTCGCATTAATCAACAAGCAATATAAAATTATGGTATATGACCAAACCAAATTGTTATATCAAATTTTATATTGCAATTGGATCAAAATACGGTTAACTTTTGTCGTTTCTTTTGGAATTAAGAACATGTATAAAGCTATAAATGTGTACTCGCGTGTTACGTAAACGGTAAACCACATAAAAATATATTATTGATTTAGAGATACTTGTGTAAAAAACTTTTAAGTTGAATCATTTTTTTTAATTAAAACCCACGACCATGTTTCATTGCAAAAAAAACTCTCAACCGTTAAAATCTCACGGAATTGAGATATTTCGGTTGTAACCAATTGAAAGTTACAGAGCATCGTCGATAAGTCATCAATGACCACCGAAATTTCACATAAAAAGTATATTCGCACAAAAAAACATATATGAACAAAGAAATCAATAAGAAATATGGATTTGAATCATAAAATACAGACAAGTGATTTCGTTGAAAAGAAGGTTCTTCCAAGATGAAGGGTTGGCCACCAGATTGCAATCTATTCATCAGGTTGCAAGTCCTTTTTCTTTTTGAAAAACACCTCATTTTGATAAGTTTTAGTCAGTTGGAGGTTTTTTGTGCAATAAAAATTAATTGAAGATTTTAATCACAAAAGTAATCCAACTTTAAGGTTTTTTTTTCACAAATATCTCATTAATTTATTATACATAGAAATTTCTATTGAAGGTAAAAAAACAAAACCAAAACATCATGACAACAATGATTTTGACGGTAAATAAATAAACTAACACCAATTGCAGATAATTAACACAGTTATGAGATTGAGTTTATAATTCTTTTATAACCTCTCGCTAACAAATTCTTGCCTCGTAAATGTTTAAAGTTGAAAAAAATGAAGAACTTCTTTTTTTCTTTATCGGTTATATGAAACTTCAACGATAAATCTTTTTTTCCTATCGATCTATATCTATATTTTATAATTAATAAAGAAAGATAATTTTGTCACATGTCACTATTTCGTGACATTTCAATATTCATTTTCCCCCATATTTAATTATCATAATTATCATTCTAATATTAAGGAAAATAAATTAATAACTCTAATTATGTTTAACAATTTATGATATTTTATTTTCATATTAATTAAAACAATTAATAAATCTGTATATATATAGTTAAAAATCTATGGATCTAACATTCTAATTCACTCATTAAAATTTTTATCATATGTATATTATGTATATTAATTTTATAGTTTATATCGTTAAATAATTTAACTATTAAGTTTTTGTATTAACATTTAATTATTATAAATTTATAATTGTAATATACTAATTAATAATATATGTATTTTTATAAAAATTTTATTTATAAATATATCACATGTAATACTTGGGCAAATAACTAATTAAATTCATAAATCAAAATTTTTAGGGTTTATTATGAAAAAAACCAAAATGTTTTCACGTTTTTTGCGTTTTCGTCCCTCCATGTTATTTTTTTTCCATAAAAAACCACAAGTTATTCTTTTCTTATTGGTTTAGTGAAATATTGGACATTAGACCTCAATTATAATTTGTGAACCGGGTTTTAAAAAACTTGAAAAACCGGGTTCTAATGTCCAAATTTCACTAAACCAATAAGAAATGAATAACTTGAGGTTTTTTATGTAAAAAAATAACATGGAGGGACGAAAACGCAAAAAACATGAAAACATGTTGGTTTTTTTCATAATAAACTCAAATTTTTACGTCAAAAATAGCATACTTGAAATACTGTTTATTAAGTTCTTCAATCAAAACTTGTTTCTAAAAGCCCTCTCAAAATTTTGGTTATCACAAAAGCAAAGTTCAGGGTCTAGAATGAAAAAAAAAAATGAGTAAAACAAAAACTTGTGTTGACACAATAATATGTAGTTTGCATAATTGGTAGTCACTACGAGTCTATGAGATACACAATATAAAGCAAAAAAGATTGATTGAAACCAAGGTTGTCAAGATCGAGATTTTACCTAGGATCGTTTTTGTCATTGCAAGATCGGGATCGTAGGATCGGATCGGGATCGTAAGATCCTACCGAAATTAAATATTATATATCACAGTATTGTATCATTAACAAAAGAGAGTCATTTCCTACCCATTCTTTCAAGGCACGTATATAGTGCCCCTTTGATGAAACAAGAATCACACTCATGAGCAGAACTATATTGGTACATTGGATTCAAAAAATATGGGGTTAGATGGAGGGGCCTAACGATCTTACGATCTTACTAACGATCCTACGAAAATAAACTGTATGTAGGATCGGATCGTCGTACGATCTTACTAACGATCCTACGATCTTGCTTACGATCCTACCCAAAATCGATCCTACTAGCGATCCTGATCGAAATTCACTTGTAGGAACGTAGGATCGTACGATCCTACGATTTAAATCGCGATTTTGATAACCTTGATTGAAACAATATTTAACAAAAAATTAGTGCTTATGACCTATAACAAAAAGTATGTGAACACAAACAGGGGCGGATGTAGGTTGAAAATAGGGGTGTCACTCGATACCGATAAAATTTTAAAATACTGAGTTACGTATGTATCAAAAATTCGAGTGACACCTAGGATTTTTTTTGAGTGACACCTACGAAAAATTAATGAAAGTATTATCTAAATATCTAATATATATTTGTTGATTTCGTTACCCAAACTTATTAAAATATTACTGAGTTTAATCCTAAAAACTTAAAAGAAAAAACAGAAACTCAATAGAAATAAAAATGATAAGAGACAAGATTCAAGGACCTAGGGGTGAGCAATGGGTACCATTTCCCGAACCCGAACCGGTACCAAATTAATCTATTCGGTTCGGTATTCGGTTTTTAAATTAGCTAAAATTCGGTATTCAGTACTCTCGGTTCGGTATTCGGTTTTTAAATTAGCTAAAATTCGGTATTCGGGACCGAACCGGCACCATATAAAATTATACGGTTCGGTATTCGGTTCTTTCAAAACTAAGAATTCGGTTTCGGTATTTTCGGGATCGGTACCGGTTCGGTTCGGTCCGGTACCGAGCTCACCCCTACAAGGACCAGCCCAAAAGATTAAAAAAAAAAACGTAAAAAAAGACTAGCCCAAATTGTGTTGAAAGCACAGGTCCAATTGGTTGAAAAAACCCAAATTGATATCATCGCTTTTAATCGGTTATGGAGGTACTTAAATATGTTGAAAACCTCCTGACAGTCTTTGTGGAACTTTGATGCATTAAGGTTGGCGGAGATGTATCCGAATGATTTTAATTATGATGAGATTGTTAATCTTGTGCATCAACTTGAATATCATATTGAGAATGTGAAAAACGATCCAATATTTTCTAATTTGAATAGAGTCCGCGAGCTTGCTAAATTAATGGTGGAAACTAGGAAACATTTTTCGTATCATTTGGTTTATCAATTGTTGAAGCTAATATGTGTTTTGTCGGTCGCAACTACGACGGTTGAGAAATAGTATTGTACGATGTACTATTTTAATTATAAAAAGTTTGGTATTTGTTAATTTTGTGTTGGCAACCCGTTTCGCTGACCCGATCCATATTAGAAAATATTTTGACAATATAAATTAAATTAACTCTAAAAAGTGACACCGATAACAAAATATCCTGGATCCGCCCCTGAACACAAACTCATAAAAGATAAAACAAAAGGCTAGATTGTATATATGTGTGTGTAATGTGTGTATATGTATGTATGTGTATATCAGTATATTTGAAAATACGTTAAAATAAACTCTATTAAACATACAAAAAAATTCAAATACGAAGCTTTATATTTTTGTGTAGACCTAACATGAGGGGTTTATGAGGTAAACCTAAATTCGTGAATTTGTGAGGTGATACATCCACCCTCAATAATCACAAACCAACACCAATTCATGATTAAATTACAAACCAGTATTTAAAACATTAAATAAGATCCAGACATGCATAAATACAAATGCATAGTCATCTTCTAAAGTATAAAGTAGAAAAAGTCTACAATCACATAATTATAAACTACATTGTCTCAAACAAATTTATTACGTCACATTGATTCTCCAACCCAAAGGCCAAATCTAAAGTTGTAACTTGGTATAATGCTTGTATATACTTCAATTCTTGATCCCAATCTTTTTATTAACACATGCATTAACAAATCAACATATAAGTTCTTACAATCGGTTCTTCCTAAAACCGAACCACAAACCCCTCAAATTTCTCAAAATAAATAGTTTCTTATCTCAATTCGATGTTAATTAGTAGTAGTTTTAGTTGCCCTCAAATTACTTGATCTCCAAGTTTTGTGGCTCGAATCCAACAAAAATATTGCTGTTGAATTTATATACATATTGAGGTTCAATTGAGAACTTTTATGCATCGAGAACCTCGAGGAACTTTTGTGCAACGGATAATATACCAAGGGTGCACAAAGGACATTTAGGGAAAACTAAAGATATGGTAATTAATTTATTTCTAAAAATCATTAAAAGATAATTAGGAGTTACATTTTGAATTAAAATATCATATTAACTACATTTCTCATTTTCCTCCTCATTTCTCTCTCTCTCTCTCTCTCTCTCTCTCTCTCTCTCTCTCCCCTTTCTATCTAATCGTGTTATTCATGATTTTTCATAGTGATAATAATTTGAAGATGAAGATTAACGATGATGATGAACATGAACAAGAGATGCAACCGATGATTATTATGAAGAATACGATGCATAGATGGATAATGAACGATGAATAATGATGGTGCATAGATGGATGATGAACAATGACGATGCATAGATGGATGATGAACGATGAACAACGAAAAATGATGATGCATAAATGAATGATGAACAATGACGATGCATTGATGAATGACGAACAAGTTGAACACGATGCATAGATGAATGAAGAATATGAATGACGAACACGATGCATAAATGAATGATGTACAAGTTAAACACGATGCATAAATGAATTTGTATCTTTTTTTTTTTTGTTAAATGCGTCTTTTTTGAACACGATGCATAGATAAACACGATTAACGATGAAATGCATCAATCTACATCATCTTTTTTGAATTTGTATAATTTTTGTTAAATTTGGAAATGTATCAATTGAATTTATTTAGCATTTATTATTTGATTATTTGTTGAAATATTAAATTTAATAGGGTATTCACAATCCCCGAAATGTCCTTCCTTGTTTGTTTCTATAATGCACAAGATGCATAAAATTGTCCAACTATTTACCCTTTTGCCATTAATCTAAACCATACAATTTTTTTGATCTAATGGATGATATAGGTTCTTTTGTACCTTGATGTATAAAAGTTCTCAATTGAACCCCCCCTTCTCTGTCTCCCTCTCACTACAAGAAAAATGTCATTTAGTGACACATGCTTTTAGTGACACAAAAAAAGTGTCACTATATCTTACTTTTAGTGACGCTTATGAAAAAGAGTAGGTATAGAGCAATATTTTACCCACACTTTTTCTAAATTAATGACACAAACACATACATTATTAGTCACTATATATCTATACCCACTCCACTTTTACTAACTCTTTTTGTTGTCAAAAAGTGTCACTATAGATATCAAAATCATTTACCTACACAACAAAAGGAGTGGGTAAAAGTAGAGTGGGTATAGATATATAGTGACTAATAATGTATGTGTTTGTGTCACTAATATAGAAAAAGTGTGGGTAAAAGATTGCTCTATACCTACTTTTTTTCATAAGTGTCACTAAAAGTAAGATATAGTGACACTTTTTTTATGTCACTAAAAGCATGTATCACTAAATGACACTTTTGTTGTAGTGTGTGTGTGTGTGTATATATATATATATAATATGGTTCGAGAGAGTACCACCCATTATGCAGCGTACCAAAAGGCATCATCTTTAAAAAAACTTTTTTTAAATTTTTTTTAATAAACACGTTTTTATAGACATTATGAAGATCATATGTAAATTTCACATGCATTCACATCTCCTTACTCCTAAAAAGTGATGTGAACACACACATACATAATTTTGAATGTATGTGAACATGCATTTATGTGATGCGTGTTTTCATGCACTTAGAGTGTTCGAATTTGCGTGAAATATACATATGATATTATGATCTGTGTAATGTTAATTAAAATCTGTTCATGAAAATTTTTTTTAAAAAAATTACTTTTAAGGGTGGTAACTTCTGGTACGCTGCATAATGGGTGGTACTCACTTGAACCTGAATATATATATATATATATATATATATATATATATATATATATATATATATATATAGAGAGAGAGAGAGAGAGAGAGTATACAGACATTTGGTTTCTTTTGTGTGCAAAGCATGACAATATATTTATCATATTAACCCCTTTTATCTTGAATTTTTTTGCTCTAGTATCAACTTTGGTCCCCCATACCTGTGTTTTAACTTTTAGGGAGAATTTCATATATGTCCCTCTAAACCTGCATAATATCATATATACTCAAGTCAAAAAAAAAAAAATCATATATATCCTTCCAAAACTTCATAATATCATATTTACTTAATTTAAAACTTTAATATCATATATACCCTTTAAAACTTTTAAATGTATCAAATATATCCAAATTATTTATTTATTCTTTTTTATTACTTTAAAACTCATAAATAATTATTCATTAATAAAGAATGACTAATATACCCTTTTTATTTCTTAAACTTTATAATATCGTATTTACCCAGTTGAAAACTTTAATATCATATATACCCTTTTTAAACATTTAAATATGTCAAATATATCCAAATTATTTCTTTATGATATTTTATTATTTTAAAACTCATAATAAACATTTTATATATATTTTTCCTATATATGGGATATTTTTGAATTCTTGCAGAAGCCATTTCCCAAATTTTGGGACCGTTTAGGGTTACAGTTCTTGCCGATGTAACCCTTTCGGAGTTAACTCCAGTATATTTCTACATTGCTAAAGATATCCATGGAGGCATGGCAACACATTTTTGCACTGATAAACTAAGGTGATAAACAAAAAACAATCATACACACGCCAGTACGCCACACGCCACACACACACACACACACACACACACACACACACACACACACACACACACACACACATATATATATATATATATATATATATATATATATATATATATATATAATAGCGAGAGGGTGGTGTATGGGAGCACTGTCCCTGTTCTCGATGGTGAAGTAAGTTTGAAAATATCCCGTATATAGGAAAAATATTACAAAATGTTTATTATGAATTTTAAAATAATAAAAGATCATAAAAAAATAAATTGGATATATTTAATATATTTAAATGTTTAAAAGGGTATATATGATATTAAAGTTTTAAACTGGGTAAATACGATATTATAAAGTTTAAGAAATAAAAAGGGTAGATTGGTCATTTCTTTATTAATGAATATTTATTATGAGTTGTAAAGTAATAAAAAAAGAACAAATAAATAATTTGGATATATTTGATATATTTAAAAGTTTTAAAGGTTATATATGATATTAAAGGTTTAAATTGGGTATATATGATATTATGAATTTTTAGAAGGATATATATGAAATTCTTTTTTTGACTTGAGTATATATGATATTATGCAGTTTTAGAGGGACATATATGAAATTCTCCCTAACTTTTAACCTATAACAAAGCTAGTTTCATTATTTCTCATATTGGTCACCAATTGTTAATTAAAGTCTTGATTTAAATTTTGCATATTGTAACAACATTCTTGAATTTGTAATCCAGTTTAATCTCAAAATACATTGTCTTTGAAATTAAAATAGTTGACTACATGAAAATCAAAATACGGATGTTACATGTGGTTTTAATTAGCCGAGAACTATATCATAAAACAATAAAATTGAGGGTTTTTTTTAACATATTTATCCGCAATAATAACCATCATTAAGTAAAATATGATGTTGATAAATGCAACTAGTTCAATAGGTTGCAGGTAACATTTTTTATAAGAAAAACATTATTTTTTGAGTTTTAAGCGATTAAAAGACTTATGATGTATGCTTTTGCGTGATGAATTTAATCTCTAAAAATATTATAATATAAGTATTTATTTTTTTCAAAATTTTCCTAAAAACTTATCTAAGGGAGAGGGGAGTGGCTTCGAGGATGCATTGGGGAAGTCTATGCGGCTTGTGGGTTCATGCAGAAACACCGCCCCCCCCCCCCCCGGCCCCCCCCCCCCCCCAAAAAAAAATCTCCCCACAATGACTTAGGAAGGCTCACCGCACGTGAAAAGAGAAAAGAGGGGAAATGAGCTATTTTGGTGTTTGATTTTGAGAAACGTATCTATTTGATTTTGGGGTGTTCTATGAAGAAATGAGAATAGTGAGAAAAACTGATTTGGATATGATGTGACAGCTGATGTGTTATGCGGAGCCAGGGCCTAGGGACGACTCCCCCCACCTTACTAATTTGCATACTAAGGGGGCGTTTGGTTCGTATATTGTTTTAAAATGAATTGAAATTTGTTAAGGAATTGGAATATGCAATGAATTGGAATTAGAATCCAAATCATGTTTGGTTGGCTAAAAACGGAATTGGAATATAATTTCATAATTCGTTGGTAGGGTAGGACGGGATGTGTGGGTAGAGATGGATACGTCTCTAAGGTAGGAATAAGATGAGATGGATAATGTAGGTGGGTGGGATGGGGTGGGTAGGGTGGATGAGCGACGGGTGGGTGGGTAGGGGTAGGGGTAGGGGTAGGGTGGGTGGGTAGAGGTGGATAAGTCTATAAAGTAGGAATAGGATGAGATGGATAGGGTAGGGTAGGGTCGGTGGGGTGGACGAGGGATGGGTCGGTGGGTATGGGTAGTTATGGTGGGTACTAGGTAAGAGTAGGTTGGATAGCGTAGGTAGGGTAGGTGGGGTGAGTAGGGATGGCAATGGGGCGGAGCGGGGCGGGGATCTCAGTTCCCGTCCCCATCCCCGCTTTATAATCTTCTCCCCCATCCCCGGCCCCATCCCCGTCGGGGAATGAGTTCCTATTCCCATCCCCGTCCCAATCGGGGATCGGGGATCCCCGTTGGGGAATCGGGTTTTCCAAGCTCCTAAAGATTATTTAAATTTAAACTATAAATAGTAATTTAGTATAAAAATATATGTAAATAAACATTAAAAAAATTAATTCAAACATATTTGAGGTATTTACATATATAACCTATAATTTGTAATAAAACTAACACAAAGAAATGGAAGCAAAACATCTTTAAAACCAATGAAATGAAAAATAACAATAGTATTCTAAACTATAGAAAAGTCATATACAATGATATTTAATATATTACATAAAATGTAATGAATAATTTACATTGTAAAGTTAAATATATATAATAATTTATATTAAAACATAATTTATAACCGGGGTCGGGTAGGGGATTAAAGTGTCTCCCATCCCCGCCCCATCCCCATTAATTTAAATCGGAGATTCCCCGTCCCCATCCCCATCCCCGGTCAACTCGGGGATTCCCCGGTCAAATCGGGGTCGAGTTACGGGTTCCCCGTCGGGGTTGGGTTTTTTTGCCATGCCTAGGGGTGAGGTGAGGTGGGTAAGGTATGATGGACGAGGGATGGGTAGGTGGGTAGTGGTAGGTTAGATAACATAGGTAGCGTTGGGGTAGGTGGGATGGGGTAGGGTAGGATAGGGTAGTGTGGGTGGGTAGGTAGGTAGGGTAAGTATGGTGGGTAGTATGTAAGAGTAGATTGGATAGCATAGGTAGGGTTGGGGTAGGTGGGTTAGAGGTGGGTGGGATGGGGTAGGGTGGGTGGGTGGTAGGTAGGTAAGTAGGTTGGGTGGGTGGGGTAAGACAGGACATGGTGTAGTGTAGTGTGTTAAACGTAAGGGGTAATTTTGTAATCAACCACATTCTGTTTTTAAAAGGAATTGAATTCCATCCATAGTGTGAAGGAATGTTATTTTCCTTCATTCATTGGAAAATTTCAATTTTGATGGAATCCAATTCTTTTTTATAGTTGAATCAAACACATGAATTGACTTGAATTGGAATCCTTTCCCCTCCAATTCCATCGGATTCCAGTGAATCAAACGACACCTAAGGAGTTGCTTTCTGGTCAAGTTCTTGTATTTTTTTCGCCTATAAAAGTCCATCAACATTTTTTTGTCTTATTTTAAATATATATGCGACATATTTAGTCTCGTTGTTAGCCGATAAATGCTACAAAGACTT
Source organism: Centrapalus pauciflorus (assembly GCA_020465985.1). Taxonomy (NCBI): domain Eukaryota; kingdom Viridiplantae; phylum Streptophyta; class Magnoliopsida; order Asterales; family Asteraceae; genus Centrapalus; species Centrapalus pauciflorus. The sequence goes on along the minus strand of JAANYP010000693.1, from coordinate 229,383 downwards.
AAACAGTAAGATTAAAAGTCCAACAACTTAATCATCAAATTGAGGAATGAATATTAGTTCTTTTGAATATTAAATTATTTAATGAAGTAATTGTTTTATCGGCTTAACATGTAAGAGAGTGTTTGGATTTGCGTTTGAAAATGTGTTGTAGCGTTTTGAAAACTAATAAGCAGATAATAGCTGTAACAAAAAGTGCTAGTGGAAATGTAGTGTTTGATTTAGCTTCTACTGTTTGCTATCATAGTTATCAAATACACAGTTTTTAAAGTGTTTGGATTTGCGTTTTAACTTGTAAAATGACCAAATAATCATTTATTAAGCAAATAAGCTACATTTTATTAAGTTATGAAAAGTGTGGTAGGATTAGCTATAAACGCAAATAGTCACTTATTAATGTATGCAATCCAAACACTTTAAACCAATTATTTGTGTTATTATAACGTAATAAATTAATAATTTCGTTTATAAAGCAAAACCAAACACCCTCTAACAAATAAATACATAGTTTTGAATATGTCAAAAAATTCAAGGACGTAATCTGTCAAAAGTAGAGTCAATGATCTAATCACAAAAATAAACAAAAAAGTGATTTTCTTTTTTAATATCAACCCAAGTTTAATTGTCATGTTAGTCTTTACCCGTAGAACTTTTAATTGTCTATATGAATCATTTTAAAATAAATATTCATAATAGGTTATTTCAAAACCTTTTAATTATCAAAATTAATTCCTTCAAAAAATTTAAATTCTTTCTTGTAAATATTCGATACTGAAATAGCCTAGGAAAATGTTAGCTACCATATTAAAAAAAAAAAAATTAACATAGGGTTCCCGAATATTAATTAAGTAATATAAAAGAAATTTTAAATCATTAGTACAAGCATTTATTAATATACAGATATAGATTATACTGTATATTTAATAATAAGTACGGGGTAGTTTTTATCATTTATTGAGATGGTGTTTACTCTTTAGCAGTTTATTGATTAATTGAGTTTTTTTAATCTTATATACATGAAAGTGCATAATTTAATACGAAAAGTTTTGATGTACAAACTATTTGACATCTTTTCCAGATGGGATTTTAAATAATGAAACTAAATAAACTTGATTATTTTTGTTGATTTTTTGAAATTTGTAGTGGTTGTTATTTTTTATTGTTATAAAGTTTAATAAAAAATATTTGATATAATGAAAATGTCTTGGGCCACTTCACTCCTCTATTAGCTGTAAAACTATCTTTGACTCTCCCTTCTTTTCTTTCCTCCAAAGCCGGTAAAACATACTTACAAAAATCAAATATAGTTTTAGAAATCAAAATCGTTCTGGTTCAAATTTGATTTATAAATATAAAATCATTAATAGTTTAATACAATTTGAAGCCCTCTAGTTGATTAAAAGTTCATTCAATACCAAAGATCCATTGATTTGCCTTTCACGTTGAAGAAATATATAAAAGAAACCACACCTCCCCATCAATTGCCATGTTTTAATACATCAAACTTAAAACTCGATTATGACTCATTGATAATACTTAATTATGTTGGATCAGATAACCACAAATACATATTATCTTAGCTATAGATGATCTTCTTGATATACATTCAAATGAACGAGTTTGAATTTCAAGGAACAAAGTTTTTATATTGTCTTTCGAACCTTTTAAATACTATTTTGTTGTGCCTTCTTCAAATAAAGTAAATGTTGTCCAATTCATAGCTTTCCAAGCATTACGTAAGCTCATTTGATCCATCCTGGGCTACTTAGATTATCAATACCCATAATCGAATCATTCAACCTAAACTTCAATCAAGAAAATGTTTTTTTCCCATCAATCCATAACTAGTTTGCAATTCACTAAACAAAGATTCTCGCATTCAATGACATCTTCACAACAAGGACATAATTAACAAAGTATGAGATTTAACTTTTCGATCCAAAACCTCATGAACCAGAAGCTTTCCTTGTCCAACTTGCCGCATAAAGACACATCTTTTTATGAATCAGTCTATTCCAATTGGTCCCTTGGAGTAATCCACTAGCACAAGTTATTTCTCTTTCACGAGAGATGAAAGAATATTGATAGAGAAATCTTTCTTGGGGTTCCAAGTCTATGTCCATTTATCTTTGCAGGTTATATAAAATATATTTTAGATGGTCGTTAATGGATCAGTTAAACATGTTTTATTCTTAGCTAAACATTTTTTGTTGTTGTAATAATCTTATAAATCAAATACAAATCTATAATTCAAATGGAATAAGGAAGATTAGTCAATATTATTATTATTATTATTTAAATAATTAAGAAGAATTAATTAGGAAAATGATCACATTTTTAAGGAAGGAGAAGCTAAAATCATGGGATATCGTCGAAGACTAGAGAGTCACGTGACGTTGTTCCCACGAAACATGCGTATTTAATTTCATTTTTCCTTGCCTTGAATTAGGCGAGTAATTGCCTGGCACGTGCTTTGTCGCTTCATCAAGGGAACACACATGTGACTTGCCACGTACCCTGATGCTCGTGTCCTCCCTTAACCCCTTTTTAACCCCCTTAAATATGCGATTTTTATGTTTAATTATCCTAGCGGTACAAGGTGTTACAAGAGACCCCAAGGTTATGGGTTCAAGTCCCATCATGAACAAAAAGGTGTAGATTTAGAAGTAGGATTAAATGGGTGCGTGAGTTCTGCTGTTCAAAAAAAAATCTAATATTTTATTTTCAGTAACTAAAGATATAACCAATTAAGTAGATTCAAATTCCGATTAGATGTTTATGACATTTCAAAACGATTAATCAGATTTTAACATACCATCAGTATGATACACATTCTAGCTAGATCGGCATTTCACATCAAATAAAATACATGTATAGATATGTCTTACATGCTTAACTCTTTCGAACACGGTATAGTAGGCCGATTAATCACATTTTTAGTCATTTTCATAATCAGAATAATAAAAAGAAAAATTATTCTGTTGGGTGATCTTTACCCACATCTTGATAAGTGATAACCACCAATGCATACCCTAGTATGGCCTTCCACCAAAGAAGCATCAATTCATCATCATAAAACATTACATTAGCATCACAAGAAGACAACCACATAAATACATTCACAATTGGCACTTTCACCATATAAATTAGTATCATCCTCTCAATCTATACAACCTAACTTGGGCATCAAAATGCACTCTTGGGGGGTCACATTTTGACATACCTCTAAGAACCCGTTCATAAGATAACATAGGTTTGGTTGATGATATGATGTCTGAGCAAAGCCACACCATCTTACCTCAATACCCAAAAGTAGATCCGGATATAATAATCATTTATGATATACCAAATAAAATAGCTAGTTCATTGTTATTGAGTATCTTTTTCGGTAACAAGTATAATAATTGATTTTATTAAGATTTAAAAACTTCATATATTGTATAAATCAAATTCGAAGGTATGACCAGCCTTTTAATTTTATTCTTTCAAAAAAATATCAGGCATACAAGTAAACATCTTTGGCATATTGTTTCAATAGAAGGTTTCACTAAATCTATTTTGTTCAGTTTTCTTAGTAGTTTACAATTTCATAATGAGTTGATGAATGAATTATTATTAGTAATTCAGAAAGAGTTAATAAAATCTACTACTTAATGTTTGCTTAGGGTGTTAGAAACTTACACACACACACACACACACATGTCATTAACATAAATCCTATCCATCAAGAGCATTCTAGACATTTGTTAAATTGAGAATGAAACTAAAAGAAAGTTTCAGAATCCCATTTCACGATCAACTTTATTACCCTTTCTAAAATTCTTTCAGCTACCAAATACACACACACCCTTTCTACCAGAAACACTATTTCTCCTCCCTCTCAACCAGAGCCATATTCTCTTCTCACTCTCTTTATAGGTCACAAATAAGCTAGCCGACCACCGCCATTAAAAATCCAGGCAAGCACCGCCATCAATATTCAGATGTGAGGAAACAACCACCATCAAGTTCAACTTTTTCACCAGCAGCCAGGGGCGGACGTACATATTGCAGGGGGGGGGGGGGTTGACTGGGCCCTCTATGGATTGCCAAACAACCTTTTTGTAGTCCACATAAAAATTCTAGGCCCTCAATAAAATTATCATTAGGCACCCAACATTTTTAGAAGCCCAAAAGACAAAATTCCATAGCCCTCACACACGTGCAGCCTGCTCACGCTTGGAGCCCTGGACGGCTGGACAACGTTGCTATAGTTTAATAGAGAATTTACTTTGTGAACCTTTTTATGTTGTTAAATGATTTTGTAAACCATAATTCACTGTTAGTTGAATTCTGGGATTTAGTTTGTGAACCACAGTTGTTTTTCTTGGCTTTTAGAACCACTTTTAGGGTATCAATATACCACATTGATTGTTAATACTATATTTTTTGTTTGACTACTGGATTAATCATAGTCATTAATCACATGTGATCGTGAATCGTAGTGTTCATTATTGATGAATCGTCATTGTCGTGAATCACGTAAGTAAACCATCAACCATAGTTAAAATATGTGAATTGTGAATCATATCTAAACCACCAAACACAAGTAAAATATGTAAACCATCAAAGATAGGTAAAACAAAGGTTGCATCGTTATCCATAGCTGGGTTTGTGAATCTATATGAATCGTGAGAGCACATTTATTAAATAAAGAACTTAGTTTTGTGAACCACCGTATGTGAATCATCGGTGGTGTGTTAGATAACCGATGGTGTTCTGAATCATGGTGGTGTCAGTGGTGGTGTCGTGAATAACTTGAAACTAACAGTGTTGTGAATCAACTGAAACCAAGGGGGAAATTCCCAATAAGTTTGTATTACTTAATTTACAATTGAATACAAATGAAACATGGTGCATAATGACCAAAATACCATTTTACTTATATTCCATCTCATACAATATTCACTTAATTACAATTATGTCACACTGTCTCTTATTGGTGGATCCACAAAATAAATGAATTCTATTGATTTTTACCATCTTTATGTTAAGGACAGTCATCACGTTATGCCTACCATGTGTGTGTGTGTGGATGAGCTCAATGAAGAACTTTTATGCATTAGAAAACCACTTAATAGCCATTAGATTAAGTCCATCCATGATGCATCACGTGATGTAACATACGTGATGCATCTCGTAATGTAACATTTTAGATGCATCTCACGGATGCCGGATGGTATATTAGGATATTAGTATATTTAGTCAAACTAATACAAAGGGGGGATTGTCGTCATGATCACTTGATGCATCAGACGGACATGTGGTCACTCTGAGTTAAACCGTGATTCATCATAAAAGATACCGTAGTGCATCACGGAGGATTGTGCATCCAAATAGAGTCAATCTGGGTGTCCAAATCGGTCCAATATCGAAGCTAGTTTATGATTCTCAATGAAATTAAAAGGCTAATTTACTTAGGTGGGAGTTGAATTAAAAACCTCTATTTGCATAAGCAATACCTTAATCATTGAGTTACAAGTCACTTTGTTATCAAATTTATTGATTTATTTTATTTAATAACAAATTTACTTTTTAATATATCAACTTAATAAAACATTAGAGTTTAGTTTTTTATATATTAACTTAGGTAAAATTTTTAAATGCTACTCCCTAATATATTAATTTAATGTTACATTAAGTTAATATATTTAATTAAGTTTGTTATAAAAATTAAGTCATTAAGTTTGATGATAAATTGACTTATAGCTCAATGGATAATGAGTTAGTTAATGAAGTTGGAGGTTCTTGGTTCGATCCTTAGCTAAATAATTTAATTTTTTTTTTTTGATGTAAAACATAAACAATAGATCGGCTTTGACGAAACGAACCCGTTAAAATTCAGACCAGTTTAGACCTCTGGGCCGACTCGAGTTGGACCGACTGCGTATGTGTCAAGTGATCATGATGCATAATAATTCTCCTACGTGATGCACAATGCATTCCTTGCGATGCATTGCACGACTTAAACCGACCGCACGATGCATCAAGTGATCCTGGATTCCTGGTCAACAATCCTCGCCATATGATGCATATATTTAGTTTTTCATTATTACCCTTAGTGCACCCTTAATGGAATAAATTATGCACAAAAGTTCTCTTTGGTTTTTTGATACACAAAAGTTCTCATTTGAACCTCAATATATATGGGTTTAAGTGAGTACTACTCGTTTTGTGTAATACCGAAGGTTCCTTGGTTAAAACCATTTTTTTGATTTTATTTATAATCATATTTAAATTAATAATACAAGACTACTTACAAAAATCACACATAAACACACATTAGAACTCATGCAGTTCACATGAACTGTAACTTATAAATTGCTAGAAAGTGTAAATGTGTGTAATTTTTTTTACTAATAGCCTTATATTATTTGTATTTAAGTAATACGAAAAATAACTTTTTTTCACAGTATGTTCACACCCGAAGCCTGTGTATTCATAGATACAGACAATACTTTGCATGTTTTGAGTACTCATACGAACCATATTACACACAAACATATGGTGGTGTTCATGTAAAACCCATAAATATCATAGAAACTCGTATCACAAGACAACATTTTTGCATTTTCAATTATAAATTATAAATTTTACAATTTATAATTTTTGCATTATGGTATAAATTTTCCATCACATGATGAAAAAATAACTGTGGATCATAGTTATAAATTTTGAATTCCTAATACAATATTTTTAACTAAGATGCAATTTTTTATTGAGATACGAGTTTTTACGTTTTTTTACGAAATCTTTGATTTTTACATTATCCTCAATATATGTATGTATTAGACTGGGGTACCGGAATTATTAATACTTTTTTTGTTCAAAAAATGAATGACTTGTAGTTTTTGTTATTAAAAAAAACTAAAATCCCGAGTGTGTTGTAGTACTTTTCGTTTGGAATAAAAAGCCGAATGATTCGTAGTTTTTTCGTTTAGGAAAATAAAAATCCCAAATGGTCGGAATAGTTCAGAATGTGATTGTAGATTTTCTAACCCATTCAGAATTTTTAATTTTCCTAAATGAAAAAAATACAAATTATTTAGTTTTTTAATCTTTCCAAACGAAAAGTAATACGATCCATTTGGGTTTTTCGTTAACCTGAATGGCAAAAACTACTACATTTTCATTTTTTGAACTAAATAACTATAAATCATTTCGATTTTTAGTTTTTACGAATGAAATTAGTGCAACCCATTTTGATTTTTTTAGTTTTTCAAATAAAAATCTACGACCCATTTAGATTGAAATGCCCAAAAAATGATTCATAATTTTTTGGTTCAAAAAAACTAAAAAGCAGTATGGTTCGTAGTTTATTTCGCTGGGAAAAACTGAAAATCGGAGTTAGTCATAGTTTTTTTTGTCCATATTATATATAATCGTGAATAAATAATTGTATATCATATAACTGTTAATAAAATAATCAGAATAAATATTAGTAAAATTACAAGGTTATAAAAAAAATAAAAAGCGTAAATAAATAAATTTAATAAAATTACAAAAATAATCATTAACGTTAGTAATAATATAATAAAATAAACAAATAATAACAGAAAATTTAAAACTAAATTTTATTATAAAATTTCATAACAAATTTTGAAGCTTGAATTGGGCTTATTTGATGTTTATAAAATCTTGAAAAAAATTAAAAAATAAAGGTAAATTAGGTTTTAATTTAGTATGTTATTGTAAGTGATAAAAATATGAAATTATTGTTGTTTTTTATAATTGAAAAGTTGTTGCTATAAACGATAAAAAAGTAGAAAAATCAATATTATATTAATGATTGAAAATTAATAATAATATTATTAATTATAAAAATAACAAATTTATTACTATTTATTATCATTCGTCCTCTTTTAAATTCAAAAATTAGAAAGGTACACTCCTGTGTCTTTCAAAACTCATTAAATGTTGTAATAATATTTTCTCCTTCCACTAGAACATATATATAGCTTTTTAATAGTCGTTTTATTTTTTTTGTCATTTACTTATAAAACACGACGGCTAATCAAAATTATTAAAACCATATCATTGTTGAACATCCCAGCACTATTACAACTTTTTGTAAAGAACCAAAATAATGAAAGTGAGAGTGAAACCAATGTTTTAAGGTGTTTGATATAATGGAATAGAAATGAATGAAAATGAAGATGTTTTATATTGTTTTTCTAATCATGAAGATGTAAACGAAAAATGGTTTCCTTATCTTTTTGAATTTATAAATTTTATCCACTTCTCTACACTTTTCTTAGAGAATTGGAAACATACCAACTCAAATACACAGGATGGTGAAAGTGTCTATGGTTGGGTGATGACAGGGGTGACAGTTTCAGTGTGTTGATGGGTTTGGGTTGACTCGTGTAGTTTAGAGATCAATTAAAAGTACCGACTCAAACACATTATGGATTGATCCATTCGTTAATCAATTTAAATGGACCGATCTATTGGATCGTTAAAAGGCTGTAAATAAATGGAACATTTGACGAACCGTTCAACAAGAAGTTCGTTTAATTAAATAAACGGACATGAACATATGTTTCGTTCATCCATTTGTATGATCATGAATGTTTGGTTACGTTCATCTATTTATGTCCGTTTACATTCGTTCACTTGTTTATAATAAGTTCTAATATTTATATTATATTTAATATAAATATATTGTTATTATTATCATCATTAGATAATATACTTATTAATAAAATAAATTTAAAAATTATACTCTTAAACTTGTATAATTGGTGATATTGAATGAAGATAAAAGAATATTCAAATGCTTGATGATGTTAATTTAGTATTGAAATTGAGATACTTGTTTCTTAAGGTATTAATTTATTATTATTGTAGTAGTGTGAAGTCATTTATAAAATTTATGAATATGTAACCTTATTTTTAATCAACATGTTTATTTGTTTATATTCGTTTGCGTTTGTTTAATTATTCATTTATGTTTGTTCGTTTAACATTAGTTCATGTTCAATTATTTATTAAACGAACGAACATAAATGAACATGAAAATGTCAATTTTTAATAAACGAATACGGACAAAAAAATTCACGTTGTTTATATTCGTGTTCGTTTAATGTTTGGCTAAAGTTAAAAGAACGAACATGAACATACCATAGTTCGTGTTCATTCGGTTAGTTTACATCCCTAGGATTAATGGATCACTTTTTTGACCCGTTAGGTCATATAAATGGATTGGATTGAATCTTGATCAAGACCCTTCTCATTCACAAGGCTAGATGAAACTACCGTAAATGGAATCTACCATTTTAGATAGTCATGATAAATGTGGAAAAGCTTGAACATTGGGCGTTTAGTTCACAGAATCTGATGGAATTTGATGATATTGAAATGAAAATTTCATTCCGATGTGCTGTTTGGCATTAAAAAATGAATGAAATGAAGATTCCTTTTTTAAGAAGAACACCACTTGTGAAGGAATCTATTTTTCTTGTGTTAGTGCCATGGAATTTAAATTATATTCCAAAGATTTTAACTGTTCTAAAACAAACCCTAGACTTAATCTTCACCGACCTCCATTTCTATTCTGACAGATTCCATTCCTTCACCGACCTCCATTTCTATCTAAAAGGATTGCTAGACCTAATGTTTAAATTTATAAAGGGTGGGGTTGAAAGTATATCTAAAAGGATTGCAAGACTTGGGATCCGTTTGGTTGGACGTAATGGACAGATAAAAAAATGAATTGGAAAATGTAATAAAATAAACAATGTAATGAAATGAATTTTTACGACTTCTTGTCCTGTTTATTTATATCAATGAAATGAAATGGAACTATCCGTTGTTTGGTAGGTAAACATATTAATAGGAATAGAATGAAACTGAATACAAAACTCTAAAATTATTAAAATTCTATTCCAATCCTTAAGGGAATGAAAAAAAAAAAAATAGCATCCTATCATCAATGAATTAAAATCAAAAAAGGTGAATGAATCACATTTCTTACGTAATATATCATTTCATTATCATGAGGTAAACAATTAATTTTTTTTCATTCAATCGTAATGATTCATTTCATTTCATCTTCATTACATAACAAATACTGCCATAAGGTCAAATTATAAAGGGTAGTGAAAAAGTATATCTAAAAGTAAGGGTGACAATTTGAGCCCATTCAAACAAACGGGTCAAACGGGTTGACGACCATAAGTCATAAATTTTATATAATTTTGAACTTTTTTTCCAAGAACAATTTTTTTTTAATACATCGTTTTATAGATTTTCTTTTAAAAAAAAGTTATGTTCTATCTTTATTTTTTACAATGGATCCATTTAACTTTTCGACCCGCTTGGTCCGTTGGGTCAAGACTGTCACCCCTATCTAAAAGGATTGCGACTTCAAAGAATATAAGGTGTGGGGATAAAAGAAGATGGTTTATGTGTCTCTAGAAAGAAACAGAATCATATACGTTGATAACTTGTCTTGAACCAAAAATTTTTAAAGGGTTAATTACTAAAAACAGATAACATATCGTCAACTTTTTTTTAAATTTTGGGTAACATTTATATTTTTCTATTAGAAAGTTTTACTAATAGAAACAAATCAATCAATGTAATATTAACAGAATAAAAGGTAAATTATACTGAAATACCAGTTTTTTCGTCTGATCGGGCCAACTTTTGACATGTCATTTAACTTGTTAACCAGACGTGACACTTTTTAAATATTATTGGTTACCTGATCACTTGACATATTACCTTGATTTGTGTGTTTGAATTTGTATAATCCCTTGAAAAAAAAAATTAATATTTTATCCAAGAAAAAAAATATATGGTAGTATGTTATCTCTTTTCGTAATTAACTCAATTTTAAAACCTAAGAGTAACTCAACCTCTAGCCAGTCCCCACAGATTGATATCGATCACAACCTAATATCATGTTAATATTTAGTAATTTTTGATCAACTAGGAAAAATGATAAGAAAACGTAAGATGCTTAATACTTTTTGTCATTTAATATGGTACTAGTTTATAAACCCATGTATAACATGGGTATAAATAAAAAATTTTAATTTTATTAATCTTGTAAGATAATTTTTAATATATTTTATCAAATTTATAATATCTATTTATATAATATAATAAAAATAAATATATAAAAAAAGTTATCATTCAAATTCAAATTTAAATTCAAATTTGAGTCTTATATTAGATAAGATTTAGATTTGATTAGATATTATTTAAATTATTATTTATATGGATTAATTATTAACTTAAAAATATAATATCCAAATGGCGGTAGGAGGTGATGCCACGTGGCAATAGCAAACGACGACACGTGGCAAAATAGTTACTCTTTTAATAGTATTTATTTATAGATTTTTTTTCAGTCATAAATGTAATATACCTTTAGTTTACTATGGTTTAATACTTTAATATATAATATAATCACTACAAGAAAAGTGTCATTTAGTGATACATATTTTTAGTGACACAAAAAAAAGTGTCACTATATCTTACTTTTAATGACACTTATGAAAAAGAGTAGGTATAGAGCAATCTTTTACCCACACTTTTTTCTAAATTAGTGACACAAACACATACATTATTAGTCACTATATATCTATACTTACTCTACTTTTACCCACTCTTTTTTGCTCTAAAAAAGTGTCACTATATGTATCATAATCATTGCCTTTGGTCTGGCGGTAAGAGGGTGGAGTTGCAAGTGAGAGGTCACGGGTTCGATTCCCGTTGGAGGCAAGTTGAAATTTAGGTGGAGTAAGTAAGTCTGGAGGTAAATGAGTAGTTTAGAAGTAGGAGTAGGATAGTTTGCCGTTCCAAAAAAAAAAAATTTACCTACACAACAAAAAAAGTGGGTAAAAGTAGAGTGGGTATAGGTTTATAGTGACTAATAATTTATATGTTGTGTCACTAATTTAAAAAAAGTGTGGGTAAAAGATTGATCTATACCTACTCTTTTTCATAAGTGTCACTAAATGTAAGATATAGTGACACTTTTTATATGTCACTAAAAACATGTGTTACTAAATGACAATTTTCTTGTAGTGAATGTCCAACATAGAACATTGATAGCACACATATAAGGAGGAAATAATTAAAATTTTAGCAGAAAAACCTATTCAAACCTTAAATTCAACAATGTGAGAAAAAAATTGATTTAGTTGGCAAGAAGGTATGTTAACGTAAAGTGTCCGGTTTCTCTTGATTTTCCGATTGATAAACAAGAAGGAATATGGAATTCTTGGATTTTCTTACTCGCCCTGGCTACGTGTCCTTTGGACCCTTCGCCCGACATAAATGCAAGGAGGATGTATAACTGATATAGGATCTTGTGGAACAGGATTTGATTCTGCAAGCGGTTTAGTACGAACAAAGATATGTTCTTGATCAAAGTTTACCCTGCTTATCAGAGTCAAGAAAGTTATATTTAAGAACCCATTTTCATTTATGCAATTTGATACATAAATAAAAAGCCATGTAATGGTTTGCTTGAGTGTTAATTAAACAAAACTTGAAATATATGTTTGTCATGTATAAAATAGATATTACATTAATAGATAATAATTCCAACGTATGTTACAATAATTACATTAAAAAAGTATGTTACATTTAGTGATAAATAATAAGTATTATGCATTTTCATGCTATTTACCCTATCAAATTTAAGAATATATGTCCCATTGTTATATATAATCATGCTGTAGAAATAATGGTTTGTTTAACATGAAATCATAAGAAATGAAAAATAAGAAATAATAAAATTAAGAGAGGTGAATGAATCACATTCCTTACGTAATTATTCATTCCATTACGACAGGGTAAACAAACAGTTTTTTTTTCATTCCGTTGCAATTATTCATTCCATTCCATCTCCCGTTACGACGTAACAAACACTGACATAAATTTTATGACTTTTTGGATAGATTTCATCCGAATCTGTGAACCAAACAACAACTAAAACACACATCAAGTAATCTTTAATCTAATGATGTCAATCATGTTGTATTGAATTTTAACTTTTTTAATAAAAATATATATCAACAAAAAGTTCATTTGAAGTATACGCAGACGTACACGCATTTGCCATGGTTGTTTTGAGAACATTTTTTTTCCATAAAAATAAGCGTTTATTATGAAAAAAAACCAACATGTTTTCATGGTTTTGCATTTTCGTCACTCAATGTTATTTTTTTCAGAAAAGCCCTCAAGTTAAAATTTTTTTTTTTCTAGTTTTGTGAAACTTGACTATTAGAGTCCGGTTATAATTACTAAATCGGGTTGTTTTAAAAACTGAAAAACAGAGTTCTCAAATTTTACTAAACCAAAAAGAAAAAATTAAGTTAAGATTTTTCTACAAAAATATAAAATAGATGAACGAAAACGTAAAAAACTTGAAAACATGTTGATTTTTTTTTACAATAAACCAAAAAATAAAAGAAGTTAGTATGATCGTTCGTTTAATTTAATCCTGATATAATATTTATATGCATGTAACAATAATATTATAAGCACCACAAAAGGCAAAGAAAAATTAAATTGGACCATAAGAATTGGAATGGGCTCTACTTCATTAATAGCTTGTGTCTTTGTTTCCTCGCTTGATCCCTCCATTATTTATCACCGCATTTCTTTTTATTTCAAACGTTCTAGATTTGATTTTTTAATTTATATATGAATAGTTGAAATGACTTAAAAACAATAAAATAAAACTCGATGAAATTACGATATTATTTAACTAGATGTACAATTTTAACATGAAGATGAAAAATAATTCAACTTTGAGGATAAATATAACGAAAATTATTTTAAAACTACAATTGATTATGAAATTCAACTTTTACAAAAAAAAAAAAAAAGTGGTATCAACATCAATAATGACCAATTTTGAAGATAAAATTTGAATTTTATAATCTTTATCTCGTTCAAAAAATTGAATTTCATTTCATTTTCCGGACTAAAATTTTGCAATACTTTTATTGTCAACTTTTGAATTTTTTGTTACTTTTTTCACCCATATGTCATTTTACAAATATCAAAATGTATCTTTTTTTTTTCCAAGAAGTTGATCGAAACATGTGGGAATCAAACTCAAGACACTACTGGAATGTTATCAAAAAGGATGTTCGGGATTTTTTTAATAATATATATATTTTTTGGTTTGCTTAATCAGTGACAAAAACCACTTTATATTATGTATCTTATGATCAAAATATAGAGAAGGACACATGAAATATATTGAATGAAGAGAACAAAATATTTTATATGGGATAAGCATGTAGGAACTAGGAAGATGCTTTTATAAAACTCTAATTTGAATTGTGAAAAAGAAAAAAAAAACAAATAAGTATTTATCATTCAAATTTAATTATAAAAATACTATCTTAACTTTTTAAAGTTTAAAAACTTAAATGAATAAGCATATACACTCAAAACTCAATTCCAAACATCAACTTAAATTACAATATTAAGACCAAAAATTTGTTGGTTGAGTAAGAAATATTGAAACAATGAACAAACATGTTGAAACAACGTGTATTTTATAATTCAACAGTAAATTTTAGATCAATGAAAAATAGATGTCAAGCACCACAAGAAATATAATAAAAAAGTGTTAGGCCCTAAAATTTGTGGTCAAAATTGGTTGTCATATGTCTCACAAATATTTAATTTCTAATTGGATACACACACACACATATATATATATATAGGGGTGGGTTCAATGGAAAACCACTATGCACGTGAAAACCATGGAAACATACGCATACCGTCCGATTTGGTGCATTTCATGAAAAACGCGGTGGCATGATCGTAAATAAGGTGATGTATCACGCGGAATTTTGATGCATCACGCGGAAAATTTGATGCATCACGCGGGATTTTGATGCATCACACGGGAAATTTGATGCATTTGTGGTGGTGCAGTGCAGTTTTCACAAGTTTTCAGGTGCATTGTGGTTTTCCGTTGAACCTCCCTCTATATATATATATAGATTGGGGTTCGATTGAGAACTTTTGTGCATCGAGGCACCATTGAGAACTTTTGTGCATCGAACTATCTACCAAGGGTGCACAAAGGGCATTTAGGGGATATTAAATGTATGGAAATTATTTTTGAATTTAAATGTTTTTAAGATAATTAATACCTAAATTTGGTATGAAAATCACCATTAACTTCTTTCCTAAAATCACTCCTTCTTTCTCTCTATCTCTCTCTTCTCTCTCTTAGCCCCTCTTGATTTTGGAAGAGATGAACGATATGCATGATTTATGTTTGTATGAACGATTCATGTTTGTATTATGATGTATTTTGATTTTGGAAGAGATGAACGATATGCATGATTTATTTTTGGAAGAGATGAACGATATGCATGAAGAGATGAACGATATGCATGTATTTTGTATTTGTATTATTTTTGTTAATTTTGGAAGTGTAATAATTAAATAAGGATTGCATAATTCCTGTTTTACCCCTCCGCGAATTTCATTATGTGCACTTGATGCATAAAACTTTCTATTTAATTACCCTTTTGTCATTTGATCTAACCCACACATTCTTTTCATCCAAAGGACAATGGAGGTTCTTTTGTGCCTCGATGCACAAAAGTTCTCAATGGAAACTCTCTCTCTCTCTCTCTCTATATATATATATATATATATATATATAGAGTGGGGTTCAATGGAAAACCACAATGCACCTGAAACTTGAGAAAACCGCACTGCACTACCACAAATGCATCAAATTACCCGCGTGATACATCAAAATCCCGCGTGATGCATCAAAATTCTGCGTGATGCATCACATTATTTACGATCATGCCACCGCGTTTTTCATTAAATGCACCGAATCGGACGGTATGCGTAGGTTTCCATAGTTTTCAGGTGCACAGTGGTTTTCCATTGAACCCACCCCTATATATATATATATATATATATATATATATATATATATATATATATATATATATATATATATATATATATACACATGTATATATGTATACATATACATGTATATTATATATATATACATGTATATATATATATACATGTATACATGTATATTATATATATATACATGTATATATATATATATATGTGTGTGTATATACATGTATATATATATATGTGTGTATATACATGTATATATATATATATATATATATATATATATATATATATATATATATATATATATATATATATATATATATATATATATGTGTGTGTGTGTGTAAAAGAGTTACTTATAAAAAAATGTATGTATGTAAAAGACTAAAAGAGTTACTTATAAAAAGTAACAATTTGTTTCATAAACAAATTTTAAAGGTAATTATTACGGATATTTGCCAAACTTTTTTAAGAGAATTTTCTTTTATTAAAACCACAAAACTAATTGAAAAAGGAAAAAGATGATAGACGATCGAGAGAAACGATCAAAAATTGATTACAAATCATTATAAAATTTTAAAGTAATATTAATTTCCTCATGTCAATAAAACACTTAACACAAACATTGTATTTGGAGTTGCTATAATAACAGGTTCCTTTTGATATCAATAATAAGTTAATAACATGGACTTGGTAATTAGTTTATCGTGTAAATGGGTAATTTTTTTGTTACAAAGTTGACATATTTCATATGTATAATAACAATAATAATTTGAAACTGTTATAATTAACAGAATTTAGATATCACTCAATCACCAAGACTTGTAAAGCTTTTACATATATTTCTCTGCATTCTATTCGTATGATCGTAAGACTTGTAAAGCTTTTACACTATTACATATTTATTGGAATCACTATTACTTCTTGCTTCTTCACACTTGTAAAAGTGAAGGAAAAGTTATCATCCACATATTTTATGTATTTATAACACTCCCCCTTGGATGATAATTTTAGTAAGAGTTCAACCACGAAATGCTGTCTCATTAAAAACCTTGCTAAAGAAAAACCCAGTGGGAAAAAACTTTAGTCAAGGGAAAAAGAGTACAGCGAGTGGTTGACTCCCCCTCATATTGCCATCTGAAAATCATCACATGTTTTGTACATGTCGCATTCCAATGTTGTGGACATGTTTTCTGAAAATCGCTTTGGGAAGTGCCTTTGTAAAGAGATCTGCTGAATTGTTACTAGACTGAATGTATTTCATTTCAATCTGATTGTCCTTTATGAGATCTTGCGTGTAAGCGAAAAATCTTGGTGGAATATGTTTGGTTCTGTCACTCTTGATATATCCTTCTTTCATCTGCGACACGCAAGCTGCATTGTCTTCATAAATCAAAGTTGGACTTTTACTCATCTCTAGTCCACAAGAAGACAAAATAAGTTCTGTCACAGATTTCAGCCATACACTTTCTCTACTAGCTTCGTGTAGTGCAATAACTTCAGCATGATTTGAGGATGTTGTAACAAGTGTTTGCTTCTGAGAACGCCAGGATATTGCAGTACCACCATTTAAAAACACGTATCCTGTTTGAGATTTTGCTTTGTGTGGATCAGATAAGTAACCTGCATCTACATATCCAAGTAAACCTTCTTTTGAATTGTTAGAATAAAATAATCCCAAATTAGTGGTTCCTCGAAGGTATCGGAAAATGTGTTTGACTCCTATCCAATGTCGTTTGGTGGGAGCTGAACTAAATCTTGCCAACAGATTTACTGCAAAAGAAATGTCCGGTCTTGTACAGTTTGTAAGATACATTAAAGCTCCAATTGCACTAAGATATGGTACTTCTGGACCAAGTAAATATTCATTCTCTTCTTGAGGACGAAATGGATCCTTATCAACATTAAGTGATCTAACAACCATTGGTGTGCTTAAAGGATTTGCTTTGTCCATGTTGAAACGTTTTAAGACCTTTTCCGTATAATTTGATTGATGCACAAGTATGCCATTGTGCATGTGCTCTATCTGTAAACCAAGACAATATTTGGTTTTTCCAAGGTCTTTCATTTCAAATTCTTTCTTTAATAACACAAATCTCATTAATTGTGCCAATAATATTTAGATCATCAACATAGACATCTATGATAACATATCCAACCTTTGTCTTCTTTATAAACACACATGGACATATTTGATTGTTTGTGTATCCTTTACTTATCAAATAATCACTCAATCGATTATACCACATGCGTGCAGATTGTTTCAACCCATATAAAGATCTTTGCAATTTGATCGAATACATCTCTTTGGGTTTGTTTCCTAATGCTTCTGGCATTTTAAATCCTTCATGAATTTTCATATAAATATCACTATCAAGTGATCCATACAAATAAGCCGTAACAACATCCATTAGACGCATTTCCAAATTGTTAGCAACGGCAAGACTAATTAGGTATCTAAAAGTGATTGCATCCATTACTGGAGAATATGTCTCCTCATAATCAATTCCTGGTCGTTGAGAAAAACCTTGAGCCACAAGTCTTGCTTTGTATCTTGTAATTTCGTTTTTCTCATTTCGTTTTCTTATGAACACCCATTTGTATCCTACTGGTTTTACAGCTTTAGGTGTGAGGATGATAGATCCAAAAACTTTTCGTTTATTTAACGAACTTAATTCAACTTGCATAGCTTCTTTCCATTTAGGCCAGTCAGATCTGTTTTGACATTCAACCACAGACTTTGGTTCTGGATCATCATTTCCAGTAATGATATCATATGCAACAGCATAAGAAAATTTTTCATCAATATCTTCCATCTCATTTCTTTTCCATATGATATTTGTATGGACATAATTGATTGCAATCTCAGTATTGGAGTCATCTATTTCCACTTCTTTGGAAATATCGTTATTTTGCGTTTCTCCAGGAACACTTTTCTTATTATCAGTTATATTTTCAGAGCTCTTTCTCTTTCGAGGATTTTTATCCTTGGAACCAAATGGTCTTCCACGTTTCAGACGTGCTTTTGATTCTTGAGTGATTTTATCATCAGCTCTTTTATTTGGAATTTCTATTCTAGCAGGTGTATTAGCCGCTGGCACATATGATTTAGTCACTCTTTTAGTATCAGTAAATGCATCAGGCAGTTGATTTGCAATTTCTTGTAAATGCATTATTTTCTGAACTTCTAGTTCACATTGTTTTGTCCGAGTGTCAAGATGAATCAATGATGGTTCACACCATGATACATCCTTCTCTTTGCTTTTATTTTCTCCCCCTAATGCTGGGAAAATTGCCTCATTGAAATGGCAATCAGCAAACCGTGCTGTGAAAACATCACCTGTCAGTGGTTCAAGGTATCTTATTATAGAAGGTGTTTCATACCCTACATATATACCCAATCTTCTTTGAGGTCCCATTGTCGTACGTTGCGGTGGTGCAATAGGAACATATACTGAACAACCAAAGATTCGAAGATGAGAAATGTTTGGCTCATGACCAAAAGCAAGTTGTAGAGGAGAAAATTTATGATAAGCACTTGGTGTTATACGAATCAGCGATGCAGCATGTAAAATTGCATGTCCCCAAACAGAAACTGGAATTTTTGTCTTCATTATTAATGGTCTAGCTATTAGCTGAAGACGTTTAATTAATGATTCAGCTAAACCATTTTGTGTATAAACATGAGCAACTGGATGTTCAACACTAATTCCAACAGACATGCAATAGTCATTGAAAGCTTGAGATGTAAATTCACTAGCATGTAGTTATTGTCATTTACGTCCAATGCAGCAAATGATAACTTCTCAAGATTTGTCATATTGACTATCAAAATAAAAGTTAAACAACATAAAATTAGCATTAGTTTATTTCAATAAGAACTACAACACATAATAGTGGGAGAATCGTAAACGAAATCAGAACCAGAAAAGGATACATCTCATCAAATGGTAGTTGCAACAAAGAGTAGAAAAGTATTGAAAGTATTACAATAAGAAAAATAAAAAACGAGAGAGGTATCTTCATTCTTCAACCAGTTAAAAGTTTTTTTTTTTCAGAAAGGAAGAAGAATGATTTAATGAAATATTGAAGTTTTATATTGGAGTATTTATAGAGAAAAAACTGAGTCATCAAACGGTCGAATTTTTTTTCTTTCTTTTGACCATCGCAACAGTTATGTAACCGTTGTCAAATGTTAATAAATGATTAAAAGATAATTTTCATTTAATTTAAAATAATGATTAAAAATATAAAAAAACTTGTTATGAAGAAGATAAAAAGAATTAATAGTTTGCATTACAAGAACAAAATTTTAATTGATGTAAATTAATAATCATAATTAATGTTATCGTAAATGAAGAAAATAAACGTTAGTATAAGTAATCGTTAGTACATAAATAAACATTAGTATGCATAATTAAATGTTAGTACATAAATAAAATGTTAGAAATAATAATGCATGTTAGTAGATCATAAGTGTATTATTATTGTTATCGTATTAATTATTTATGGTAATTATCTTCTCATTATAAGTTATAACTTTAAGTAACCATACCTCGTTTAATTCTTGATTTAATTGCAGAGCTCTTCGTGCTGATAACGTGTTATATTTTTAATAACTTTGAGACTAAACTATTTGAGGCTAAACTCTAACAATATGAAGAAGAAGATTTAGTAGAAATTCTTTCATACATATTTTTCATATATCTTGCATATCAACTCATCATCTCCTTTTATAGAACAAAATGAGAGACAATTTTTACTATTACCTATCACTTCTACTACTATTAGGGGTTGCTTCTACACTTGGTGTAAGAGTACAATTATTCATCCACATATTTTATGTATATATATATATATATATATATATATATATATATATATATATATATATATATATATATATATATATATAAAAGATCTTTGTATAACTCAAATTTTATATAATCCCAAAGAATTAATCTAAATCATTAGATCAATAATCAACGGTGATGGCTAGAGTGGTATTTTTGTAATAAAGTGTCATTTTTATCAAAGTTTGAAATGAATTAAAAAAAATAAGTAAATAGGTATTTACAAATTCTCTATCTTCTTTGTTTCTAACTTAATGCTCGTATTGTGATGATTTCTTGATTTCTGTTTTTCTTAGGAGTAAATTTATAAGATCAGAAAAGAAGTTGCTGTCAAGTTGGATATTATAAAAATAATGTGTTATTATTCTACATAGATTAGTTGATATTACACATGTAATATTTGATATTATACATAAAGTATTTTATTCATTCTAAAAAGCTATACTTTGATTTGTTTTATTATCATATATGGAATACTTGATATTATATATGTAACACATTGTGTTCTATATATAGTATATGATACTATATAGAATATTTGATATAATACACATAACTTTTGATTTTATAAATAAAATATTTGATATTACACTTAAAATATTGGTAAATCGGGAAAAAAAGAGAATGTGTGACATTGGAAAAATAAATATAAAAAAATAGGAAATATAAAGAGTAGGTGTGAAATTGTATTCTATTGGAGGATGAAAAAGCTAGTGGATTTTTAACTTTACCAAAATATCATTTTCAATTAAAAAACTAGTTTTTTTACCGGTCCTTGATTTTATTTATCTAATGGCTTAGATCACTTTTATGCGATTACATAAAATTTTAGTTCTACAAAGTGACGTACCTGCCATTATGTGTAAGGATTCAATGATTAAACGTTGTATATTGGAGAAAATTGAAGAAACCACAATAACAGTTAGATCTACTGCATTTCATGCTCTTTTCAAAATAAAATCGTACTTCTCAATATATGCATCTGAAGCACTTCTAAAATTAACACTCATTTCTTAACATATGCATTTGCTCAATATAATTATGCAAAAGGTAGATATATGCATATTATATATATATATATATATATATATATATATATATATATATATATATATATATATATATATATATATATATATATATATATATATATATATATATGCATTAAAATGCTATAAAAATGGTGAACAATTGTCAACACGTAGAAATATTTGTGCATATTTAACCAAAGGCTTGTTACCCTCGGCCTGAGATAGACAAGAAGGTTGAATCGTTGGCATGATACACTTGGAAATGTTTCCCGGATGCGTATAAAGGATACCATTAGCTAAATGTGTTCGAAGAATTAAGATGAAGATAAAACAGTCTTTCATACTGAGCATATAATCTCATGTTATATTAAAATGTCTTTTGGCTTAAAGAATGTAGGGGCAACGCACAAAGGCTAGTGGAGGAAGCCTTTTTAGTGTTAGATCGGCATAATCCTCGAGCCTCATGTTGATGATATGGTGATCGGGACAGAAGAGCAATTGTTGCAAGACATTGAAGAGACCTTGGTAAGTCTAGGTTATATTGACATGAAGCTCAACCTTAAAAAATGCTCTTTTAGGGTCATGTGGAACTTGATAACGTGTATGTTCATGTGGCATATGGTGTGGCATCTTGATGACGGGTCAGTCTATGAGAACCAAAAACTGGGTCGTAATGACGTTACCCTCACGTGGGGGGTTGCCAACAAAGAGATGATGGCACAAATCAAGGGAATCCATGCTCCAAAGTGACTTTGTTACGATAAGGGACATATGACCTTCTCCTATTGAAAGATATGATGACGTTATAATAGGATGGAAGAGTATAATAGGCTAATCTTCTTCGTCACACATGTATGCTCGCTAAACACCTGACAACCAATGGCTCTCTCTGTTTACTGGCATAGAAAGTGTATGAAAAAACATAAAACATCTATTCTATTTCCATATTTTTTATTCTCTTCATGTTCATAAGAAAACGAGAACGATAAATGAAAATTACACTAAACTCAATTCTTTAATCTTTTTCATTGAGTATCAACACATGATTAAAAGCTTGTGAACTTAAGCAATTCCATGTTTTATAATTTCATATACCAAATGTCTCCTAAGAAGCCATTAAATCACAAATAAGCCAACAAAATACAAGAAAAATGTATTATATTCACTTACAAATCAAACAATAAATAACAATGTACAATGTTCAAACTAAAGAAAATAATAATCGTGAAGAAATCCTAAAATACAAACCTAAATCAGAGATGATGTGATTGTTTTAAAACTCTTATGACTGTTATTATATTTAAATATATAGAATATATATTATACCAATTCATACAATGATTAAAAGTTTGATAGAGCTAAAAAAAATTTAATTAATAATCCTCGTATTTGTTTGTAAACACCTCTTATCCATCGTAAACTCTTTATAATGTTTTCACTTGATGCACTAGAAGTCAAAAACGAACTACATTAAATATTCGATAAGTTATATGTTATAAATTAATAATACCTCATATATATTAATTTAAATAATTCCATTTTAATACTACTGATTCTCACAAACCTTTTGGCTTTTACCTCGTCATTAATTATTTAAATAACCTACATATATATGTTTCACTCACAACAAATTAAAATATCTCTCTCACTCTCGCACACAATGTAATAAACCGACATCATGCTAAAACTTCTCCAATGTTTATGGTCATAAGAAAGAGTAGACTCCACAACTCCTCACTCCAAAGCAATTGTCTTCCTCATATCCAACATTTATAATATATATATATATATATATATATATATTCCTTCTCATCCTACTCTTTATAAACATATCTCCTTTGAAACTCTTTCTACCTTTGAATCTCTCTACTCATATCACAAATTATCACTCACCGCGATAAGAGAGAAACTAAAAGCTACCACTAAAGATCGATCAATTATATATATATAATGTCGAGTAGAAGATCAAGACAGTCGTCATCAGGGACTCCTAGGATCACAGATGATCAGATCATACAACTCGTCTCCAAGTTACAACAACTTCTTCCAGGGACTCGCATCCAACGATCTAACAAGGTTAGTTATTTTAAATTTTCGTTGTTTTTTCATTATCTGAAAGGATAATATATATGGTTATATTTTTTTAAAACTAGTTGAAATTTGTTTAATTTGTTTATTTAAATTATCGTAAATATAGGCGTCGGCTTCAAAGGTGCTACAAGAGACTTGCAACTATGTAAGAAGCTTGCATAGAGAGGTTGATGACCTTAGCGATCGATTATCTGAATTACTATCCACAATTGATGCTGATAGCCCGGAAGCTTCAATCATTCGAAGTTTAATTATGTAATATATGTGCAAATCTCTGCCTATAGATTATTCATTAGCTTTTAATGAAGTAGAATTGAGATACCTTAATCTCATAATTATTTATCTCTCTATAGGATTTAATCTAATTAATGATCCATGTTAGTATTAATATTATATATGTTACTTGTCAAATAATAAAAATATTTACATTTGACAATGTATAATTAAAAGTTTTCTCATAATTAATATATACATAATATATATACAGTTTGTATGATAAACGTACACATGCATATGTTTGGGCATTCTTTTACATGTTATGTTATGTTACTATCAATTTTTTTGTTTTTATTTTTTATGATATTGGAGATATATATATGTATTCATGTCATGCAAACTAAATATCCTAAAATTAATAAAAATAATAATAAAATGGAGCATTTATAATAAATTATTCCCCAACCATTTATTTATTGAATTAATTAAAACAATTTGAGCAACCAACATGAGCAATTAATAAAAGTTATTTATGAGGGTTTTCTTGCACAATCTGATGTCTCGGTCCAAATCAAACATGTAGGTCTTGGTGATGAGTTGGTTATTGAATGCTCATTACCCTAAGAGAGTGATATGATGTTAGTGCCAACCAGTTTATTTATATATATATATATATATATATATATATATATATATATATATATATATATATATATATATATATATATATGTTCAAGTGAGTAACACCAATTATGCAGCGCACCAAAATGTACCACTCTTAAAGTATTTTTTTTGAAAAAAATTTTCATGAACATGTTCTAATTAACATTACACAGATTATATATAAATTTTACGCAAATTCAAACACTCTAAATGCATGAAATCACGCATCACATA
The DNA here is from genome assembly GCA_020465985.1 of Centrapalus pauciflorus. Taxonomy (NCBI): domain Eukaryota; kingdom Viridiplantae; phylum Streptophyta; class Magnoliopsida; order Asterales; family Asteraceae; genus Centrapalus; species Centrapalus pauciflorus. The sequence continues at coordinate 204,377 of JAANYP010000693.1, read as the reverse complement.
AATGCACGTTCACATATATGCAATTTTATGTAAGTGTAAGTTCACATCATTTTTTAGAAGCTAGGAGATGTGAATGTATGTGAAATTTACGTATGATCTTCATAATGTTAATTAAAGCATGTTTATGGAAAAAAAAATTTAAAAAAAGTTTTTTTAAAGGTGGTACCTTCTGGTGCGATGCATAATAGGAGATAGATACTCTCTCGAACCATATTATATATATATATATATATATATATATATATATATATATATATATATATATATATATATATATATATATATATATATATATATATATATATATATATATATATAGGAGGGTTTAATGGAGAACCTCCATGTATCGAAAAACCTCCATGCACCACCACAAATGTATCAAAATTCTCGCGTGATGCATCATTATTTCCACGTGATATATCAAATTCTCACGTGATGCATTACGATTTTCCAAGCGATGCATTGTGGTTCTCCAAGGTTTTTCGATGCATAGAGATTCTCCATTGAACTCATCTATCTATCTATCTATCTATCTATATATATATATGTATGTTCATTTTGAAGAAGGAAATATCCTGAAATCAAGGATTTATCATCAGGATAAATGTTATTGATATATATAGTAAGTGTTTTAAGTAAGAAATAATATAAAAGAAACAAGCAAGCACAGTCACAGTGTATATATATGAATATGAATATGATGACCCTCACCCCTTAACTGATTACGATATCATTACATATGGACCATGGTTGTCTCCATATTTGAAAATATTAAACTCAATTTCAATTCCATTACTCATTGAATTATTTGATTTTATTTTAAATTAAGTGGCCACCATCCATCAACATTTTAAATTCGTATACAATTAAGAATTTACGATAATATACCTAAAACACAATAGTATCGCACGGCTAGCTAGCTCGTAAAACCATACTTAAAAATATATACCATATTTTCCATCCAAGGTTGATATTTTGAAATTGTTGGTTGCACGATTTTGAATCGTCTTGTATATTCAATAATTTATTTTTATCAATACTATTAAATGAGTAACTAGCATGCCACGTGTACATGCTCTTCTTTCATTTGTCACATGTCGTTCTCTTTTTTTATCACTTCATTTGCTAAATTTTTGTTTAAATTTTTAAAGAAAATATATATATCCATATCTAATATGATTAATTTAATAACTAATTAACTAAAATTAAGCAAACTTTATTATTCTTCTAGTTATTATATACCTACATATAAATATTTATTTTTTTTAATTAACCAATGTAATACAACCTAGTTTAATTGATTATATATATTAGTTGGGTTATAAACCAACAAATGAGAATAACGTATTTAAAGTGACATAAATGATCTTAGAATATTAAACAAACTAAAAAAATATGGACAAAAGTAAAATTAATAAATAACGTTAAATAAGTTAACAAGTTAATTATATATATATATCTTTTAGTTGCTCTTTATTTTACTATTATTGTTATTATGTGTGTGTTTAAATAAATATCACTTATTATGCAGCGTACCAAAACATATCACTTCTAAAAATATTTTTTCATAAATATGTTTTAAATAACGATGCAAAGATAATATATAAATTTCACGCACATTCACACATTTTAACTTTTAAGTGCATGCAATCATGCATCACATAAATGCACATCACATAAATGCAAATTTACGTAAGTTACATTCACATCATTTTAATTAAGTAGGTATGATATATGAATGTATGTGAAATTTACATATCATCTTTAAATTGTTAATTAAAACACGTTTATGAAAAAAATTAGTTTTTTTTAATGTGATACCTTCTAATACACTGCATAATGTGTGGTATTCCCTTGAACTATATTTTATATGTGTGTGTTTACTTTTTATTTATTTATTATTAGTTCTTTATTTATTATGTTAATAAAAAAAGTATAATACAAATTAATTTGACGTTACAAAAATTTCTAATCAAGTTAGTTTAACAAATTTATCAATATTTTTAAAAAGCACTCGTTGCACATTAAAAAATTAACCAGTTGCACAGACAAAGTTTTTCTAAGAAAATATACTAGGTAACGAGATTATTAGCAAGAAGACCAATTGTCCTTGTTATCCTCCTCTAAACGTAGGTCGATTATTGTAACACAATTTTCTAAAAATAATTTTAAAAAAAAAAAATTAAAATACAAAACTCATTTTTTTCGGATTAATTTTTGTTACTTGTATGATATTATTTGTATGAAAGATAGTGATGCACGTATTTTTAGGTTTTCAATACCCAAATCTATTTATGTATTCTTTTTAAAGCGTTTAATGATCATAAGTTTATTTCTAAAATTGTCTACAATGAAAAGCATATATAATCTTGTGAAAAAGTATTTTAGTTTTAGTAAAGTTTTTTATATGTAATAACAAATGCAAATTTATAAGAGCAAATGGAGTATATATTCGAATTTTTGTTGCCTAAATTAACACTAGAAAAACACAAATGGTAAATCAGTTACCACTTTTCCAAAATTTTCAAAGACAAATGCCTTCTTACTTGGTTGATAATGGAAATTAGTTTAAGAATATATTGCGTTTATAAAACCCCGATCTATTCGAATGTTTTGTTATTGAAGTTGAACTCTTTGTTTTGTCGTTATTATCTCTATATCATAACAATCGTGCACAAATCTTTCCTTTCTTTTAGTATTCTGATATTTTAAAACGGTTATAATTTAACTGAATGAAAAACCAGAAAAATTAAACCTGACCGATTCTTTTACATATATTAGTTATTATTATTATTATTATTATTATTATTATTATTATTATTATTATTATTATTATTACTATTTAGTTTTATGTGTATGTTTGTGTGGATATATAAATCGAAAGAAACAAACCGAGTTAAAAGGTAACATAGTTGATGTTAATTCTATTATAGATAATGTACTAGTTTTTGACCCACGTAATACGTGGATATTTTTAATAAAATTTATTTATATAAAATGTATATATGTAAAAATAAAATACATAACTATTAATTATTTAAAATAATATAAGAATACTATATTATTCGTCATTAATTCTTTTAAAAGTTTATTTTTAATTTAATATATTTTATTTGATATAAATTGAAATTTTAGTTTATATGTAATATAGTACTTATATATTTTATTTCAAATTAATGTTTATAGACTAAAAATAATAAAGTTATTTATCTTTTTAAAAATAATAATTGTACTTATCTTTTATCATAGATTAAAAATAATAGAATGTATTTATCTTTGTAAAAAATAAGAAATAGTATTTATCTTTTATTTTTTTTAATAATAATATGTTGTATTAATTATTTATCTTTTATTTTTTATAATAATATGGTGTACTAATTTTTTCCGATGAAATGTGGAGGTGACACGTGACAGTTGGTATAACATGATTATTTAAAAAAAGTAATTCATTTTGTGAATATAAACTTATAAAAAATACACAATTGTCATATGTATGCTATATAAACATATATCTAGTTTATCAAAATTTCAGTTCAACTTAAAATTTTATAATGTTTCTTAACAATACCATATTGTATATCATGAATGTAGGATGTCATAAAAAAATTTCCATAAACTTTTGACACAAACGTAATTTTATTTTTTATACACAAGTAAAATTAGTTCAATATAAAAAATATAAGAAAATGTGTGCTTGAATTAAATTTAAACGTATAAACATTAAACTCATCCAAACATAAATTTTAAAAGAATCTATTATTATCTAATTATTAGTACAATAAGATCAATAATTTTTTTTCTAAATAAGAAAAACTCAAAATATGTAATCTAAATCCAGTTTATAAAAAATAACATAAACACTAACATTTAATTAAAATATTTAATGTACAATTTAACCGTTGAAGATATTGTAAATAAATAAACATGAATTTTCAAATTACAATTCATGGATTATAATTGATTTTTTTATACCAAGAATACATCATATTTGTAAGATAATAATTTTATATGCTTTAATTATAATTTAATTAAAATATCAACTTTTTTTTTATCTTAAATGTAAATTTAGATTAGTATTAGAATGTTTAAAGTATTTATTTTTTTAATTACATGGATAAAATATGAAAATATTTGAATTAGATTTCATATTTTTTTTAAACAATAAATAAGTTAAATTAGAAATCTAATTATGGAAAAAATGCGGGAAATAAAAAATTTAGATGGATGAGGTAGTGACACATGACATGAAATGTTTTATTTTATTAATATACTAGTTTATTACCCACATATTACGCGGATGTTTTAATATATAGTTGTTTATATTAAATACATATTACAAGCTAAGAATTAAAACATAAAAATATAAATTTTATTATAAAAATATAAGAATTTTATTATTATTATTTGACATAAACTATAATGTTTTTAGAATTCTAAATATATATGAATAATGATATGTTTTTTTATCATCTTTAAACTTTCTATTATCAAATATTTAAATATGAATATTTGGTTTGAATTGATTTTAAATCTTATTATATTATATGTAAATTTAGAAATATATGATTCAGATATTATTTATTATTCTAGAATATGATATGCCACGTGTAAATTGCTGGTGATGACACGTGATATCACGAGAAATAAGTAAACTTATTCATTTATTATTATTTATAAATTATAAAAAATAATTAGGATTAATTAAAACATGTAGCATTAAATTTAAAGTTTGAAAATAAAAAAAATTTGTTTTACAAATCAATTATATAATTCTTGATAAAACATTTTAGGTAAATTAGAGGTTAAATTAGGAAGTATTTAAATAATTTAATTATTATTAATCTTTTAGTTTCTTAAAAATCAATTAGTTTCTTCAAATCAATTATGTAAATTAATTGAAAGAGTTATATCAGACAAAATGAGCGGGAAAACAAAAATTAAGAGAGCTGAGAAAGTGACACGTGTCATGAATTATTTTATTTATTAATATACTAGTTTATTACCCACGTATTACGCGGATATTTTTAATACATATATATAATATAATAAATTAAAAGGTAAAGATATAAATATTATTTTTTTTAAACAAAATTATATTATATATATATATATATATATATATATATATATAATAATAATAATAATAATTATTATTATTATTATTATTATTATTATTTGCTTATATTTTTTAAACTTTTATTATATTATATTATAATTAATAAGTTAGTAGAGTATTAGATTTTGTTTGATTTGATTTGAATTTAAAAGTAGATTATATTAGATTTGGATAGAATTCAATTAAATTTCTTTATTATTTTTAAAAGGGTTTATTATGAAAAAACCAACATGTTTCACGTTTTTTACGTTTTCGTCCCTCCATGTTATTTTTTACCATAAAAAATCTCAAGTTATTCTTTTATTATTGGTTTAGTGAAATTTTGGACATTAGACCCCGGTTATAATTTGTGAACCGGGTTTCAAAAACTTGAAAAACCGAGTTCTAATGTCCAAATTTCACTAAACCAGTAAGAAAAGAATAACTTGAGGTTTTTTATGAAAAAAAATAACATGGAGTGACGAAAACGCGAAAACACGTTGGTTTTTTTTCATAATAAACCCTTTTTAAAACTCATAAATGTCACGTATCGATTTATAGTGATGACACGTGACTTCGCAAGAAAAGAGTAAGTTACTCTTTTATTAGTATTCATTATAGATATATAGATTAGCTAGATTATTAAGTGTAGTATTTATATCAATTCATATTTTCATTCAGATTTTTTAGAATTAATAAAAAAGAATTGATAATTTCTTATAATTGCTACTAATAAGTAATAATAATAGAAAAATCTAATAATAAAAGTAGATTTTAAATTCTATAAATTAGTTTAAATTTTAAATACTTTTGTAGAATATTTATGAATGAAAACATATGAAATATATGAAGGAATAATTGTATCTAATTTGTCAACATTTTATAATTAATATGATTTAACTAAAAAAGTTATGTTATATTAATAAATAAATATTTGTTTTAAGATATAAATTATACAAATTATTACAATTATTATATGCATGTTTCGAATTTTAAAGACAATATATATGTTTTAGTTATTAGCAACCTATTGGTTAATTGTTTTTAATATAATAAACTGAAGTGATTAATGTAAGGAAATAAATTAGGAAAGAAAGATAAAAGGTTATTTATATATTTTTTAATTATTGATTTTAATTTAAAAAGAAAGATAAAATGACATAGGTATAATTATTGATTTTAATTAAGGGTATAAGAGACATTTCATAAATAATTATGAGTTGTCATTAATCTGGACCATTAATTTGTTTCCATCTAATGGTTCATAAACTTCAAATGGTATTCTTATTTTATATAGTATAGATATAGATATAGATATAGATTTTGAAAGTTGTGTATGAAGTTAACATATTTAGCTATACGTGTATATATTTAAAAGTATAGTAACTTATTATACAATTTTAAGAATATGTTATTTAGAAGGATCAATGTAGAAAATAACAAATATTTTTTCTATTTTTTATTGTTTATAACCTCTTTTAAAATGTATTAAAAAATAACAATATTTTTTTAACCTATAATAGCAATAAATGACATGAAAACTTACCAATAATCAAATACACCTTTGCAACCAAACACTTCTAATCTTGCTACTAAACTCTCTCTAGATAGTTTCTCTCCATCTTGTGCTTTGAAACCTGTATCAATTTTCATTATCGTGCTTTACAACAATCCAAGTATCCAAAGCACACACTGTCTCCCATCAACCATGGCTATTGTATCTCTCATTTCTCGTCTTAGTCTCTCCTTTGCTACTGCAAGAATTTTGCCATTACCACCCCCTCTAGCCTCCTCCCCTTCAAATCTCAAAAATAAAATAAAGAATTTATGATTGCTTAAACATATAAATCAATGGGTTCATGGTGTAAATCTACGAGAGATCTTATATATGAAGAGGATGAGAGAGTAGGTCCATAAGAATCAAAGACCTAACTGCCTATTCGTTGACGAGTAAGAGTAGACTATCGAAGCCTAATTCTAAGAGAGAGTAGATTTGGATTTGAGTTATGATTTAGAAATCGATTCTATGGCTGATTTAAACCAATTGTTCTATGATTCTGTATTAATTTGTTCGCGCGCCGGTCAATATTATCTATTTAAAACAAAGTGAAAGGTGATTTGTTCAAAGTTTTAGCATCAATTTGTATTATGTGTGTGTTATGATTTACAACTATGATATCAAGGGTATTGAACCAAGAACATACACTTTGGTTTGGTTTACAATTTGTGGTTTCATGTTCAAATACACGTTAATTATTCAGTCTAGTTTACGTTCAGTATGAATTTAACCTTCTTTGTATTTTTTTATTATGGTTTCATGTTCAAATACAGGTTGTTGATGACCTTGTAAACCGGTTTTCAAGTAACCTATTGCTATAATCGTTCTTCATACTACTGTATTATTATTAATGATTTTTCCTGAGGACAACCTACTCTACCCCTCTTTTATCCATTGCTACCATATTGTCTTATGAAGCATCCAACCAATTCTATGAAGCAAGACACACATGACAATAAATTAATTAATAAAAATCATAATTAAGCAACGACATGTCAATCTTACAACACAAAAGATAAAACATATTATGCATTATCTGTGCTACAATGGTTCAATCTTTAAACCTAGCATATCGTTTGGTATGCAAAATCAAAAGCTAAACACAATGCTAGTACCATTTCTTTATTACAAAATTTATTACATCAACATGATAAGGACTGTAAGATAATGCTACCCAAAACACAACTAACAAAATATGCATTGAATGTATATCATTAAGACTACAAGGTAATGAATTTCAGAGTTTTCTAATCATTACCTCAACTTGTTAAGGCTTTGAGAGACCTTCTATCACATTATTTTCCTTTCTTGAAAAGATTAATCCACAACTGCAAGACATTTATTAGTGAGTGAGCAGATTGTTTAATGTACATACACACACATCATCATTACTATGATACACTAAATTTCGATTTCATATCGAGTATGAAAGCGAGTAGAATTAGAGATATTGAACCATAATTATCACATTTATGGGTCATCCATGCACAAACGCTATTTGTCATTTGTTCATGATGTGTGGTCAGTATTGAAGTATAGTCACGATGATACATGTCACTTTGGTACACTGTGATACAAGGCAATATGATATATACAATAAGATAGATAGAAGATCACATGCATGCACAAGCATGTATGTAGTCTGTTATTTAACAAACATACTTAGGAAAATGAATAATCATATATCATGTCTCAAAATTTCATGTAAAGCATGTAAAATAACAATATACTATGCACAAGGTTGAGCTTATTCTTTACAGACACTTATGATACTTGATTAGGCTTTCTGATACTTTAGATTATCTCAATGATACAAATTAGGGTTTGTATTACTTTAAATAAATTTAAGTTGCCAAAGGATGCTACTTTAAGCCCAATATGTCATTATAGAATCCAAATCTAAGTTATAATGGTTTATGATATGTCTGATAAAATGTATAATTATAATTAATGTGTATATAAGGTAATACACTAATTTATCCGAATATAAGCTAATTGAATGAAAATTTCAAATGACAAAGTAAGATTTTTCAGATGAAGTTTCATTCTAGAAATTAGTTTCTCATATGACATTGTGGCCGAGAAAGCATCAGTTTGTTGTGTGTAGTTTGGACCAAGAAAGTAGTTTCTCGGTTAGTACTTCATTCGAGAAATTTAAGTTGTTCGCTTGTAGTTGTGTCCGAGGAAGGGGTTTCTCGGTAGAAAAACTTGATCCAAGAATATATGCTTTTCATGTAAATTCTTATCCGAAAAACAACATTTGTCGGATGCAACGTGGTCCGGGAAATAGAACATACAGACTAGAATCTCAAGAATTTGATGCCAAAACACATATCAAACACAATTTCCCTAGTATTGATTTTGCTTGGAATCACTTAGAAACATATTTAAGGCGTGCGTATAGATATTTAATGGATGTAAAAGATATAAATTTGATGCCACAACACAGATTAAACTCAAGAGTTTAAATAAACTCTTGAGTCTAAACAAGTCGTTACAGAAAATATAATATAGTATATTATAATTAGTAGATGTTTATAAATTAAACACTAAATAGATCAATATAAGAAAATATTATACATAATTAAGTTATACAATAAAAGTAAATAAAATTTCATATATATAATAAACAAGTCATGTCCGATAGCTGATAAAATCATTCACGAGTCAAGATTGTGCTTCGTATATAAAGGTTGAGTCAAACCGAGAGGCATCATCGAGTTCATCGGTCCTTGCTCGTTTACTTTACACATGTAGGTCGGTAGTGAAATGCACCAAAATCATAATTATAGTTGTTAACTTGTTATGATGATGTTCTCACTTTTACGTCTAAAGACCGTTCAAAGTTTGAAAACGCATACCAACTATTTTGTACATATTTTTACGATTCATCCAACTTATCATGATGCACTAATTACAAATATGCTTAATTCAATTCAATTTTGACCAGCTAACTAAATCAATCGAAGGAAATAATCATTCAAATTTAATCAAATTCTATTTTTATAATTACTGGTTATGTTTAATTGAAGAAAAAAAATAAAGGTGTTTTCGGGTTTTATTTTTAATGAAAAAAACGTTTTATGAAAATATGTTCATTTGCATTTACAAAATGTTGAAAACAACTTTAACCTATTTTCAACCATTTTCAGACCTAGATGAAAAGACGGTGTTTCCAAAATTGAAAACTCAATTAGTATCTAAACATGTTTTCATAATTTTTTTTTGGTTTTAGAAAAGTAAATCTGAAAACATTTTCTTAAAAATTAAAATTAAAAATTAATAAAAAAAAATTCCGTCAACCAAGCATGACCTTAATAACGACATGTAATAATATATAGAGTTAATTACAAAAATGGTCCCTGTGGTATGTCCTAAAAATTGGATATGATCCCCGAACTTTCAATTTTGCAGAAACGGTCATTATTTTCACTGTTTGTTTGCAATTTTGATCCCTTTACATATTAACTTTTCTAATATGACCAATTTACCCTTATTTTGATCCAAACCATAAGGATCATTTATGCAATTAATTCTTTTAACTTTTTTTTACTCTTAATTAAATAATTTATTTTTTAGTGTTAATTAACTTTAATGAATTATATAAAAGAATAGATTTGTTTTATTTATGTTGGTTCATAAATGACTTAAATATTTTTTAGTCTAAATTAAATTTATTTAAAGTGTAAACCTTTCAAAATTTATAATAAAAAATTCATTTATTTTAGAAATTGTTTTTTTAGAGGTTTCATAAATAAAATATTTTGACATTATATTTATTTATGTTGGTTCATACATTGTATAATAAAAAATATGTATGTTGGTCAAACCACAAAGACCATTTATGTAATTAACTATACTTATTTATTAGTGTTAATTAACTTTAATAAATTATAAAACATTTATTTATGAACCAACAATTTAATTAAAGCCAATTAAGAAGCAAAATATTAAAAATCATTAAACTTTTGAATCGTTCAATTTATAATTACTTATTTATGAACCAACTTTATAGTTTTGACACATTAAACTATTATATTTATTTTAAGAAAAAGCATTTATATTTAAAAATATCTTAACACGTTAAACTCTTTTAATTGTCAAAAAATTCATTTATGAACCAACATTTTTATTATTTAAATCATTCAAACAATCAAATTGTAAATCTCTCAAAACTTATAATCATTTAAAAATTAAAAAGTTTTATTAAAACTTATTTTAACACGGTGATATGAGTTTAACGATAAAACTTTTATATCAAGATAATATCAACATCCTTCCGATTTAAACCATTTTGATTTATCACTTTACAATGATCACCTTGTTTTGATAAAAAAAAAAAGATTAAAGGACTATAAAATAAAATTTTTGGCCAATTTTATTTAAGATGAAAGTAAAATATATTTGACCAACATAAATGTTTTTTATTACAAATTATGAACCAACATAAATAATTGTAACGTCCACATTTCTCACACAAATGTCACGTCAATAAACAATCATAAGTGGCAACAACGTAAGTATCTCATAATGCACATGTCATAAGACTAACTGAAAATCACTGTTAATCAAAACTTTAATACAACGTCGCATACATCATGTCACAGGCTGAAGCAACATATACACAACTGATATATACTGACTACGGATAGCTAACACCATACTGGTCAAGTACAAGATACAGATAACAGATTCTGAAGTCCAATAACAAAAGTCAACAAGCACCCACGATCTCTGAACTACTTCGGTGGTTGCTGCTGTGACTGCGATCCCACGGTATGGCTGCCTGAGACACGGAAGACTCGAAAACATAAGTTGGGAAGCTCGTGAGTACGCGAGGGTTAGACTCTGCAACATAACACATATAGCATGCACAACACAGTAATATCTCAACACATAACACAGCTCGATGCACACACATATCTCTGCTCAAAAGGGGACGCCGTTCCCCAGCTAACAGGCCGCACACAGCAGCGGTTAGCTACTCAATAGGCACAGGAGCGACCTGACAATAACACTGCTGTATATATATACAGTCTCATACTTCGTGACTGGTTAGGGACAGTCAGCCTGCGCGATCACATATCGCGGACACCTGCAACTCAAACACGTATAGGGTAGGGAATTCATACCTGCGCGCTACAACACGATCTCGTACACACATATACCACAATCACATAGACGACTCGAAAGAATGCACATGCGTTTGAAAAGAACTCGAGTACTCACCGATGACCCGAATTCAACTGGAATCCGAAACTCTAAGGCGGCTCGACACGTGATCGGCTAGAACCTGTAAACGCCACGGATCCCACATATTACCACAAGTCTCAACAATCAAACAATTCAATCCGAACACAATTATCACAATTGAACTAAACTCGGAACACATTCCTAAATGGATAACCGACGCCCACAATTCCCTCACAACATTCCAACCCTAAACAAACTCGACCCGACAGCATCCCGAAAGGACCCAAACCAATAACGACCCCAAATTTTCCCAAGATGATCAAATCGTATTTCCCCTGCAGGCTGCGGGTCGCGCTGCGACCAAGCGGTGCTCTGCACCCTGACTTGCGATTTTCATGGCTGCCAATTCCATCTCCCACAATCGATTTTAACAACCAAGAAGCACCAAACTCATACATATACAACCCATATACTTACAGAAACCAAATCCCACATATAATACATACATATCTCAAGGGTTAGCTACCCAAAATCATGAATTCTTACCTTTGGAAGCTCAAGAACACAAGGAGGAAGATGGTGAATATGAATTCCACAATTTCACAATCAATTCTGGGATGGGAGCAGACTTCTTCAGCTGGAGCTCACACAAACACACACTTTCACACTTAGGTTTTCTTTGAAATGAAGGTAAGGAGAATAGATAAGCACGTATACGTTTATCTCTATTTTGGCCGGTCCCGAACCCATTAACCCGGACCCGATATCACTTTTTCACAATTAATATCATTAGGACCCAATTAAATCCGCGATCTCAATGATTATAATAATCCACTAATTATTAACTCGGGGACACGTATCACTCGGTCTCAACACGTTTAATCCACGAAACGGGATTTAATTGGAACAACGCAATAATATTAAAATAATGAGCCAATAAATTAAATTCACGTACCATGCTCAAATCCGGGATGTTACAATAATTATAGAGTCAATTTTTTTATGATTTTATTTATGAAACCTCTAAAAAATAGTTTCTATACATAAATGATTTTTTTAAAATAAACTTTGAGAGGTTTACACTTTGATTATAGTTAACTAAAAATAATTAAGACTAAATAATATTTAAATCATTTATGAACCAACATAAATAATTAACTAATTCTTTTTTTTTTGTAGTTTATTAAGATTAAGTATCACTAAAAATAATTATTTAATAAGAATAAAAAGAGTTAAAATATTAATTGCAGAAATGGTCCCTATGATTTGCACTAAAGTAAGGGTAAATTGGTCATATTAAAAAAGTTAATAGGTTGATGGACCGAAATTGCAAACATACAGTGAAAATAATGACCATTTCTGCAAAATTGAAAGTTCAGGGACCAAATCCAATTTTTAGGACATACCACGGGGACCATTTTTGTAATTAACTCTGATATATAATTCATTAATGTTTCGAAGGTTATTATGTAAAACCATTTGTCAATGATGATATACTCATAATAGTATATTATTATTATGTTTAATTTTAATATTATTATTACCTTTTTGTTGTTAATTAATTAATAACAATAATATTGATATTATTATTATTATTATTATTGACATATGTTATTTAAATAAATTTATAACTTTATATTTTTTTCTAACTTTGAATTTACTTAAAATGACTGTGAAACAAATGTTTTAATTCAATATCAGTTCCAAACAAAGGATTAAAAATAAAAGAGTTAATTACAAAAATGGTCCATGTGGTTTGTCCTAAAATTTGGATTTGGTCCATGAACTTTTAATTTTGTAGAAACGGTCCTTATTTTCCTAGTTTGTTTGCAATTTTGGTCCCTCAATCTATTAACATTTCTAATATGACCAAATTACCCTTATTTTGATACAAACTATAGGGACCATTTCTACAATTAATTTTTTAACTCGTTTTTATTCATAATTAAATAAATTATTTTTAGTGTTACTTAAATTTAATAAACTATAAAAATAGAAAAGAGTTATTTAATTATTTATGTTGGTTCATAAATGATTAGATATTTTTAGTCTTAATTAATTTTAATTTACTATAATCAAAGTGTAAACCAATCAAAATTTATAATCGAAAAAATCATTCATGTTTAGAAACTATTTTCTAGAGGTTTCATATATAAAATATTATAAAAGTTATTTGACTCTATAATTATTTATGTTGGTTCATAAATTTATAATAAAAATATGTTTGTTGGTCAAATATATTTTACTTTCTTCTTAAATAAAATCGGCCAAAGATTCTATTTTATAATTCGTTCACATTTGTATCAAAGCAAGGTGATAATGGTAAAGTGATAAATCTAAATGGTTTAAATTTTTAAGGTGTCGATTTAATCGGATTAAAATGAAAAGTCAAATTGAAAGACGAAAGAAGATTGAAAACCTAATTATATTTCTCGATTGTTATGTAAAGGTCTGACAAACCAAAGTTTGATTATTAAAGTTGTTAATCATGAATCTCAAAGATGTTGTATGGACCTAAAATTTTAAATCGTTTTTGGAGTAATTAAAAATTAAAACGATAAAATAATTGATACGTTAAATAAAAAACTTTGAATTGTCTTAGACCATTTGGAAGTTTTTTTAACTCGGTCAAATTAAACGTTAAATTTTTATTTATTTAAGTTCTTTAATATTTTTAACTTTAATTAAATTGTTGGCTCATAAATAATTTTTTTAAATAATTTATTAAAGTTAATTAACACTAAAAATAAAGTAGAGTCAATTACATAAATGGTCTTTGTGGTTTGATCAACATAAATATTTTTTATTATAAATGTATGAACCTGTATAAATAATTATAGAGAAAAATTTTCTTATTTATGAAACCTTTAAAAATTAATTTCTAAACATAAAAGATTTTTTCGATTATAAATTTTGATTGGTTTACCATTTGATTATAGTAAATTAAAATTAATTAATACTAAAAATATCTAAATCATTTATGAACCAACATAAATAATTAAATAATTCTTTTCTATTTTTTATAGTTTATTAATATTAAGTAACACTAAAAAATAATTTATTTAATTAAGAATAAAAAAGAGTTAAAAACTTAATTGTAGAAATGGTCCCTATAGTTTGCATCAAAGTAAGGATAATTTGGTCATATTAGAAAAGTTAATAGGTTGAGGGACCAAAATTGCAAACAAACTATGAAAATAAGGACCGTTTCTGCAAAATTGAAAGTTCAGAGACAAAATCCAAATTTTAGGACAGACCACAGGACCATTTTTGTAATTAACTCAAAATAAAATCATCATATGAGCATTGCAACTTGTGATAGCTTATGTAAGTTTAAGCTTATGGTTTTTAAAAGTTACAACTACTTTTTTTCTTATAAGTTGTGTTTGAGTGACTTTTCTTCTAGAACCTTAATAAAACAATAAGTTATATCAAATAGCTTGGGCTAATGGAAAATAAAATTACCAAAACAATCTTAATTAATTATTATTCTAATTTAGTTTATTTAATTATATATACTTTTATGTCATTTTATATAAACCAGTTCCAATTACTTTATTAAACACATTTATTAATAAATGTTATAGCTACCAAAGGTCCATAAGTTCCAACTCCAGCTCCAGCTCTAGACCTCCAACTCCAATAATAAGTTTTAGCTATTGGCTATATTTAATTTTACCAAACACACTCTATATTTCTACTTAGATTATTCATCTGTGAACGAAAAGAAAAGGCTTACAACACTTGCTTTAGATGAATATTGTTTTTTTTTTTCTTGCATACAATATATTCAAACAGCCCTTGATGGTGAAAAAACAACCCCTGTAGAATTAATAATTAAGAGTTTTTTCCTCTTATCCCATAAGAAATGTTAGCCAAAGGAAATCAATTTGTCCACATGCCTATTTCAATTTATAAAATTTACCCTATACTTTTTCTTGATTCTTTTAAGTTTTTCTACTTTTAGATTCATGTTATTTTCTTAAGGGTTTATTATGAAAAAAAACCAACATGTTTTCATGTTTTTGCGTTTTCGTCCCTCCGTGTTATTTTTTTCCATAAAAAACCTTAGGTTATTCTTTTCTTTTTGGTTTAGTGAAATTCGGACATTAGAACCTGGTTTTTTAAAACCCGGTTCACAAATTATAACCGGGGTCTAATATCCAAATTTCACTAAATCAAAAAGAAAAGAATAACTTATGGTTTTTTATGGGAAAAAATAACATGGATGGGCGAAAACGCAAAAAACGTGAAAACATGATGTTTTTTTTTCATAATAAACCATTTTCTTAATCAATATACTTTCCCTGATCAAAGGTACGAATTAGTTTGTATTTATTCTCGTCAGAATAAAGTGTCCAAACAGGAAAATATTTTCATACACTTATAAACGTTTTTAAAGGAAAATCAAAAAAAGTTGAAACCTATCAGAATAAAAGTCATAACTTGTTTTTGTAGAATCTTAAATCTCAAACAGCTTTAATATGATTCAATAATAAGTTGCGGAATAAACAACAATTATATTAAAAACAATATTTTTTTTATTATTTAATTGGCTAGTGAAGCATTAGTTTTGTTTATGTATTTATAAAAACATATAAGTATATACAAAATATATTATATTCAAATATGAAAATGTTAGTTTATTAGTTGCAAACATTTTTCTTATTATTCTTTATAATTAAGTTGACAAATTGTTTTTGATTACTAATCACGCTAATTTTAATTCCTCTTTTGAAATACTAATATTTTAAGTTAGAGTTAATTACAAAAATGGTCCCTGTGGTTTATATCAAATTTTGGATTTGGTCCCTGAACTTTTAATTTTGCAAAAATGGTCATTATCTTTAAAGTTTACTTTCAAGATTGGTCCCTTATC
The DNA here is from genome assembly GCA_020465985.1 of Centrapalus pauciflorus. Classification (NCBI taxonomy): domain Eukaryota; kingdom Viridiplantae; phylum Streptophyta; class Magnoliopsida; order Asterales; family Asteraceae; genus Centrapalus; species Centrapalus pauciflorus. Next base: position 187,652 of record JAANYP010000693.1, on the reverse strand, counting down.
CATTAACTTTTATTAAAATACCCATTTTGCCCTTGTTTATATTTATACATTTGAGCATTTTAGTTACAAATTATTAATAACTCTCTTTTAATAAAACAAATAGATATAAAAATATAATAAAAGTATTAATGTTATTAATCAATTAGAAACAAAAAACAAATACAATAAAACATTTCGAATAATTTTAATTTCGTTTCGCATAATTTTATACTTTGTATTTTGTATGGTATAATATACCATTTTTTTGAACGAAACGATTTCGAATTAAATTGGTTCATCATATTCCGTTTCCTTAAATTGGAAATCGGAATTGTTAGTCATTTTTATGTTAAAAACATTAAAATTATATTGTTTGTTTATTACGTTTGGTTAAATTAAAAATCGAAATGGTTGTTCTTCTTTCCATCGAAAACACTTAAAATTAGATTGATTTGTTTTTTTTTTCCATTTAGCTAATCATTTCGCTCGAAAAATTAAAATGGTTCCTCATTTTTTAATTTTAAAAGTTTTTGTTTGGAAAAAATGACAAATCATTTCGGTCGTCAATTTAACTAAATGGAAAAAACAACCACTTAATCAAGTTTTAATGTTTTTTTATCAATTAAAACAATTAAAAATTTCGATTTCTAATTTAACCAAACGAAAAAACGGCCAACCATTTTAGTTTTAAATATTTTCGATCGCAAAAAACGACGAACCATTTTGATCTTAAATTTAACCGTTGAAAATAACACCAACTGGTTTAATTTTAAATGTTTTCGCTCAGAAAAAAAATACGAACTCCGATTTTTAATTTAACCAAATGGAGTAAACAATCAATCAATCTATAAAATTTTCCAATTCAAAAAATGACGAATTGATTAAAATTTGAAAATAATTACGCAAACGGAGAAAACAATCAATTAATCTATAAACTTAGATTTTCAATTTAACCGAATATATTTGTTTCCAATTAATTAATTATATTTTTATTTATTATTTTTTATATATATTTGTTTTATTAATACAAAGAGTTGGTAATTATTTGTAATTAAAAGAGTTAAAAGTGTAAATATAAACAAGGGCAAAATGGGCATTTTAATAAAAGTTGATGGATAATGGACTAATTTGAAAGTAAACCTTGATGATAATGACCGATTTTACAAAATTGAAAGTTCAGGGACCGAATCCAAAATTTGATACAAACCACAAGGACCATTTTTGTAATTAACTCTTTAAGTTATTTACATATACTTGGATTGGGCCTAACACAGATAAAGGCTTGTGATCGGACCCAATAAAGTGGATTTCTATAAGCCGCACTGCTCTACAGGCATGTCGATCTACAGCCCAATGGACCGTACTTAAATTTAAATATAGAACCGTCCATAGGGCCCACTGATTTCTTCATTCAAAACTCAAAAGTCGTCCATACCCTGATACCCGTTGATACATAACAGTTTCACTGCATAATACTATGCTACTTGTGTATATATATTATTATTTACTTAGTAGTATAGTATTTCATTTTTTATATATACTATTTCATTCTTAATTAAAGTTAATTTGATTGTTGTTTATATTAAAATTTTAAAAAATGATTTATAACATTTGTTATTATGATGTTTTTATTTATAGATTTTATTGCTTAAGTAATCTTTTATTTATGCTACGTAAAGTAATTTCATTAATTATGAACAGCAATAAAATATAGAATTATGTAACTGGGTTTGAAATGTTAATATTAAATAATTAACTTAGAGTGAGAAGCTTAAAACTATTTATATTTTGTTTACATTATATGTTGAATACAACATATTTAAATAAATGTAGTCTTTTTATATAGAGTAACTGTACATGTTTAAATTGATTTTTAATTATTTGATTAAAAATATATTAAACATATAAATACTTACAATTATTTAGATAAGAGAAATATATTTTTAATCAAAAGTGAAATATTATATATATAAAAAGGTATATTTAAAACTATTCAAATAAGCTTAATATATTTTTAATCGAAAGTGAAATATCAAATATATAAAAAAGAGACATTTTGTTAAATTAAATGCATTAAATGAAAGAAAACAAATTTGTTGTATAGATTTGTAAAATAAAATATTAGAGGTCATTGCATAAAGATACAATTAAAGAATGTTAATAATAAGATTATCTATGAGGGTAGGTAAAATGCATAAGTTGTAGGTAAAACGCATAAATTACAAGTTAGTTGCCTAAAATGGTAAGAAAATTACAAGTTAATTGTAATGTTCGATGAAGAAAATAGTTGATTGTATAGATATGTAAAATAGTAAAGGTTGTTGCATAAAATTGCACTTAATCTTTTTTTAATTTCAAAAATATTATAATTTTTAAACTCATCCAAAAGATGATTATTTGGAATGATTTTTATTTAAAAGAGAGAAGCATACAGATGAATTTCGTGCTTACATAAAAGTGAGATGCGCTTTGATTTTCCCAATTGAATGTCAGATCTCGAAGGGTTAAGCACAACGTGCTTTCGTAAGTGTCCGATTTTGTATACTTGAATAAATGATTAAAGGATAGATACATAAGATAACTTTTGTACTGATATAAGAGCACGACGTGCTTTGGTTTTCCCAATACGATGGTTAGATTCCAAACTCCAAAGGGTTAAGAATGTTATGCTTTTGTTGATTTTTGAATGTTATATATTATAGGAAACTAATTTTCGCAGGTTTATTTCACACTGCCAATTATAACTGTCAATGTCTTCCTTTCAATAAATGATAAAATGAGAAAAGCATATTGATGACTTTCGTGAGCACGAAGTGCTCTTCTTTTCCTTCAGAGGATTAAGCGTTGTTTCTGATAGACAACTTTCAATGGATGATTAAAAAATATAAGCATAGATGACTTTCATGCTTATATAAGAGCATGAGTACTTTGGTTTTTACAATACGAATGGATGATTCTAGAAGGTTATTAGGTTAAGCATGATGTGCTTTCGTCAATTTTCTTATAGTTATACTATGTGACAAACTACTTTTTGGCGGGCTTTTACAACTCTTATACAATTTGTTAACTAGATTCTTATCATTTAACAAAGATATATATCCTGACACTATTTATAATTGGTTTCTTATCATTTAATAATTGATATAATATTCTAAATTTCTAATGTGAATAATAAATTAACATTTATCTCATTATTATTATACAAAAAAGCATTATTAGTATTACGTTCTCAATATCAACTAAACATTTGACATTTGCACATCATCTATAATCACATGACAAATTACAGTTAACGAGTTGTCGGGTTTTCTTTGTCACAAATGGATGGACATACGAATGCATTCGATTCGCTTGTTGCCAAAGTGAAAGCAGGTACATAAACGAAATGAGGCTCCCACCTCTTTGGCACCAAACGTTTGTTTTGTATTTATGAGGTGTTTTTTAGCCTTTCACCTTATCCTAATAACATCCTTTGTGGTCAAAAAGTATACCACAATCCTTTCATCAATACAACATTTGTGTCCATTATTTTATCATTTACTATGAATTTAAATCAATAATACAAATGTTTTGTTCGTTTTAAAAGTAACAATATTAGAAAATGTGATCGTGTTCTCGTGTAATGTTGGGTGCCGATTGAGTAACACCCCTCAATTGCAAAATGAACTAGATACATGGATGTTTACAAGAAAACCAAATCAATTCATTGAAATGAACATTATTGAAAAAGACTGTTTTGTTGATGATCTTGTGACTTTTTCAAACATTCCTCACATGAATCCTTTGCTAGAAATGTTATGCCATATAATTAAAATCTTGAGTAAATTACAAAAATGGTCATTATGGTTTACATAAAACTTTGAATTTAGTTCCTATGGTTTTAATTTTGCATAAACGGTCCTTATTTGCATTGTTTACTTGCAGAAATGGTCCATCTGCCTAATTTATTTTCCTAAATGACAATTATACCATTTTAATTAATAACAACTTTGGTCCCTTTTCTTTCATTAATTTTGTTTTTTGTTTTTAAATTTTAAATCTTAATTTAATAAATGATGATTTAATCAATTTGTTATTATTATTATTATTATTATCATTATTATCATTTAAGATGTATTTATTTTTAATAAAGTTACATTTTTACCTAATTAATTTATTTTACGTTTCTATTATGTATTTAATTTGTTTATTAAAAATTTATTTATATAAGATTTCATTATTATAATATTTATATGTTTTTTTTTTTGTATTTTGTATGTTTCCATCTATTTATTTCATTGCGTTAATATATTTTGATTTCAATATACCATTTTAAGGAAAATATATAAACCTAGGATTTAATTCGTTTGGATTTAGATATTTGTTACATTATTATTTCGGGTTAATTTAATATTCTATATGTTTTGATTTAAATATTTTGTTACATTAAAACATTTAAGTCAAAACAAATTAAAATGTTAGGTATTGTAAATTATAATTAAACCAAAACATATTAATACTACAAACTATTTATGTCATACCGAAAAAATGTTATGCTTGTATATTTTACTTGAAATTTATAGCCAACTTAAAATGTATTAACCTAACAAAAAAATTTAAAATCAAAATAAAGCAATTGATAAGTTATTTTTTCTTGAATATTATGATTAATTCAATTCCTATTAATGTAACTCAGTATAATCATATTAAAAATAATAAATGAAACGTAAGATAAATAAACACTTATCAGTAACATATTAGTATAATAAAATATTTAAATTTTTTGTTAGGTTAATAATACGCTTTAAGTAGGTTATATCTTCCAAGTAAAATATATAAATATAACATTTCATATGTTATGACATAAATATTTTCTTATATTAATACGTTTTGGTTTAATTATAATTTACAAGAAAACTATATAAACCTAACATTTTTATTTGTTTTGACTTAAATGTTTTAATGTAACAAAATATTTAAATCAAAACAAATACAATATTAAATTTAAATCAAAAATAATAATGTAACAAATATCTAAATCTAAATGAATTAAATACTAAGTTTATTTAAAAAAAAAAACTAAAAAGATACTGTTAACGAGATGAAATAAATAGATGGAAACATACAAAATATAAAAAATGTATAAATATTATAATAACGAAATCTAATACAAATAAAGTTTTAATAAATAAATTAAATGCGTAATAGAGACTTCAATAAATTAATTAAATACGTACAAATATAACTTCAATAAAAAAATAAATACATCTTAAATAATAATAATAAAATAATAATAATAAAATTGAATCATCATTTATTAAAATAAGATTAAGAAGTTAAAAACAAAAACAAAAGTAATGAAAAGAAATGGACCAAAATTGTTATAAAAGAAAATGACATAATTGTCATTTAGGAAAATAAATGAGACAGATGGACCATTTATGCAAGTAAACAATGCAGATAATGACTGTTTTATGCAAAATTGAAAACACAAGGACTGAATCCAAATTTTTATACAAATGAGATAGACCATATTATCTTTTTGGTTCGGTAAGTGAGTTTTTCCATGTCATCATGAATCCAATGGTAAATCCCTCATCGAGGGCTATAGAAGTCATAATGTAACTCGTTTAACTAAAGAAAATCTTTAAGAAGATATTTGGTTCGTAGATTTCCTGGGATTCATTAGGATTTACATTTAAAATCTTGTGTTTGGTTTGCAGAATTTCTGTAAGTATTAAAAAATCTCAGGATTTCTAAAATCCTTCCTTTTTTTGTTTAAAAACTCAGCCTTCCTCTAAAAATGTTAAATTCCAGTTACCTTACATTCTTTATATTAGCAACTTATTCTAAAATATAATGCAGATTCTTTAACAAAACCTTGATAAATGAAAATGTTGTATAATACAAATTCTTTAACATAATACAAATCTATGGAAGAAATCTGCGAACCAAACGCCTCATAAATTATTGACTGGTTTCAAAATCCATCAACCGGAACTAAAGGCATCTTCAAAGAGGTGTTTATTAAAAACATTGTGTTTAGTTAACGAAAACTACTCACTTTTCAATTTAAGTTTTCAAGTTATAGTTTTCAGGAAGAAAAAGGATTTCTATGAAAAGTGAAAAGTTGTTTAGATGATAAAATTTTAGTTTTAAGAAAAATAAGATGGATGAATATAAAATAAGAAAAATAGGATATGTGATAGAAAAATAAGAAAGAGAAATAGAGTTTTATAAAGTAATATAGGGTAGGTATAGAAAAGTAAGAGAGAATGAAAAGTGGTATCTTAAAGAGTGAAATGAAAATTTATGAAATTTTTATTAAGTAAACAAGTTTTATTTTATTTTTTTGAATAGTGAGATGGATATTTTATATATGTTTTATGGAAAAAAAAAATTTCCTAACACATTCTTCCTAATTATCAATATTGTTGTCTTTCAATTTTCAAAGGTAATTTTTAATTAATCCTTAATTTAGTACATTTTAAATGAAAGAGAAGGACTCAAACATTAAATAAATCAAATCTTGAATTATTTGCAGTAACAAGTCGATATCAATAAAACGACAAATCCTTTCATGGGTTTATCATCGGATATGGTCGTGTATTATGGGCCTCAAACCCAAATTCAAGGTTGTAAAAATTAACCAAAGATAAAAGAACCCAGACCCCATAACAAATGAACCCACACCACCATTCGCAAATAAAAACAAAAGATCACAATTTGATGATAAGAGGAAAAAGATGGTCCGAAGCATGCAATGTGGTTTCAAGGTATACTCAATTTTTATGATTTAAATCTTTTAATCTATGCTAGTTTATTACTCGCGTATTACGCAGATATTTTTAATATATATAAAATATAATAAATAAAAAGATAAAGATATAAATATTATTTTTTAAACAAAAGTATATAAGATGATATTATTATTTATTATGACCTATTAATATTGTTCATTTCTAAATATATATGAACAGTATCTTTTTCTTATATATTTTTTAAAACCTTTATTATATTATCTTATAATTAATAAGTTAGTATATTATTAAATTTTGTTTGATTTGATTTGATTTGAATTTAAAAGTGGATTATATTAAATTTGGATAAATTTAATTAATAAGTTAGTAGAGTATTAGATTTTGTTTGATTTGATTTAATTTGAATTTAAAAGTGGATTATATTAGATTTGGATAGATTTGATTTAAAGTTCTTTATTATTTTTAAAATCTATAAATGTCACGTGTCGATTCATGGTGACGACACGTGGCTTCACCAGAAATGAGTATAGTTAATCTTTTAATAGTATAGATAGATATGATGTTTGAAACGTTAGTTGTTTCAAGTAATTGGAAATAGGGGTGAACATTCAACGGTCCAAACCCATAATCCAGTAAACTGAACCGTGACCGGACCGGCCGTATTCAATTCTCGGTCCACAACATTTACAAAAGTTTGATTTATATTCGGTCCGGTTTTTGCATTTTTTATAGAAAAATTCAGGATCCAACTGAACCGGTACATTCGGTCCAATTCTCGATTTTTATTTTCAATTTTTCGGTTTTTTATTCGGTCCAATCCGATTTTGAACCGCTACACACCCATGAAACCTGTTGTAGTAACTTAATACCTCTTAGACAAAATTTCTAGAATCAACTACTCAATTGAATTTATGAAAGAATTTCAAGATATCAACTGCAGTCACCACTCACCAATGGGGTTTAGCCCATTTTGGTAAGAAAGGTGTTACATAAGTGATAGGTCACGAGTTCGACTCCCGTTGGAGCAAGTTGAAATTTAGGTGGAGAAGGCAAGTCTTGGGATAAAGGAGTAGTAGTAAGATAGTTTGCCGTTAAAAAAAACTGCAGTCATTCATAGGGTGGGCGGAGTAATCTCCCTCCATCTTTCTATATCAATAAACACGTTTGTGTGACATCAGTTTTTCTTTTTTTCCCTCCTTCGTTCCTTCTTTTCCTATGAAATCACTATAGTCGTTATTTTTTTTGGGGTAAAGCCATACAATAGCAACCTACTTTTGAAAATGTATCGATATGGTACATCTACTTTTTTAATTGTCTATATGGTACGTGTACTTTAATTTTCTGTATCGATATGGTCATTCTACATAATAGAGCCCGGTTTTTACATACGAAACAAGGTTCTAATTGTATGAAAAACAGGGGTCTATTACAAATATGGTCATATCGGCAAGAAAAATTGAAGTACAGGTACCATATCGATATTTAAAAAAGTAGACGTACCATATTGATAAATTTTCAAAAGTAGGTTACTATTGTATGACTTTACCCCTTTTTTTTTATCTCACTCAAAAACACACAAAAAGGTTTGTCTCTCTCTTGGCATGAGGACACCACGATGGCATCAAAATACTGAGAATAGCAATACCGATGGGGTGGGGTGGGGGTGGGGGGTGCCGAGTGTTCACCGTGGAATGCCAAATAGCATCTGGCTTGCTCCACTCCGTACACCCATATAAAGTATAAAGTTTGATCACTGAAGCTTTCCTAAAGATTCCAATCTCCAAACCATTTTTGACTCTAAGGGGGCGTTTGGTTCGCTGGAATCCGACGGAATGGAATGGAATCTGTCAAGGGAATGGATTCTGTCTGAATCTAAATACTATAGTTTGTTTGGTTGGCAGGAAAGGAATGTATTTCAGATATAATTCCTTAATTGTTTTCCGTTTGGTTGATAAATCTGTCAAAATGAATTTTTTTCTTGAAGTACAAAAATTTTAAAACTATGATTTATTTAATCAATTTCTTTATAAAATAAATTCTTTATATTGCAAAGTCACAAAACAAATACCTTAAAATGTTATAACCAAAATAGATATAGTACAAAAGACAACAGAAAACATGATTATAATATATTTGGTTATTTATGATAGATAATTTAAGTATTGATTATATATATATATATATATATATATATATATATATATATATATATATATATATATATATATATACATACATACATACATACATACATACATACATACATACATACATACATACATACATACATACATACATACATATATATATATATATATATATATATATATATATATTAAAGTTATTAAATGATTGTCAACTTTTCCAACAAAAATTACCCACGGTCAGTGGTAGTTTTTAAAAGAAAAAGTGGTAGTGGAACCAAAAACAGGAGGTGAGCTGGAGGAGAAGACGAGCAAAACCCTAGTCACCGCAGATGGAGCTGATCGGCGCCGGAGATGGAGGAGGTCGGCGGTAAGACGTCCAGCGGCTAGCAGATCGGCACCGGAGAGGAAGAACAAGTTTTTTTTTGTGGCTGCTAGGGTTGAGAGTGAGCGGATGGTTGTCAAAAGGTAGGGGTGTTCAAAACCGGATATCCGAAATTTAGGATAGTGAATTGTGCTATCCGAATCCGAAATTTTGGATATCCGAAATTCCGGGTTCGGATATCGGAATATCCGAAAATTCATATTTTTAATTTTTTTAAAAAAATTAAATCAAATTTTTGAATATCTAAAACACAAATATTATATATCCAAATACATATTAAAGATAAATATATAACAAAATAAATGTATCCGGAATTATTTTACCCAAAACGACTAAAAAAATATTAAAAAACTAAAAATATAAAATATTAGTTAATAAATCTATAATATTAAGATAAAACTCAAAAATATACATTAGAATAATAATAAACACTCAAATATTATGTAAATAATCAATACCAAAGATATAAAAAAAATAAAATTTTTTTTTATTTTCGGATATCGGATTATCCGAATATCCGAAATTTTGGAATTTTACTACCGAATCCAAAATTTCGGATAATTTCGGATCGTATTTTTGGATTTTGTTTCGGATGCTCGGATTCGGATTTCTATAAACACCCCTATCAAAAGGAATTGAGAATGGAATTTAAATTCCTCTCATTTTGCTACAGAATGATCATTCCTTCAAAAGGAAGGTTTTAAAAAATGTGGAATGGTCATTCCATTCCTTTGGACTACCAAATAACCCATCAGAATGGAAAATCCATTCCTTTTCCGCCAGATTCCATCAGATTCCAGCGAACCAAACGCCCCCTTAAGATATACATATTCAAAACTCATCTGCAGAACATATAAACATCAATCTTAAACCGTTGATCTCTTTATATCATACAATCCGTAAAAACTATAAGAATCACACAATATAAGTTTTTAAAAGAAAAATAAAACTGTCCACTATACAATAATAATTAAAACTCACAAATATGGGAAAAAAAAAAAGCCCCCAACAAATCTAATCGCAACAAATTGGACACCTTACGAGTCCGTTTTCATTGCAATCGGGGCACCTTTGAAACCCATAATCACTTTCTTCTTCTTCTTCTTCCTTGCCTCCATCTGAATTAACTTCGTTGTAAATCTTACAACTTCCTGAACACTTTTCACATGGTAAAAATCTTATATCCCCGCATGCTCCACAACCATCATCCGCCGTTTCGCAACCTTCTAATGCCTTTTCTAGCTGGAATTCGTCATGCAATCGCCTAATTTCGTCAGCACCACCCATGAATTTCTTCCCCACAAACACCTTCGGTAACCCACCACCACCAAATTGATCGCCCAATAACTCTTTCAGTTCCTCCTTGAAACCCGAATGCATTGATACGTCTCGTTCATCAACTCTAACACCAGTGCTCTTTAGAATGACTCGAACATGGCAGCAATCCTCGTATGTCTTTCTAACACCCCTTAAGCTTGTGAAGTATAAAATCAACTTCTCCTTGCCATGAGAAGTGAGTTCCTTTTTGTCTTTTTGTGATGGTTTATTTGCATCATCACCTATGCTGTTTGAGAACGGTTGGTTCTCGTTGGTCGATTGTGTTACGTTAATGGTGTTTAGATCAAAATCAGATGCTATTAATGTATCATCTGAGTTTGACTTCGAGTCAGATTGGATTTCTGAGAATTGTAGCCACAGTGGTTTATGCAATACTTCAACTTGGTGATCTTTTTCTTGTGATGTCAATGTAGAATCTTTGTCTTCCAGTGGAATTGAGATTGAATTCACGTTGAACGAGAAGCGCCCGTTGTGATCCACTTCAGATGGTAAGAGGAGAGGGCTTGAGTCATCTAAACCCTCCATCAGTTCCCACGAATTGATCGTCTCCGGCTCACCAGGAGGCGTTTGAATGGGCGTTTTCGGTGTGATTTTCGCGATCTTTTCATCGATCATTTTAGACCATGTCTCAGCCTCGATGACTCCAACAGCAAAATCATTGCTGTTCTTCTCTGGGACATTTCCTCGAACAGGTTCTTGACACCTCTCTGCGACTGCTGGATCCTGGCGCACCTGATTAGGTTTTGATTGTTCGAGCAGAAGGTAACCGAGGGTGGTGGAGGTAAGAGCTACGACGTGGTGGTTGTCTCCGTCGCGTGGAGGAGAATGGTGGGCGTACGAGGAATAGCTCCTCCTCACCGGAGAACATTGAGCATTGCAATTCCGGCATACCGATTTCTTCGACGGTGCACAACCCATTAATAATAATTACACCGAAGAATCCAAAATTTAAACGATACCCACGAACGCTTTATATCAAGAAAAGATTAAACAAGCTTAATATCGAGAATATGAGTATCCGTGTGCTTGGAATTGTGTAGATCATAATGAAAAAGGGATAGAAAATCAAAAAAGATAACATTCCCCCATGAATGAGCTGGAAAAAGTAGGAAAAATTTTACAAAAATAAAAAATATGAAAGTGAAAGTGAAAGATCATATATGCATTGAAGAGATAAAAGTACAAAAACGAAGCTTCTATAACTACAAAACCCAATAACGGTCTATAAATTTCTTAAGATAGAGTAAATAAAACTCGTAATCCTAACGATGAAGAACAGAGGCACGTATCTATTGACATAGATAATAAAGACACCCAACTGGATCAGATATTAACATCAAATCCCCATGAATTTCAGAGCTTTAAAAAACAGAAAACGAAATCATGAGAGAGAGAGAGAGAGAGAGAGAGAGAGAGAGAGAGAGTTATTGCATAAAAGAGTCGTCTTCTGATGTTGTATTATTTATAGTCCCTACCGAAGGTCCAAACAGTAACGGAAAAGAGAAAAAGACGATGGTTAGGTTGAAATCCCATACGCAAGTTGGTCGGCGTGCAATGCACGTGTTTGGTGATTGGGTTAGGGAGGGAAGATAAATGGTGGCGCGTCGGAGTGATTTGTCGGAGAAGAGTCGAAACTTCACGGCGACGGCGGCCTAGAAGGGCTGTAGGGCCCCTTTTCTGAAAGACAGGCACGGCGGATTTTCTGATTTGATTTTTTGGGCAGCAAGTCAATATCTATCTCAATGAACTCACGGGCGTTCAAAATGAAACATTTAGTAAATTACTTCTAATAGCAACGAACTTATAATATTAATTATTTATTTAAAAATTAACTTTTTAACCAGTGGAGTTCTCCCTACGCATCATAATTTATTTTTCATAAGTTTATTACTATTCTAATCTAATCAAAAGTAATAAATTTAAATCCAAATATTATATTAACCATAATAAACTATATGTCTAATTTATATATATTTTTTAACATCAATTTCTTCTAAATTAAATTTAAATATACATTCAAAATTTATTGTATCAATATTTTCTTGGATTAACCCATGTTTCCAACCCACTTTACGAACCGACTAATCCTAAGGAGATCATCCTATTTGCGAACTAGTTAACCGCATAACTACTTTAAAAAAATATATATAATTTAACTATTCATCTTTGTTATCAATAGTTCAAAACAAGTTTAATTTAAATTGAAATTCTTTCGAATTTCATTAACGTCACCTAAGACTTAAGGTAAAATTGACTAATTGCTCAATAATAATGACATTCAAAGTTAAATAAACTTAAAGTAAAAGGTAAGTTAAAACTAATGGAAAATGAAAGTTCATACTACACATACACAAATATAAATAAATACATGATGGCCATATTTTCATTCATTAAGATTAACCATATAGCTTGAATTAAAATATTTAATTAAATACATTTCTCAAGTTGTTGAAATATCATATTATTATATATGTTCTAATCTTATATATACTTGCACATTTTCTTTAAAAATTATGTGCTAGAGTGCATAAATTAAATGGACATACAACATAATGTTATCTTTTCGATGGTCTTAGAACTTTTTTATAATTAATTATTTAAAGGATGACCTTTGTTTTAATTATATTTTAAGTAGCAAAGCACCTATTGTAATCATCATACTTTGCTTCCAATGCATTAATGATGGCCTTTTATCCCCTTCTTATGCTTAATCTCTCTGGCAATCTCGATGGAATATCAACTTGGAATAGTACCAATTTAATGGAATTAGTACAACTTTATAAGTCTTGTGTTATACATAAGTCTAAATCTTTAAGAAAATGTATAATCCTAAATATGTAAATGCAAATCAAAAAGAGAAAAAAAAAATACAATAATCTTCATCAAATAAATATATAATTGATGCACGAGTGTTAAAAAAATCATTAATTATTGTTTGATATGTTTTATTTACCAATCAATCTTAATTTTTTCTCGCTCGAACACAAAAAGAAACAACGCTAGCTGATCACTATGTTTGGAACACATGTGGTTGCTGCTCCTTTTACAACCAATTTGGCAATTTGTGCTTATTACATGTGGTTTAATCGCTCATTGCTCTCTTCCTTTTGGATTTATCATGTACTTAGGTAAAGTTTCGTTCGTGTAATTGAATTCGAAAGGATCAAAATTTAAAATTTAGTTATAATATGTTTGGTGGTGAGGGATAAAAGATAACTTTTAGTATTCGTTAATGAAGTAGGTCGGAATCCAATTCATGTATGTGTTAATAACTAATGCATGTATGAGTTGATAAAATGTCAAATTCCTATAAACAAAGAAATTGATAGCAAATAACTACAATTTAACTTTTCATCTTTGTTATCAAAAGTTTAAAACAAACAAAATTAAATTTCTAATTACTTCGAATTCTATTCCGTGAACCAAACGAGACATTATGGTTGAGTCTTGTTATATGGTCTCACTGGAAATTCGTCGATTGGAGACCCTTAAAGCAATTCTTATTGAGCTTGAACCGAGTATGCCAGTTTTTAAGCCATACGTAGAGATTCAACAAACAAATGGCAAGAAGATCATAAAACATTTTAAATATTGTACAACTAGGGATGTAAACGGTTCCGGAACCAAACCGAATCAACCCGGAACCGATTTAACTGAAACCGAATGTTAAAGATTGTAAGAACCGAACCAATAATTGTAATGTGGTTTCGGTTTGGTTATGGTACGAGTATTTCGGGTACGGAACCGATTAGAACCGAAAATTAAAAAAACATATATATTCTATCTATTATAACTAGATATAAACAAAAAAAATATGAAAACAGAATAAGAAAAGTGATGATAATGTTTCATATAAATTATGCAGTTTCATCATCCTAAAATATTGTTCCAATAAATAATCTATTCGGTTTTCACATTGTGGGCTTTTAAATCATTTCTTGATTTGCATGTTATGAGCTTTTCAAATTATCGTTCTATGCCCGATAAAACTAATGCCCGCGAAACCAATAACCGAAAATCGAAAATTATAAGAACCGATAACCGAACCGAATATTATAAACCGGTTCCAATCGATTCTGGTTCTGGTTCTGGTTCTGGTTCCGGTTCCCGTTCGGTTCCAATTGGTAAACGGGGTTTTTTTTAAATTGAAAAACCGAGTTCTAATAACCAAATTTTACAAAATCGGAAAAATAAAATTAACTTGATGACTTTTTCTTGAAAAAAATAACATAACGAAAGCGTAAAAACCGTAAAAACATGTTGGTTTTCTTCCATAATAAACTTTTTTTATATGGTTAATCTGGATAAACATCGGGGAAAGTCATGTCCTAGATAAAATTTCCTCATTCGTCTCTTTATCGACCAAGATGCACTTGTATAGAAGTCAAAACAGTAAGAGGCTGTTTGGTAGAGAGAATTGAATTTTCTCTTGTTTGGGAGAAATGCTCTCAATTTTTGGACGGAAAATTGAATTCTCTAGGAATTGCTTGAATGCTAAATATGGAGAAATGCAATTCTCTCCATTTGGTGGAGAAATGGTGAGAATTGACTGTCTTGTGCATGAGCCACCATTTCTCCTCTTTATTTCTCTGTTGATACCAAACAGAATACACAATTTCAATTGTCCACCCATTTTCATTTCCCTCCAATTCCATTTCTCCCTCCATTTTCAATTCCATTTCTCCTCATTTCTTTTCTTTATACCAAACATACCCTAATATCGAACTTGATAAAATTAAATTCATGTTATAATAATTTAATAACAAAATGATACTATATGAATTATGACAAAATGCTAGAAATATAATAATAGAAGAATGTGACATTCTTTATATAAATAAAATTTAGAAAACTGAAGTTTCAGATTTCATATTTTTACCTAATTAATTGGGCCTTGGGGCTTATTCATAAATGTAACCTTTCTTTATGAGATGTCCAAAAGCGATAGAGAGAGCCATAGCCATGGTCCATATTTTATTTTCTAAGGCATCGTAATTAATCACAAGTCCCCCATCTAGTGCATTATTAATGAGTTGTTAACGTTATTAATTATTATATTATATCTTTAGGTTTTATAAATTTTAACGTTGTAACAGTTTTTCCTAGAGGCTAAACAATTGATGGTTACTACAAATGTTCTGATGAAAAAATCTTCTTAGCTACCCGTTCAACAAACCCATCAGCTTCACCTAGAATCATCATCGACCATATATGGTCTACTAGAGATGACACACGACAATGCAGGATACAAGAAAACACCAAAAACCAAACAGAATTAGACGACCACTAGACCACTGGTAAGTGGTGAAGGTGAAAGTTGTCGGTAAGGGTGGGGAACATTGGAAGAAAGTGAAGACGGCCATAGTTTTATTATTAAATACAATAAAGAGTAACATCAATGATAAAATAATAACGAAATATAAAGTAGACGCCAACTCATCATGGACAAACCTAAACCTAGCCTATATGTGTCACAAGAAATTAGGAACTCTTGAACATAGTATATACTACATATTCAAATAAAAGTGACCACTAAGACTTTATGGATCATAAAATTATGGCAAAGTTCTAATTGTTTTATCACTAACCATAACTACATGTGAAAAACAAGTCTAAAGACTTGACTAGAGAGTTCATGTAGGCCTATGTCTATAAGCCCAATAATGAAAGTGACTGGGCTAGGAGTTTAAAGCCTACATGTGATGAGCTTAGTATGGTATGGCTATAAAATAATTTTGTTAAAGTAATGTATACAATATATAATAAATAGTTTTTAACGGTTTATCGATTATTGGTGTTTTAATATAAACTATCTATTTAATAAGCATTTGAAATCTACATTACAATCTTCAAAGTTCAAGCCGGGGGGCCCGGCCCTTTTTTTTTTTTCTTTTTACCCCTCTTTGTGTTGTGCGTTTCCTGTGGGCTTTGTGATCAATTTAGGCTCAATGTGGTCCGAACCAATCATGTGGTCGGATCATAAAAGATGGTTAGAGTTGTAATCGAGTTAGTACCAACACGGCTATGACATGTGTTCCCCACTGGACATGGCGTGCCATTTCATTTATATCAGATAAAACGTAATCACTTATTCTAACAATTTCATCATTTTAATATATGTATTTGATCATTTTTGAGATAAAACGTACTGTAATTATCTATTTCTAATAATTTCATCATCATACAACATTTTTCGATTCATACCATTTGACCACAATTGGGTATGATTGTAGGAGTCTTTCCTTAAAGAAACAAAACAAAAAAACATGGCAATGTTCATCCACCTTTAAAAAGTAAAACAATATAAAAGAAAACAGCCATTTGGTATTTAGTCCGAATGATATCTAATTTGACTTTTTTTAATTTATTGCTTCCAGATATACTTATTATAAAATTTAATGAAAAAATATTGGGTTTCTAAAGTGTTTTTTCTAGATCCGATTGGCATGACAATTAAAATGATAAAAACCACATTTTTATCATAAACTTAACACATAGATATAAAGAAAATACAACAATATGATATTCAGAAAACTAACTTCAAAACACTCCTACTATGTCGGATTGAAATCACACCAAAATAGTTGTCTTTTATAAGTTTCACCAACGATATATTCTTATATGAACCGTCTTTCACCTCACTTTGGGTGGCCGGCTAGAGTTTCAACCGTATTGAATTCCTCGCGTATTAATTAGGCTAATACAACATTTATATTAGAGGTTTTGATAATTCTGGTCCATTCAAACAAGCAGATCAAAAAGAAAGATGAGGCAGAGGACCAAAAGACAAAGATTTTACATAATTTTTAAAAAATCAGAAATAATTTGTTTTATACATCAATTACTTAAATTTCATTTAAAAAAATACATTCTAAGTTAATTTTTTCTATCTCGTATATTGTGTTGAAATTGTCACTCCTACTTTATATACTCAAAGCAATCTAATTAACCAAAGCCCTAACTTTGTAGGCATATCATATAAGTGACATGGGTGTGTCTCATCTGGATCGCAACACACAACACGCCCATGTCAGAATAAAACATGGGACTGTGATTGATCTTGATAGCCCCAAATTTGATTCATAAATTCTTAATTAAATGTATACATAAACAAACGCCATCGATTGTTATAACACTGCATTGTTTAGTATGTGATGCATGTCATAGTTCGAACACAAAACTTTACCAAAATTAATTAATCGCTCATCAAAGTCAATCGATCGAAGAGCATATATAGATATTTTATACTGATAGTTGACCCATGAATTAACCTAGAGATCGAGCTCTGTGGTTTAGTAGCTAGGAATAATATTTGCCACTTCCATAGGCCAAAACCACAAATAAACTAATCGCATAAACAACATCCTTTGTTCTTCTTGTCTCCAACACCTCCACTTTTAATATAAACAAATATAATATTTAACTATTATCTAAGTGTTCACATTCCACAAACAATTAATATATATCTCTCTCTCTCTTACAAACGATAAGTCTTAATTATCATGTTATCATATTTGAACCGTAAAACACATCCGATTATATATAGACATCATAAGCAAGAATCGAGCTTGAACGAAGAACCAATTAACCTTCTAATAGCAAAATTTAGCAAAAGAAAATGATGTATTATATATTATGATTTTTTGTAAAATGAAAGAAGGTGGTATGTATATATATATATATATACATGTATATATATGCTCTATCCTAATACTATACATGCATAAGCTAGGAGAGAGAGAGAGAGAGAGAGAGAGAGAGAGAGAGAGAGAGAGAGAGAGAGAGAGAGAGAGAGAGAGGCACATGGGAACACGATGGCATGTGAAGCCAGAGTAATATTTTTTTGGTTTTTTGAAACAAAGAATTTGCATGGAAGATGCTAAACCCTATTTCGAAGGGGGGGTACCCCGCCAACCTTCCAACTAATGGGGTTGGGTCCCATGTGAGTTGTGACAAGAGACTGTCTTTTATTTTTTTAAATTTAACAAAATAAACAACTAAAATGAGGTGGGTCATTAACAATATTAATTAAACCATTAAATAATATCAAGAAAATCTTGAAAATCTGCTAATATTATCGATTCAAGGCCAATATCCTTAAGTCTAGCTTGAGTTGCAATACTGCATGTATTTCCTTATCGTTAAATGCTTGACTATATAGATCAATACATCATTTCGCAAATGAATGATAAAAATATAATTCTACTACTTTAATTATCTATTTTAATTAATTAATCGAGTATGGTTTAGAAAAGTTACCATCTTGTAATTAAAATCAATGATATCTTGAAAATGCCAAAAAGATAACCGAAATTGATTATACCGGCCGCCTATTGGTAAAATTGTAACTTCAAATATAACTTCTTCTTCTAGTTAACTTCTCTTCTAGAAATTTTTTATCATTTTAAATTGTGTTGATATGCTTTCCTAGCTCGCTTCAATGTCGATCTCTCACGTATATATGATCATTCTAATTAAAGTTGCAATCGATACGAAGATACATCAAATTAATTAAGTTTCGTTTTTCATGTATTAATTAGCGGTAAAATTTTATATATTTCATTGTAAACTTTAAATATTATGCATATGTCATTGCAAACTTTCTTATTACATATCTATCTATACTATTAAAAGGGTAACTATACTCAATTCTGGTGAAGCCACGTGTCATCACCATGAATTGACACGTGGCATTTACAGGTTTTAAAAATAATAAAGAAATTTAAATTATATCTATCCAAATCTAATATAATCTACTTTTGAATTCAAATCAAATCAAATAAAATATAGGGAGAATTTCATATATATTCTTGTAAACTTTTAATATTACGCATATATCCTTCCAAACTTCCTTATTACATAGATATCCTTCTAAACCTTTAAATCTCACATATATATCCAAATGACATATTAAATTTAATTACATCATTAAAAAAAATCAAACATCATTTTTTAATTAATTTATTATTGAATTAAATTAGAAAATGATATTTCTTTATTTTTCTAATTTATTTTTGTTGGGATTTAAGATGGTAGTTTAGGTATTTACAATATTTTTAAATGATAAAATAAATTTAAAATAGTCATTTGGATATATATGTGAGATTTAAAGATTTAGAAGGATATATATGTAATAAGGAATTTTGCAAGGATATATACGTAATATTGAAAGTTTACAAGGATATATATGAAATTCTCCCTAAAATCTAATACTCTACTAACTTATTAATTATAATTATAATATAATATAATAAAAGTTTTAAAAAAATATAAGAAAATAATTACTATTTATATATATTTAGAAATATATAAAATTAATAGGTCATAATAAATAATAATATCATTCTTATATACTTTTTGTTTAAAAAAATTATTTATACATTTACCTTTTAATTCATTATATTTTATATATATTAAAAATATCCGCGTAATACGCGGGTAATAAACTAGTATACATCAAAAACCTTTAAAAATCTCACATGTATCCAATGACTATTTTAAATTTATTTATTATTTAAAAAATATAAAATATCATTTTCTTAATCAATTTATTATTAAACACCTAAACTACCTTCTTAAACCCCAACCAAAAACAGGTCTCCCTCATTTTCGTCATCTTTGCGTCGACTTTATTCTCCATCGATTGTTGCTGATTGTTACATCGTCCTTCTCATGTAGCAATTCGATTGAAGGGTTGGGGTCATATAGCAACTGTGGATTGGAGCAACAGTCGATTGAAGGATTAAAGCAGTCAACGATGTAGCAACAGTCGATGGAGATGAAACGTCAAGCAATGGAAAATAAGGTCAACATGGGAAGGACGAAAAGGAGGGAGCCGTGTTTTTTATTGGGGTTCAAGAGGGTAGTTTAGGTATTCAATGATAAATTAATTAAGAAAATAATATTTTATATTTTTTAAATTATGAAATAAATTTAAAATAGTCATTTGGATATATATACATGTGAAATTTAAAAGTTTAGAAAGATATATATCTGTAATAAGGAAGTTTACGATGATGTATGCATAATATTTAAAGTTTACAATAATATATATGAAATTCTTCCATGATGAATTAGTAATTACAGATAAAACATACATCAAAATCTATTGTCGGTTCACACATAACTAATTGTACCTTTTTCTTTCATATTTGAGACCTCATGATCGATGACTATCAAGTTCAAACTTTAGTTAGGCATTGTTTGTTCATGTACTTTATGATTAGGCAAGCATATTTGGTAGTAATTGAATTGTGCCTATCCTAAAAGCAAAAAAAGCCATTATTCAATTATGCTTTGTATAGATTTCAATTTATACACTTCTATGAACTACTACTAATTATATATAAAATACAATCTGTGTCAACCATGCATTAATTATGTTTTAACATATAGTTAAACAACGTACGTACTTAATTAATACTTACATATTAACCATTAATTAATATAGGAGTGAGTTCACTGGAGAACATCCATGCACCACATACCACAAATGCATCACAATTCTCGTGTGATGCATCATTATTTCTACGTGATGCATCGAATTCTCGCATGATGAATCGACTTCCACGTGATGCATTACGATTTTCTAGCGATGCATTGTGGTTCTCCAAGGTTATTCGATACATAAAGATTCCCATTGAACTCACCCCTATATATATTTAGTTAAATAGTAATTATCCTTATCAGTTTAGGGTTTCTTTTAACTTTTCCAAAACATATATATATTTATTAGAATTGGTTTAATTAGCAAATAATAAAATCATTTATTAAAACCTATGAAATAAGATAATGACACTAGTGAGCTTGTTTGTCTAACTAATTATTGTGTATTAAAAATTATCATCACATTGCAGGTGAATATATAGAATCTGTAAGGAAATAAAAATTATATATTAATAAAATCAAATATACAAATCCTCACCCCACCCCACCCCACCCCACCTCCATCTCTTATCTCTTTGAGGTTTAAAAAGAGCTTATTGCTGTTTCTTTAGTGTCTTTGCCACCCCCATGTTCTTTTCTACACCCAAGATCCATCTCCATAAGACTCAGATTTATAACACATATATACAGCTATTTATCAATTAAGCTGCTTGATCAGAGTTCTGTGTGAAATTGGCCTAACTTTACACATTTAAAAAAATATAAAAAGATTTCTTTTTTCCACTGACATGTCCTTCCTCCCACCTGAACCCATGTTTTTTGGCTATGAAGATGACCACCACCCTCCTCATGATTTCCAAGGTTTTCCCTCTTAATTTCTCTCACTAGATCTATCGATCGATCCATCTCTCTTGATCTGCATGTTTAGTTTCCTTGATGATCATCAAGCATAATTAATCAAGGGTTATATAATTAATTTGATGTGTAGGTCTTAATTAGTTAATATGTGAATTAATTCTTTGTATGCAGGTGTTCAGACACTTTTGATGAGGAGATCCATGTCGTATTCTGGGATGGATAGGTGTGAAGAAACACGTGGTGGTGCAGCCGATGATGACATGTCGGAGGATGATGGATCGCAGCTCGGTGAGAAGAAGAGAAGGCTGAATTTGGAACAAGTAAAAGCTCTTGAGAAAAGTTTTGAGTTAGGGAACAAGCTTGAACCCGAAAGGAAAACACAGTTGGCTCGGGCTCTTGGGTTGCAGCCAAGGCAAGTGGCTATATGGTTCCAGAACCGAAGGGCTCGATGGAAGACCAAACAACTAGAGAAAGATTATGATGTTTTGAAGAGACAATATGAGTCTGTTAAGGCAGATAATGATGCTCTCAAGAACTTAAACAAGAAACTACATGCAGAGGTAATAATTATACTATAATATAATATTCTTGCAAACTATATATACTTAATTAGCTTGAGTTGATGACTCAAAGATCAAAACTGTAGCAAAATCAATTTGAAACTCTTTCAAAAATCAAATCTTTATCACATGACATAATTCTAGAATTCGAAGCGATCATGCGGTGATCAGGGCCATCTTGCAACTTTTATGGTCAGTACGTACTCAGAAGTGTTCATAAATTTTAATTTAAAATCATAAATTAAACAATTTCCCTCCAAAAATAAAAATTATAAGTAATATATTAGTTCATAAAATTTGCTTTTGAAAGAAAGTAGTTCACAAATTTTAATCGTATTCACTGTAATATTATTTTCTGGCTCAGCTCATCAGCTGATAGTACATGTCGTTATCAAGATTCCATTTTTGTTCTTCGGTTATAATATTCGTCCTTAATGATCAAAACTTTATCACATGGATGATGGATCAATAATGTTAAAATCTATAGAAATTCTGTCAAAATTCATGTATACAGTTATCAAGATTCCATTTTTGTTGTTCAATTCAGTTATTGGCTGTAAAAGGTGGAGAATCAAATGGGGTTAGACCCATAAATCTAAACAAAGAAACAGAAGGATCATGGAGTAATGGAAGTGAAAACAGTTGTGATCTCAACACAGTAGCAGGCACCATGACACCATCAGAAGAAAGCAACATTTTTTACACCCAAATTTCAAATAACATTTACCCTACCATGTCATCAATCGGGCCAAATTCGGGTCTAACACAACTCCTACAAAACCCTTCGACAACTGATCTTCTCAGTCAGCGATTAAACCAAACGGTCGGAAACGAAGGCTTCTGCAACATGTTTAACGGTATCGAAGATCAACCAGCTTTTTGGCCATGGCCGGAGCAGCACCCTCAACATCTTCACTGAAGTTAAGTTCATTGGATTTTTTTTCCCACAAAAATCCTATATTTTTTTTCCGGCTTAAATTTGATACAAGCACCCATTTTGCAATTTCTTTGGTGTATAGAATTGGATTACATGTATTTTATTTTATTTTAATTAATTAAAAGGGGGGAATGAAAATTACGCATCGATTTGTTGTCATATAGTTTGAATTGTTGTAACGTAGCATGAGAATAATTTAATTCCATATATATATATATATATATATATATATATATATATATATATATATATATATATATATATATATATATATATATATATATATATATATATATATATATATATATATATATATTTATGTGAAGGGATTCATGTGACATGTTCAAAAATAATTATATATGCCAATTTGGTCTATCTAATGACTCTGGCATACACACACCCACAGAAATTCAAGGTTACAACAAAACAAAAGAGCAAAAAAAAAAAAAAAGACCATTTGCTTAATTTTATTATTTTTATTCATATTAAATGATGCATTTAGATAATTAACTAGACTTGCTTTGTAAAGACTCCCTGTTATTATATCTGAATTCTAATTTGGGATAATTGTGTAAAAAAACCCTTAAGTTGATTCTGATTAGAACCTCTAACCATTTTTCATTGCACAAAAAACCTCCAACCGACAAAAAGGTAACGAGATAATAAGCGTAACCAGATTTAGTTTACTCTAAAAAAGAGTACAGGTGTGTTTTTTTTTAACTGATAAGTATTTATAGGCTCGTTTCACTTATTCGGTAAGTGAAAACGGGTAATAAATGCGTTTTTTTTACAAGTGATAAGTGTTAATATGAACTTATTACTACTGATTCGGTAAGTTGCATGTATGGGACTGATTAAAAACCTAAATTTCACTTATTCGGCCCTATCAAAGAAACCGCCCCCGGCTCCTCCTCACCATATGTGAAACCCTACTGTTGTTTGCCCTCTATCGTCGTCGGCCGTCTTCCCACCTACCGCCGCCCACCTGCGGTCGTCCGCCCTTTCCCCTAACCATAGCGCTGCTGTAAACATTAGCCTCCCTTCCTGCGGCCGCTGTTGTTTGCCCACTTCAGCCGCGATCCGTCTGCCCACCTGCCGCCGTCGCCCCCCCCCCCCCCCCCTGCAGTCGTCTGCCATCTCCCCCTAACCCTAGCGCCACCTGCGGCCGTCCTCAGTTCCACTATCTAAATGTATCGATTTTCTTTACAAAATCTTGATTGCAGTCATCTCTTTGTTCTTGTTTGGATGATATTAATTAAATATATAACATTTACCAAAGTAAATGTTACTATTCATTTGCTATTCATAGAAATAGTAAAACTAAAATACTATTATATGCATGTTTGTGTAATATTTTAATGAAAATGTTTGTAGCTCAATTGGTTAATGTATTGCTTGTGAAGGGAGTGGTCTTGACTTCAAACCCTCTTGACTCCAAGAGTATTGTTATTTATATTAACTTAATTGGTTTTGTTGAGTTAAAAACTAATGTATTTTTATTTTAAAATATTACTTTGACATAAATTAAACTAATTTACTAATAAACATTTTATTTCCTAAATATATTTTAAGAAAATATGTCTTCTTTCTTCACGAATGCTTGAATAATAATGGTTTTGTTTTTTATACACTATCTCAAATACAATTGTATAATTATTATTATTTATAAGATTTTTTTATTTCCTCTAAACTTCAAAGCAATTGTATGTACATAAAACAGATAATGTGACACAATGATTAATGTCGATGAATGATGATTATGATTCATGAGTACATGAAATTCTTTTTACAAATATATTTTTGATGTGTAATAATAATTATGCAACTGTATTTCTATTTTTATTTTATATTGTGATTACTTATTTATTTGTACTAGGTCTTTTAAAGTAAAAAAATTTTAAGTTAATTTATATAGGTTTTTTTATCGTTATTATTAATAATAATTTACTTAATAAATTAAATTTTAATTGATTTTGATGATTATTACTAAATGAAGCTTTGATGGATAACACATTTCGAATGGATAGAATTGTATGAATGTAAAAAAAAAACAAGTAAATAGAAGATTTTTTTAATTTTTATTCATTTTCATATTTTTTTTTAATTGGCATTGATATTTTTTTTTATATTTTTCAACATACTTTGGAATCGAAAGTTATATTCTGATCGTGGTGATATGAACAATTTTGGAATCGAACATTGTATTCAAAATCAATAACGCATAATTTCAAAAATTATAATATATTTAACAGAATAACATAACATTTTGCTTCAAATATCAAATATGTTAGTTTTATAAATTTTAATCTTTTCGTATGACATTAGACCCCGCTGCGAAGCGCAGGCAAATTTCCTCGTATGAAACTATTTTGATAATCATCAAAAAATCTGTAAGAAATCTTATTTTTTGTTTCAATAGTATTTTTTTTTTCAAACCCACAACCCTACAATGAACATTAAATCTTGATTTTTTGTTCCAGATGTCGATTTGCATAAATTTGATGTGTATTTAGAAGTAACTTTGGTTCGAATGATTGTGTATTTTGATGTATAAATTTTGTTGAAACATAAAATGTTTTGTGTACTAATTTACATGGTTATTGTTCTAATTGATGTATATGCAAAGTGTTGTATATGACTCTTGTGATTTTTGAAAAATATATGGTGTATATATGTAATTAACTCTTATGAATTTTGAATGAACAATGATTTTTTGTAATGGTTACATTATGAGTTATAAATATAATGTATATGTGTTTTGAACTAACTATAAGGTTTGAAATAATATAGATTGATATTTATAAAAGATAAACTTGAATACAGATTCAACATAAAAAGAACAGACTTATTGATTCAGATTCAGCGCCATCACTTATCAATCAACACTGCAATCGGTAATCAGTCACTTATCACTTATGTAAAAAAACAGCACCTAACCAAATTTACTTGTTTCAATAAAACGATACCACAGTTTTATCTAATACATACTTCAAATTTTCTCATTCTATAAAGGGTTAATTTTGAAAAAACTACAACAACTTTCTTCATTTTATACGATTAAATCTCTAAACTTTTTTTTTCTTATTGTTTAAGTCTCTAAACTATTTTTGTCTTATTCAAAAGTGTATATTTGACATGTTTGATCGGTTGCCAAACAAGTAATCTTAGTTTTTTCACTTGATTAATATTTAAAAAACACACCATCTTTCCATATTTTAGCAATTAAGTTCCTAAACTTTTTTTATTTTTTCAGTTGTATTTTACTGGCTAATCCGGTAGCCGGACAAATATATACTTTTGAATAAGTTAAATATATTTAGGGACTTAAACAATTGGAAAAAAAAAACGTTTGGAAGTTAATTAAGAAAATAAGAAAAGTTGGTTGAATTTTTTCAATATTAACCCTTCTAAAAATATATAAAGTTATCAATCAATTTTATGATGTTAATTGTGATCTTGATAACTTTGACTTAAATCAAATATACAAAATTTGTAGCACTAAACATATGAACTTAATAAATATATATATATATATATAACTAAAGATGCTTCAATTTAGTTATAAAACTCAAACACAAAATATAAAATCTAAAGATATCAAATACGAAGTTAACTTTGTTTTAGTAAAACTAACAACTGTTACTTACTATTATTAAATATTAGTTTATTAACCGCGTATTACGTGGATATTTTTAATATATATATAAATATAATAAATCAAAAGGAAATATTATTTTTTAAACAAAAGTATATAACAATGATATTATCATTTACTATGACCGATTAATTTTATATATTTCTAAATATATATGATAATTATTATTTTCTTATATTTTTTAAATCTTTTATTATATCATATTATATTTTTAATAAGTTAGTAGAGTATTATATGATTTGATTTGATTTGAATTTAAAAGTAGATTATATTAAATTTGGATAGATATAATTTGAATTACTTTATTATTTTTAAAATCTATAAATGACACGTGTCGATTCATGGTAATGACACGTGTCTTCACAAGAAATGAGTATAGTTACTCTTTTAATAGTATTTATAGATTTATAGATATAAGTAGTACCGGGAAATAATATATAGCAGCGATTAAAAAAAATAAATATGTTAAATATAAATAACGACTACTTATATAAATAAAATAGAGACTTTTTAAAAAAATATTTAAAACAAAACTTTTAGAATAGTATATTTTACTTACCTTTTCATAATTAAGGTTTTGTATAAAGGAGGAGTTTGGGTTGTGATAAGTTTAATGATTGTTTTCTGTGTATTACATATAAAACAACAAATTGATAAATTATAATGGTCGCTTGTGAAATCATCAGAGGTTATATATCTTTATTCCATTTAATAGATTATACAAAATTCATCAGTAACTTTTTTATAATTTACGAATTTATTAAATTATGTGTAACAATACAACATACTATTTTCTAAATGATTTTTTTTTAAATATTGGGCTGAAAAATTAAAAAATATACTAGTGGACCTAATATTAGTTATCGGACCGAAAAAAATATGTTAATTGTCGGTACGATTCTCTGGATGGTAGCCCATGTGGCCCCCTCGGGACCAACCCTATATATATATATATATATATATATTCAGGTTCAAAAAGGTACCTCTCGAAATCAAGTGCACCCGAAGGTACCAACCTTAAAAAACTTTTTTTTAATTTTTTTTCTCATAACCATGTTTAAATTAATGTTATACACATGATATATGAATTTCACATACATTCACATTTTCTGTGTCCTTAAAAATTATGTGAATGCTCAATGCATATTTATGTGAATGGTCATCCATGTGAATGGTCATTTCACACCATGTGAATGGTGTGAATGACCATTCACATGATCTTTTTTTACCATTCACAAGATTTATGATGTTGCTCCTTTTGAAAAAAAGTTTTATAATGTTGTCTTACACATGTCTATTCAAAAAAAATATATGTGAATGATCATTCACATTAGGGTACGCTGGAATCTCATAAGTACGCTGATGAACCTGATTCTATATATATATATATATATATATATATATATAGGTTCAAATGAGTACCACCTCTAATGCAGCGCACCAGAAAGTATCACTCTTCAAATTATTTTTTTTAATTTTTTTTTCATGAACATGTTCTAATTAACATTACACAGATGATATATGAACTTCACGCAAATCTGAACACTCTAAGTGCATGAAATCACGCATCACATAAATGCGCGTTCACATATATTCAAAATTATATAAGTGACACGTTCACATCATTTTTTAAGAGCTAGGAGATGTGAATGTATGTGAAATTTACATATGATCTTCATAATAATAATTAAAACATGTTTATGGAAAAAAAAATTAAAAAGTTTTTTTAAATGTGATACCTTCTGGTGCGCTGCATAATGAGTGGTACTCTCTCGAACCATATTCTATATATATATATATATATATATATATATATATATATATATATATATATATATATATATATATATATATATATATATATATATATATATATAGAGGGTTGGGATCACATAAGAACCCTTCAATTCCGTGAGAACGTGAGAACCCTCCAAAATGCACAAAGTTATACATCAAATGCACAAATTTTAAAATTAAATTTATAACCTAAAACTATTATTGGTTTTCAATATTAACAGATACTATAATCTAACATTAAAATTACCTTTAAAAATTAAATTCATCAAATTTTACACTAAATGCCCAAATTTGAACACTAAATGCACAAATTTTGTCAAATGCATGAATTCGTACATAAAGTGAACAAA
>JAANYP010000693.1:0-158335 GCA_020465985.1 Centrapalus pauciflorus | reverse complement strand
AATGTTTATATCAAATGCACAAATTTTAGCATCAAATGCATAATTTTATACATTAAATGCACAAACTTTAAAGTGGTTCTCACGTTTGCACGGAATTGAGTGTTCTTACCGGAACCCAACCTTATACACACACACACACATTTATATGTGTGTGTGTGTGTGTGTATATATATATATATATATATATATATATATATATATATATATATATATATATATATATATATATATATATATATGTGTGGCGTTTCAATGGAAAAACTATACATCGAAAATTGAGAAACCATTTGTATAACATTAGTATCCGGTGATGCAATAATGAAAAATCTTACAGCGATCACGGCAGGAAGTCAATGCATTTCACGGAAAGAAGTAAATGCCATCACGCACAGGAATTGTAAATGCATTTGTGATTGCTGCATTGGAGTAGATAAAACTTAAATACATTTTCCTATATTCATATATAGACTCTAATATTTCTATTCTATCAAATATAGCTTGTATTATTTTAGATCTTGTTGGGACCAAACGCGGTAAGTATAAACTTAAAATACCCCAATTTTAAAATGTGTCTTTTAATATAGTGTTCAATTAATTCAATTGCGTTATTAACAAAAAAAGAAAAAAAAAAAAAAAAAAACGAAAAACAAAAACAAAAACAAAAACAAAAAAGTTGAAAAGATACTATATTTAATGGGGAACAAAGGTAGGGACTAGGGAGTATATCTGTGGATGGAAAGGACTAAAAGAGAAAAAAGAAAGGAAAAAAGTTAAAAGGAATCGAAGCACGTTTTCCAAAGAGAGCAACCCGCCAAACACAAAATAAACCCTCCTCTTTTCTCCAATTACCCAACAAACCCCACTAAAAGCAAATTTATAATTCCTACATCAAAAGTTCACTCCCAATCAATTTTATGTTCTAAATATAGAAATAATGATTTTTCAAAAATAATATGATTGATTTGATCATTTCAATATCCGTTCTTAAATTTTCTTCTACATTTGATATAAATATAGAATTAAACAAATTTTAGATAGATATCACGAGTTGCAATCACGATCAACATATATACTTGTAGAGTGTTTTTGTAACGATCATGTTGTCAAATATAATTTGGTGATCAACAACCAAAAATTTACAAAGATTTACAATATGTGTAATAATAACTTTAAAAAAATTTTGTGTTTTGTTTATAGCTGATAAATTAAACTTGATATTAACTTTGTTTGCTACTTTATTTGTTGGTTTTTTTTAAGAGGTTGAAGAAAAAAATACGCAATCATAATGGAATAGGAAAGAAACTTGGCAACGAATGATTAACTTTGTTGGTGGTTTTTATATTAATTTTATTTGTTGGTTTTTGTATTAACTTTGTTCACTGGTTTAAATTTATATGTCGGCTTTGGCATTATCTTGTTTATTAAGTTTTATATTAACTTTTTGTGTGATGAAAAATAAGATTGGTCCTAACCAGTGCAATACCAAAAATACTAGTACTGATCTGATATCGTACCGGTGTCAAAATTCTATATTAGTTCGTTCCTAGATACCTAATGAGAAATGACATGTCTTAAAAAAAATCTAGTATTATCCGGTTTAGTACCGATACCAGATCACATCCCTTGTTCACAACATGGATATAAATTGACAAAAGACAAGTAGTTGGCATTTTGAATCAGTTCCATCGTAAATCATGTTTCAGTCAATTGAATACTCATAAAAACTAAATGATCACATACATTCTTATACATATGAGGAAATTGATGGAACATTCATTAAAAAATGGTGATATTAGGGTTCTAATTTGATATGTTGATGTTAAGATGTAATATTATAAAATAAAAAGTTATTGTTAACTTGTTAAACTAGTTTGCCTGTCATGAATGGCTATAAACGATAAAAAATTTTTGATAGTATTAACGATAAAAAATTAATAAATATGGCTACTGATAAAAATGGTTGTTATTTTCGAAGCAAATAAAAAAAAATTTATTTATATTTTTCGTGCTTTTCTTTAATTATATTGGTGGAATGGTGGGTGGAAGAGTTGGGCTAGGCTTATTCAACTTACAATATATCTCGTTGGTGTAATACTTGGATAAATAGGCAGTTCATGGGCAACCCGCCAACCCCAAGCCCATTTCATAATTTAGCTGTAAATTAAAAATATTTCATTAATATATTGCAACTTTTATCGTTTACAATATTTATATTTAATAAAGTGTTGAAAAATTTGAATAACATAGTCCAGTTATTGATTTCAGCGTGATCATATTTGATAACCAAGTCGTAATATGTCCAAGTGTTACATTGCAATAAATATCATATCGCATGGTATTCATATATTATATGTTTAAAAAAAAAACTAACTAAAGTTATGAATTTACCTTTGATAACCAAGTCGTTATCATGTAAATTGTGTGAATGTATGTAAGAAGTATGAATGTATGTGAAATTATGTAGGTCCTAAAAGGTTATATCAAGTATCTCAAGAGGGGGTGAATACAATCAAATTAAATTCACACAAATTATTCTAATTATTTGTATGTTTATATTGACAAGTATGTTGACTTTACAAACAAGCTTGAATTACGAAAAATTTAAACTGAAATGACAGATTGAATAACATGTTTCGCTAAAATCCTTGTAGCAGAAAAAAAAATCCAATGAAAGGAATGAAGCTGAATATCAAAGAATACCTCTACAACAGAAGAGGGTTGATAGATGGCTGAAATATCAGCTTATTTCTTGAGATCCAAATCAAGTATGCAGCAATCTAGACTACCAAATGCCACCAAGAATTGCATTTGATCGAGATTCCTTCCAAAGAAACCAAATCCATAATAGAGAAGTTTGTAGGTACGTAAAGCCTCACCATGAGAAAATAACTTCCCAAATAGCTCGAACTCTTTGACAACTCCAAAGGCAATGGTCAACGATTTCAAGCTCGGTAGCACATCCTGGACATGTTAACGAATGCAAGTCCAGTCCCATATCATCAAAATTGATCGAACCGAAATATGCTTTAGTATTAGCCTCAAAATAAAAATGTTTATCTTTGTTGGAACAATCTTTAGACACTAAGTATTTGCAGCAAACGATTTTCTCTCAATAAACTTTCTTAGTACATGATTGAAATCAATACCACGTGTCTAACTTATCTTCCACCAAAGAAATAGATCCCAACAACGCTTTAATTCCAGAAATTCACTCAATGACCTTCCTTTATGTTGCCCTTCTACACTCCATCCCCAATGCCAGCACCCAGATTGTCGATCAAATCTACCTTCTACAAGTATATCCTTGAATCTTTCTAAGTTATACAACCTAACAATTTTGTATTTAAGTCTAAAACTTTTTAACTCATTTCTCAGAACAAAAAATGTAGAAGCCCCATTCCTAATGCAGACTCCAAAAGAATCACAAAACTCACAGCTTATACACTATATATCTCTATATGTCTTAATAATATTACCCCAGGTTTTACTGACATCGCAAATAAAACCCGACCCCGAAAGACCCTCATCAGGGCCATACAAACTCTTAATGAACCTAACCAAAAGAGTCAGAAAGAACCTAAATCTTCCACCACCACTTCCTTAAGAGACCTTATTCAACGATTTAAGACTACCAATGTTCAACCCCCCATCCTTAAAAGACCCCAGAACCTAATCCCATTTAACCCAACAAAAGTTTTTCACCTCCCCAACTTCACCCATGAAAAATTTTATTCAGATACTCTCAATAATTTTTATAGTTTGAGCCGAAGCACGAAAAAAAGGAGAAGTAAAACAATGGCTAGCTTCCGAGAATTGCTTTAGCAAGAATATGATTGCCTCCAAATGAAATAGCATTAACTTTCCATACAAAAATATTTTCCATCCAAATACCAGAATAAGACGTTAAGAAGTGTTTGAATGTGTGATATTATAAATTATGTTCTACAAATTTTCTTTTTTTAAACAAAATATTATAGAGAAAAACTTAAAATTCAAACTTCCACAAAACTGGATTTTAAACGAAAAATGACAAAACTTATAACAAAACATGGTTTTAATTATCACATGCTTTTTTACAATATATATCTTTAAAGAACAAAAAGCTAAACATCATATTAAAATTTGAAGGGAGGTGATTAAATAAAATAAAGTTTTAACATCGTAACAATTTTATACAAACTAACCATTTTGCAGGATTCATAATCTGTCAAGTCTTTAGTTGAGAAGATTTAATAGGAATTTTATTTTATGAGAACTTGTTTGTTTTTCAAATCAATTAAATGATTTGGAATGTTTATATGATCAATGACAAAAATATCTTTCAGTTATTTAATAGTAATTCTTTCATTGTTTAAAGTATGGATATAAATGCGGGATAGAATGAACCGGAGGTAAAGGTAGGAATGTATAGGACAAGCAAGACAAAGTGGAGTCGGGATAGTTAGGATGGAGTGGTCTGGGTGTGGTGAGTGGTGGGGTAGGATAGTGTAAGGATGAGTGAGATAACACAAATGATAAAGATGGATGGGAGTTGGGGTAATATGGATGTGTAACATAATAGTTTGAGCTAGGTTAGTTATAGCCGATAGGCTAGGATGGGTGTGAGGATGAGATAGATGGAATGGAGTAGGGTGTGTAAAGGTAAAAATTAGATAGGGTAGGGTAAGAGTTTGGACCGTCAAGTAAGGAAGAGTGTGGGGGAGTATGATTTATTAATCTAATAAGTTAGTATAATGGTAATTTGAGAAATAAAGTATGTGAGATTTAATATGCAAGAAGGATATAAGGATTTAAAATGATAAAAAAGATGAAATTTATGAAATCTAATGATTTCAAATTATTTCTTAAATCTATAAACCAAGCAACAAATTTTAAGTGCAAATCCTAATTTAATCTCAAGAATATCACAAATCAAACACCCATCTAATTTTTTTGGTAACTAAAATTGAGTTCGATACAAAAGGAAACATACAAAATATTTAAAAGAACAAAGCAATTGATAAAATAAAAAGGCTCACTTTCCAATATACACATATGACGTGTAACACCACGTCATCGTATCACCCGTTTTCACGTTTAATAAAGATTTCCATATATGTTATTCTCGTATATATACTTATTTATATTTATTTATTAACCCATTTAATGGTCATGTTTTTTCATCGTTTTATTTTATGTTTTTGCAACCAGAAATTTTGTGGAGTTTGGTGAAAAAACTTTCATAATTAAATTCTCAGTGTTGAATCTATTAGACTAATAAATTATACAATTCATTTATTTAAATTTTGTTTTCATAAACTTTAACTAATTAATATCAAATCAAAACATATTAATCTAACTTAATGAATAAAAATGATGTTATAATAATTATATATATATATGTCAGATACGTTACAAACAAAGCAAGATATTACAACAAATAAAAACATCAAACTTGTTCTGCGAAATAGCTAACTAAGAAAAATAAAAAGCATACAACCCAAAAATAGCAATCTAAAAACTACCAGACATTCGAAGATTTTTAATAAGATGATTGTTTTTTTTTTTTTATCTTTGGAAGAAGATGCTTTTATTTACTCAAAAAAATTTAAAAAAAATAGTATAGTTTTAGAAATAATTTACAATGTCATGTATCAAACTGTATTTAATCTTAATAAAATGTAACAACTTGTATAAATTTATTATATTTATAATTAATAATGTTTTTATTGACAGATTTAGTGACAGTTTTCAATGTATAACAAAATATATTTTTTTTTAACAGCAGATACTAGTAGTTAGTTGCTTGAACTCGAGACCTCAACTAACGAAAACTTCAAACACCTTTGCCACTTGATCTAAGTCAAGTGGTTAATTTATAACAAAATATGATAGTTTTATTTTTTTACTTGTTTGAAAATTAGAGAAAGTATAAAAGGGTGTTTGGATTTGCGTTTGAAAAAGTGCTGTAGCGTTTTGAAAACTAATAATCAGATAATTGCTGTAACAAAAAGTGCTGCAGGAAATGTAGTGTTTGGTTTAGCTCCTGCTGTTTGATATCATAATTATCAAATAATCAGTTTTTTAAGTGTTTGAATTTGCGTTTTTACTTGTAAAATGACCAAATAATCACTTATTAAGCAAATAAGCTACAATTTTTAACTTATGAAAAAGTGTGGTAGGACAAACGCTAAACGCAAATAATCACTTATTAACGTATGTAATCCAAACACTTTAAACCAATTATTTGCGTTATTATAACGTAATAAGCTGATAATCACGTTTATAACGCAAAATCAAACACCCTTTAAGTCACCTTTTGTTACAAATTTCTAAATTACTATTTCCATATTTGTACCGGTAAATATTTGTCGATGGTCCTGTAATTTTCTTTACATATTTTTTCTGTGTGGACACATTATCTATCCAGTCCCTCCCTCGACCTTTCACGCCAAACGCACGTTTCTTCTTCTTCTCTCTCTTTCTCTTCTTCATTTTTATTGCTTCGTCTCGATAACTTCCCCTGTCGTCTCCTCTTTTTCTTGAAAAAAAGTTGTAAAAAAAGCCTCTTTGCTTTTCTTTACTACATACACATATGATATATATATGATATATATGTATATGTATATCCTCTTTGATCCTGTCCTTATCAAGAAATACTACATTTCTCAAATTTCACTCTCAACTCATTCACTCCTGAGTTTCGTGATTCTTTTTAGGGTTCTTGTCGTCTTCTTCTCTTTTTCTTTTATTTTTCACACAAATAATAAAAATTCCCTATCTGCCATTGTTTTTGCATGTCATTTTTATGATCTTTTTCACAATTCTCATATGGGTATCACTTGTATTTGCATTTGCTGTACGAACGTTTCTGGGTTTTGAAAAAAGTTCATTGCTTGAAAATGTTGATGAATTTTGAATCACATTGGGTCTTTTGTTACTCAAGAATCTTGCCATTTTTTTATTATTCCATTTGAATTTTGAAGTGTTTAGGGTTTTCTTTTCGGAGCAAAATGGGGTTAGGATTAGGTCTTGATGCTGAAAAAACAGGAACTTTGAGTAAAGATAATACGAAGGGAAGTAAGAAAAAAGAAGATGAAATTGAGGTAACAGGGTGTTGGATTAATTTCAGGTTTTTGGGGAAGTGCATTGCCACAAGGTCAAAAGTGGAGAGCTCCATTTGTGAAACTAGCATTCAAGATGGTAATCTTTAAGTCTTCAACAAAACTCTTTTATGTTTTGTGTATTTCGAATCTGTTTTAGCTTCAATTTCTTGTGAGTTGTGGTCACATTCCTATTTGTATTTTTGCACTATCATCCGAAACTTTGGAAAACCATAGTATAAAAAGTTCCCGAAACTTTCTAAATCTGTTATAAAAACCAAGCAACTTTGTCAGCTAGTTGCAGGGTTTTCTTTAGAAGCTATTCAAAATGATCAATTCTGAAAAGTAAGATGGTTTGGTTTTAGTTGCAATTTTAAAGTCTAGTAGCTAAATTAGAAACTAAGTGAAAGTGTGTTGCTACTTATTGCAATTTCCTCTTCTTTTAGATGGTAAAATGTAATGTTTGTTGTTATATGTATTTTTACTGCAATTTCTTTTGATCATATCTCATTTATGCTTTGTTGTCATATATATCTTGCATTCAATGGTTTCCATCTTGAAAACAAGTTATCATTCTTTAAATGTTAAATTTGGAAGCGTTTTTATTAGTGACTAAATGTCAAATCCTTGTATTATGCATTTTATCTGCAATTTGTTTTGATCCTACACCAAATGTGTATGGCAATGTATCTTGCATTCAATGGTTTCAATCTTGAAGAAAAATGATCATTCTTTAAATGGTTATTGGTTAAATTAAGGCAATCCTCTAATTATGGTGAATATGTGTTTAATCCATGTTTATTGAAGTATGTGATTATGGATGCTTGGATAGTAGAAAGTATAGGGGGAGTTTTGATAATTTGTTGCTTGTTTAAACTAATTATTGTGACTTGAAGTCTTGCAAAGTGTGAAATGGGTGCGGCTGGCGTTAAGATAATCTCACTAAGCCCCAAAGATTGTAGAGAACCAAATTAGCTCGAGCTAATTATGGAAATACATCTCTTTTTAAGGAACCAACATAAAAACAAAAAGATAATGAGAGAATTATCTTTTCAATGCAGTATCGATGAAAACCAAAACTTTGTGTCTCTCTTTTCCGGAAAGAAAGGAGTGATTACTGCATTTGAGTGTTCTTTTTAATGTGTTTTACGGGTTTCCATTGTATCATGCCATCGTTCAATGATTTTCAAAGTGATTATTGTGACTTGAAGAATCAATATTACTTTTTGGGACTTTTATCTGAATCAATAATCAATATTACTTTTTCGCAAATCATCAAATCTATAATAATTGAGAATTGTGATTTTGTAATGTGGTTTAATGCATAGAAAAATAATAACAACAAAAGTTTGCCCCCTGATTTTGTGATTATTTTTTTTTGAACCAGCAGAAAGTAAATCTACGAATGACCCTAGTTTAGATCAACCCGTTGTTGCAGCAGCTTCATCTGCAACCACTAGCACTGTGGAAAGCACCCCGTCTACACCAAATGTAACCGAGGAGCTAAAAATTGCTTCTCAGCTTCGAAAGTTCAATTTCAACGAACTTAAGTCAGCAACAAGGAATTTTAGACCTGAGAGTCTTCTTGGTGAGGGTGGCTTCGGTTGTGTTTTCAAAGGATGGATCAATGAAAATGGAACTACACCTGTTAAGCCTGGCACAGGACTATCTGTTGCGGTCAAGACCCTCAATCATGACGGACTCCAGGGTCACAAAGAATGGCTTGTATGCCCCGCCTATCGTTTTTACTTTTTTTTTTTTTTAAAAAAATTTCCTTTTTTTTTTTATTTTTTGACAGTTTTTCTTGATATCGACATTTTGGCAGGCTGAAGTGAATTTTCTTGGTGACCTCCTGCATCCTAATTTGGTTAAATTGATCGGTTATTGCATTGAGGATGACCAAAGGTTACTCGTGTACGAGTTTATGCCTCGTGGAAGCCTTGAAAATCATCTATTCAGAAGTACGTTGATCGTTTTTCATCTGATATATGTGATTTATGTTATATATGGTATGTGTATGCTAAATATGAGACGGGTTGATTGATGATTATTTAAAAAATAGAAGCTTTTTATATTAGTATCAGGATGCTCATGTCTTCATGTACCTTTAGGGGGCGTTTGGTTCGCGGATTTTTTTTCTTTGGGATTTGTATATTGTTAAAGGATTTGCATTATGCAGCATTTGCATTTCTCAGGATTTTGTCAAAGAATCTGCATTTTCTTTTGGGAAAATATTGCTAATTTGAAAAATGTAAGTTAACTGGGATTTAAAATCTTAGGGGGAGACTGAGTTTTTATATAACAAAGAAAGATGAGATTTAAGAAATCCTGGGATTTTAAATCTTTACTGTAATCTGCGAACCAAACACAGGATTTTAAATGCAAATCCCAGGAAATCCGCGAACCAAACGCCCCCTTAGGCTTTAAGGAAAATTGCAAAAACTAGCAATGTACTTTAATTTCAATTCTTATTCAGTTGTGGGTTTCCATAAACCATCAAGAATCAAAATTGATTCTTTTGGATAGTTTCGACCGGAAAAACCTGTAAAATGCTGACATGGCTGAATGGTTTTAGAAGTCTAGTGATGAAATTAGATTTGAATTGAAAGTGTGATGCTGTTTATTGAAAATTTCCGTGAGATTAACGTAATACGAACTATGTAAACAGGGTCATTACCCTTACCTTGGGCGACTAGAATGAAAATTGCGCTTGGTGCCGCAAAAGGTCTAGCTTTTCTTCACGAGGAAGCCGAAAGACCTGTCATTTATCGAGATTTCAAAACCTCAAATATTTTACTAGATGCGGTTCGTGGCTGATAGCTTTTACGTTAATGACACCCTTCCGTAAGGTCAATAAATCTAATTGTACTCGGCGTGATTCTTGTTTTAGGATTACAACGCGAAGCTCTCAGATTTTGGACTTGCTAAAGATGGTCCGGAAGGGGATAATACTCATGTATCTACTCGTGTGATGGGAACTTACGGCTATGCCGCACCCGAGTATGTGATGACAGGTATATATATACATTCGCACGATTAGCATTATTTTTTGAATTGTCCGTATCTAATGCGAACCAATGAATGCTAGGACATCTGACGTCAAAGAGTGACATATATAGCTTCGGGGTGGTTTTACTGGAGATGATAACCGGGCGGAGATCAATGGACAAGAACCGACCCAATGGGGAGCATAACCTTGTGGAATGGGCGAGACCGTTTCTCGGGGAGAGGCGGAAGTTCTACCAACTGATAGATCCCTCCCTTGAAGGTAAATTCTCGGTAAGAGGTGCTCAAAAAGCCGCGCAATTGGCTACCCTTTGTCTTAACCGAGACCCGAAAGCTAGACCTCTAATGAGCGAAGTTTATGAAGTCATTAAACCACTCGTGAACCTTAAAGACATGGCTTGTTCCTCGCCGTATTTCCAGGCGACACATTTGCAGAAGGCAAACCAAAGTAGTAGTAGGAATGGTATTGGTTTAAAAGGTCCATCGACGAGGAGCCTCACGATTCCGAATTGTCCATACGTGTCACCCAGTCGTAATCGATCTCCAAAACTTGTACGATGACCGGGAAATTTTTTTTAAAAAAAAATGGTTTTATAGCTTCTTGTGAACATTGCAAACTGGTATTGTTTTTCTGCATAATCTTCTGTAACTTCAAACCTTTGGATGCGGTTTCTTACTTCCTTTCTTTGGATGTCAAGTTCCAATCTTTGGACAATTATAAGTATAATTGTAGCAAGAGATAATGGTGGAATCGGTAAAAAGCGTTGTATACAAGTTATTTTTTATTTATTATGTTACTGATTGTACGTCACATTTAAAAGGGTGCTATTATTCTTACCTCATAAATGTCTATTTCTATCCCATTATTATTATTATATTATTAGAAATCAGTTTTTTATAATTAATTAGCAAATAGAAAAATGACAGATTTTATCATTTTATTTTTCAAGGTCAATCTAATCCTTTTTCTACCCCATCATAGGGTGTAAATAGACTCCCATAGTTTCATACGTTCTGGATCCCGAGAATGTGTAATCTTAAACACCATCCTTAAATTTCAATCTTGATATCTTATATTTTGAAGTATTGAACCAAATTGTGTTAAAATTTTGTGTGTTTTCTATCAACTTGTCTAAGAGGGATGAGAGTACCCATCTTTCAGGTCACGTCATCGCCACATCATTTTTTCTCATTCTACCAATTTCATCTTTTTATATTGGAAATACCTATCTTTCTATCTTAATACACAATAGCTAATTAATTAAAGAGAGGGAGACAGAGAGAAGGAAGAGTGAGAGAGTGAGACCGCGTCGGGATCAAGAGGCCGAGAAGAGAAGGATCATTTCAAGGCCAAGGGGGTGGGATGGTGTTTCCGCTGGGGCCGACTTATGTGGCAACCCCGAAAGTCCATCGGGTTGGGAACTCCCATTGGCCTAAGGAGCAATTTATTTGTAACTAGTAAAATTTTGTTTTCTGTAGTGTCATGTGTAACATGTAGTTGCATGGTTTTATTTCACTTAACTTTCTATATTATATGAAAAACAAATGGTTAAAATGTTAATTAAACAAAAGGTCAAAATGTTAAGCATAAAAAAAGTCTTGTCCATTATAGCACTGTCAATTAGTCATGACTTTTAAATATTAATCTTTTGTTAACTATTAATTTGATTACTTTAATTGCATGATGGTTACCAGAATTGCGAAACATAAAGTTGTTAAATATACATTTTATTAATTTATCTAATTTATTGAATATGTAACATATATATTTTTACAAATATGGTGTTACACAGAATGACATTACAAAAATTTGTTAAGAGCATTTAATATCAAATATATATTTATAGTTATACCGTTGCATGAGTACCCATTTAGTGTGTGTCAATTCTTTGTTGTACTTTCATAACTTTCATCTATAACTAGGATGCATTTGGTTTAAGAAATCAAATTCAAATACGTTGAAATTCGTATCGTGTCTCATGTGTTAGAATGGTGAATGATGTTTGATATCAGATAGAAGTGTGTTATAAAGTATTGCAATATAAATTATGTTACAAATAACTATAAATAATGAATTTCGTTATATATAGACGGAGTTTAGATTAAATTCAGAATGTGCTTGTTTGATGGCATAAGAGAGAATAGAATACGCATATATGTTATAAAAAGTTTGTTTCATTGATTGATTGAAGCTAAAAATATAAAAATCATTACTAAGTAGTAAAACTCATCTATTACAATAGACTTTCTTTTCTTTTAATTTATTCCCTACATTTTCTTCCAAACCTATATTTAAACTTGTATTTATTCCAAAACTCATCTAGAGTCCACATGCCCTAGTTACTTCTCTTTATAATTTAAGGGTCCAAATAAATTAAAGGAAAAGTCTAATACCTTTAAATTTAATTCTTCGCATCTTGGCATATATGAAAATTTAAGATTAAATGAAAAAGGTATTTGAATTTACTAGAAATTCTATCAAGTTCAGAAATTAAAAAATATATATATATATCATCTTGACATATTTGAAATTTTAGATTAAAAGAGAAAGGTATTTGACTTTACTGAAATTCTATCAAATTCAGAAAATAGAGAAATTTATCATTCTTAGCCATTATACACCGTCACCATCCCATCTCACCAAGACGTGAAGTCGTTAATTCTTTTGAAGGTGAACCATTTGAAATTTGAAGACCTCTATATCATGATTTATATATATATTTTTTTTAATACTGTATAACCCAAAACACATTCCTCTAAAAATGTATTTGGTTCAATTTTCTTCGTTAGTTAAGCCACCTACTTCAGATTTTAAATGAACTTAAGATATACTTCAAACAAACAACCCGTGAAATTATATTTTGAATTCTATTTCTTTTAAAATTTATTTCACAAGCCAAAAAGATATTTACTCGACTGAATTGTCATCCTATAAATATTTATAAGGTTTATCATGATAAAAACCAGAATGCTTTCACAATATGTTTTCATGCATCAACGTGTTTTTTTCTAGAGAAATCATCAAGTTAATATTTTTTTACTAGTTTTCTGAAATTTGACTATTATGACCCGATTATAAGTGGTAAACCAGGTTTTTTAAAAAGTGAAAACCGGGTTTTAATGACTAAATTTCACTGAATAAAAAAGAAACTAACTTTGAGAACTTTTTTAGGACGAATAAAAAAAAACGTAAAAAGTTTATTTTTATAACACCCATATTTATAATAATAATGATGGCTACAGACCCAGTCCTTATAGACAGGTCCTAACTCCAAAACTAAACCACTCTTTCTGGTCCCATATTGCCCAGACCTGGACTAAGCAGGCTTTTGGATGGAATCCTAAGACTAAAGTACAACCATGTTTATTGTTTAGAGTTTAGACGGAGCCTAAAGGAACCATGCATTTCCAAATCGAACACATACCTCTAAAATGACTAGGCATGCTGAGTAGCAACCTACTAAGTACTAACACGGTTTTGGGGTGGGGGACTAGGGGTATGAATGAGATGAGAGTTTTAACAGTTTAATTAGTAATTTAAAGAAAATAAGATAATGATAGGCTGCCAGACAGACTAGTCTCCAACTGGGGAAGGATATCACATGTTTGGAAGCCCAGAATAACAACTAACAATCAATTCAAATTGCAGCAACCAGTTTTACAACACCTCCTAAAAGAACATCAACATGCAGATCACACTACATCCTTTATCTAAGATGCTCAAACCAAACAGATGAAACACATCAATGATCTCTAAATAGTCCAAAACAAAACAACCATCACTATACATTCATTCCTAATAACACCCAAAAAAGCCCAAGAAACTCATTTAGAATAAACAAACCGACTACAAGTTATTTTAAATTCTAATAATTTACCCACAACACTAACTTTCCACAAGACCCCTATAGAAACTGCAAGAGATGATCTCACCACCTCAAGAGATTTGCCCAACTCCAAGCTCACCTCTTCCACCCAGTCTTATCTGAAATTACAAGTATTATTATCAAGTCTAATTTTTGGAAGAAAAAAAAAATTTCAACTTTTGTAACAATTTCATTACCCATGTATAGAAAACAGCCAAACAGATCATGAAAATAGGAGATTGATCTATTCATATTCTGTTTCGAAAGAATAAAAAAACACAGGCATAACTTGACTCTGAGATCATAATTACGTCAGCTTTAGAACTGATTTAGAAAAGGAATGTGATAGCTACATTAAACTCGGTAAGAAGTAGTGTCAGCAATTGAAGTTATGTCGAATTCGTTTGGAGATAAGAAGTAAAAGGTTTAACATCAAATCCAAAATTTATCCAAAATTTATCCTTTTTGTCCAAAATTTAAGTGTCTACAACCTTCTAAATCGCTTTATAGATAGAAATAGATTATTAGTTGAATAATAGTTTTTCTCATCATATTTGATGTGATAGTTTTTCATTGAATTATTATTTCTGGACCCAACCAGAGTATTGATGAGTCAGTTTTAACTTGTTAACCAATCCTCCCGACATGATCATATTTTGCCACCTCTATGGCCATGGACAAAGCTCGTCAGACAAGATATGGCCCCAGCATAACATAAGCAGAGTCAGCAAAATAAAAGTTCGTAGCAAAATAATGCAAATGTAGATTTGCTTACCGTCCCTAGCTGACATTTGGGGTTTGGTGCTTTTGGACCATGTTTTGCCGTTGGCTTGTAAAGGCCTATGAAACCGAGGTGACTGCAAGCTCAGTTTGTTAGTGGAGGATGGCAGAGAATGCCGCCTGACGAAACCATTTTCAGCTCCATCTTCTGCAGCCTTCGCTGCTGTCTGTGCTCTAAGCTTGGCCTTCGCCGATTCAGTTGCTGCCATATAGCTTGGCAAAGTGGGTGTGTTCTGCAAGACGCTCTCAAGATGCTCTTGTTTTGCTGGAAAAGATTTTCTCCTCATTGTTTTTTGATTTTCTTTGCTACAATGATATTCCTTGCCATTTAACTCCACATTCATAGGAGGCACAGTCTCGGCCTTCTGATCGGGTTCTATAGATAGTGGCTCAACAGGATGATGATCATCTTGAAAAACATCATGTAGATTATCCTCCTTTAAAATTAGTTCGGACACAGGCTCTGGCTCTGGCTCTGGCTGAGGCTCAGGTTGTTTGGTCACTACATGATTTAAATCGTCTACTTTCTCAAAAGGCTCACCAGTACCAGGTTCAGTAGCATTGAGAGTTGGAGATCTTGATGCTTTATCCAAACAGACTGGAGCCTTTTCAGTTGTGGCTTCTGACTTTTCAGAAGCTACAGTAGTTGATACAGAAATTTTGCGTAGACTGCGCTTAACCTTCTCGAGTTCACTATGAGATTGCTCCTGCGCAGTTTCCACTTGGTAGCTAGACACCTTCCTCAAAGTAGGCTTGTGTTTTTCACTATCAGTGGAATTGAACATATGATTCTCAGGATTTGCTGCGGGAACTCGGCGAACACTTCTTTTTGGCCTCCCTGTTTCTGTTTCTTCAGGCTGTGATTTTGTCTGCTGCTTTCTTTTAGGTTTTGCATCAGACACCTTTTTTGAACGTGGAATTGGTTCCCAAAAGTTGGAAGATGACCAACGCTCAAGCCAACTCCTCACCGAATTCGGTTCAATTGGGTCGTATTGGAGGCTTAAGG
The DNA here is from genome assembly GCA_020465985.1 of Centrapalus pauciflorus. Taxonomy (NCBI): domain Eukaryota; kingdom Viridiplantae; phylum Streptophyta; class Magnoliopsida; order Asterales; family Asteraceae; genus Centrapalus; species Centrapalus pauciflorus. The sequence continues at coordinate 142,595 of JAANYP010000693.1, read as the reverse complement.
GCATGGTATTTTCCGATGAAGCAGCAAGCTAGAATTAGCAATAAAGCATTTGTCAACTACTCAAATTATAACAATGATGATGATGGTTTCTATAATGAGTGGTTATAAATTAATAAGACATGGAAACCAGAAGATAACTTTACTTTTTATTGTTTTTTTTTTACAATTAAATTTTCAGCTACAAGAATGTTGCACAGAAATCATCATTTATAACAAGGTGTTCTAATTTGAAATCCATGTCAACCCAAAATTCAACCACCACAAGGGCACGACATGGCCACATGCTTCAATTATTGCTAGTGAGACAAGAGTATATACATAGACTTTGGATATTGTGAGAAGCTAAATATATTTTGAAAAGTATGAGAAATACTATGATTCACTATTTTTACACATTGATTGACTTAATTCTGAACTCGTGATTCATTTAAAAATTTAAAAATATTGAATAGTTGTGTAAAATTAGTGAATCACAATGCTTCTCACATTTCACAAGATACAGTTAGGTTCTCATTTGATTCTGAATATTTGTGTGTGTGTAGAGAGAGGAGAGAGGGAAAGATAGAGAGAGAGAGGATCAATGAATAACCGAAATTTGGCGCAGAACTACAGATGCAACTTCAAAATTAAATAATAAAAGAATTATTACTTTTTAAAACAAAAAAAAAAAAAAAAACTATACAATTGAAACAATAGTTTTATCCTCTGCAAAACGTGACTGATGATGATCTATATATTTTTTTAAAAAGTGAATATTCAACATTAAAATTTTTGAATATTCAACATTGAATATTGATACTACAATTCTACACCAAATTTAGGTTTTGCGATAATCCCACTATATATCCACACGGGAGGATTGGGCATCTTGCAGCACAATCCCCCCACGACGAGTTATGCATTGTGCTTTTCCTTGTGGTGCATTGTGGTTCTCCATTAAACCCTCCTCCCAATATATGTATGCATGTGTGTGTATGTATGTACATGTTCATGTCAAAAGAGTACCTATGGTAATCGAGTGCACCCGAAGGTACCGATCTTACAAAACTTTTCTTTTCCTTTTTTTTCATGAACATGTTTAAATTAACTTTACACACATGATATATAAATTTCATGCATTTCAGGTTCTTAAAAATCATGTGAATGATCATTCACATAAATTCACATATATGTTAGCGACCATTCACAGGATTTCTAAGGGCATAAAAAGTGTAGTGTGTGAAATTATATATCATGTGACATTAATTTAAACATGAATATGAAAAAAAAATTAAAAAAAGTTTTAAAGATGATACCCTCTGGTGCAGTCGACTTCCATAAGTACTCTTTTGAATTTATGTGTGTGTGTGTGTGTGTGTGTGTGTTTGTGTGGGTTCTCATGAGAAGTTATACATAGATGATACCTTCGTGTGCAGTCAATAGGTACTCTTTTGAACTTAATCTATACATATATGTGTATACACACACACACATATATATGTGTTGTGTGTGTACACACATATATATGTGTGTACACACATATATATATATATAATATATATATATATATATATACACACACACACACATCTATATATGTGTATATACCTATATATAGGTATATACATCTATATATACGTATATAGATGTACACACACACACACACACACACATATATATATATGTATGTATGTATGTATGTATATACACATATATAGACTCAACAACTTAAAGGGAACCACATGACATTTGGGACCTTTTTCTCAATCTAAATTTGACCTTATAAATTGGATGCTTATAGTTTTTCATGAAAACTTGACTCTCCCACCCCATCTGGCCCATGCAAGGTACAAAATGGTCATAATATTATAAAATAAGTTGATGTCTATGTATCTAAGGTTACCCTAGTGCCAAATGCATTTGTTGATAGCTTTTCTGATCGGAGAGATGTTCCAAGCAAATTTGCCCGTTTCTTATCCTGTAGAATAGAAAAAAGAATTATTTACATATGGAACAACAAAATAATGTCCACTGAAAGCATGGTGAAATCATGCAGATGACTGATGAGGATGCAACAAAGGGTCTAATTTCAGGAAGGCATAAGTAAAATAAGGGGAATTACAGATAGCAATAACCCTTGTCACTAAAATGGACAGATTTCATTATCAATGAGGCTCAAATACCAATTCCAAATTAACTACCCTCTAAAATGTGTATGTGAAAATCCTTGGGCAGTATGCCATACAGTAATTACACAAGTTGTAATCGACATATATAAAATATATTAAAGCCAAATACCAAGATGGAGGATGATTTTGTGTGACATATGATAGCATCATAGCATAGTTAGTGCCTCCAGACAATCTTATAGAAAAACTTATTTGTATAGACAAGTTGGTCAAACAGATTTATCAGAACTATAACATTGACGTATGATCGTTAGAACTAATGAACAAGATAAAGTTTGTGGCCCTGGAAAGAAGCTTCTTCTAGAAAACATAATAAATAGTAAAAACAGAGGAGTTACCATAAGTTCTCCTGGAGTGTATTTTTGAAGCACATGACGGCTGTCACCAGAAAGTCTGACCTTCCGGCCACGAGCCAGCGCCTGAAATTCAACAATAGCACGCATGCAACTCAAAGTAGCGATAGCCTGTCTCCTAACCAACTGACCACGAACTAGCGCCTGAAGCCTTATGATGCCCTTGAGAGCCCAAAATGCCCTACGAGCCTTCACATGCAGTATTTCATGTTTAGTATATAGCATGGGTGCCATATTAATCCATGGCTAAGCATAATGTATATTGGCAAAAACCTTAAATCAAGCTGAAAAGCATTACCAAGTAGCCCCTGAATGCTGCCTGTGCCTTTGTGGCAGCTTGCTCTAGCCTGATTAACTCATCATCATTTGCAGTGATTGACCCTGAGGTACTTCTTACAACTTCAGTTGTATTACTCATTGGGTTGGCACTGGGAGTTTTGCATAACTTTGTACGTTCACCACTGGCATGTATAACAGGGGGCACTGGGCTTGAGATCACCATAGAATCATTATCGAAACCCTTTGAATGTGCCTTAGCAGTGACAAGGGTCTTTTTGTCTAAAGTAGCATCCTTCTACAAATAATAATGCATGTCAATTCCTTGAAAGAAAATAATTACTCAAATTTTTTTTTTTGTTTTGAATAGTTTAATGACAAGACAACAGAGGAACGAAGGCTCCCAGCCTCCCACTATCTTGGGGTTTAGAAAGAGAATGAGGTACGCAGCCTCATGGCTTTAAGTTTAAGCACAGAGGTTGTTTCTTTTATTCTAACAACTAGACAACTAACCATATAGATAAAATGCTACAACAATCTTTTTAAGTACTTGTTCTCAAAGCATTCATTATGTGTATATGTGATTAGGGGGAAGGGAGAATGCCAAGCCAAGATTCAAGTATTCAGTGATATAGGCATTAGTAACTATTCTTGGATGAAGAAAACTAAACCAAGAGTACAGCTACTGGAACATGATATCAATCATGAAGTATAGGTAGTAGCAAGTGGAATGAGAATACTAAGGGGCTGTTTATTTGATTTTATTATTAAGTTCTGTTTGGATTAAATTGACCGTCTAGATTAAGTTGACTGTCTCTATAAATTAATTATTGTTTGTTTTATAAGCTGAATAATCTGTCTGAATAAAATAAAATTACAAATTTTTCACTTAATTAATAATAATTTATAAATTATTAAAACAATAACATAAATTCATAATAAAATAATTCATACCCATATTTACCCAACACGATGAAAAAGTTTCGTCATCTAACTTTTACATTCTTATGACATAAAAAATGTGAAATACAAAAGGCCAAAAGATTTGATTCCCTCTCATATTAAAAAGAAAAAAAAAACCTAAAATCTTCCACTACATTGAAAGCTAAATATGTAGATTGGAGCAGAGCAAGGTCATAACTATTCCCTGGTCAACTATACTATTCTTGAGTAATTAGAAAATCACTCTGTATCTCAGCAATGGGATCATGCAACTGTGAAGATGCGAAGTCTGTTTTATTCTTTGGCCATCGGAGGGGGCATCTGTTATGGTGCATAATGGTGGTTTCCATGGTCATCTTGGTCACTGTTCTCTATCACATGGCCATCGATTTCTTGTTATGTCGATTTCTGTGGTCATCAATCAAGGTAGCTTCCAGATCTCATTCGATCATTTGAAGATTGAAGAGCAAAGAGACAAGAGAACGGACCACCAGAGAGCAGCCAAATCTCAAAGACATAACTAGCAGTAGACGGTTGTTTCTAGATGGTCACAACCAGATCTCAGCGACAGATGATTTCATTAAAGGAGTGAGTGTGAGGCATGGGGATGAACCATTGGTTTTGTGGATAAAGCAGGAAAGGAGTGGGTATTTCTGGAAGCTTTTAGACTGACCAGGGAAGACTACTATTTTGTGGCTTATTCATTTGACTGACCGAGTGTTCACACTGAATGATTAAGTCCACATAACAAACACTAATATATGGGATGGTCTGACCGATTTGTTTCAATTAAGCTCAATAAGTTACAAACAAACACCCTATGTCCAAAAGAAAAGGTTGAAATGTCATGCCAGTATACAACGTCCATGGAGGTGAGCTTAATTGTATAAGTAGATTTGACTTTGTAGTAGATGACAATATAATTAAAAATAAAAATCTAGATGCCTTGATGACATACATATTTACATGCTATGTCTGAACCCCTGACTGGCTTAGAAGTGATAACATACTTGATATTTGAGGATTATCTACAAGCCCTTCTCTCTTTTACATTTCGTCTCATGTCAAGTTGTTCACATAATGATCCCATCATCACCAAATGGGACTATATATATAAGAAAATTTAACAAGGATGACCAGATATAAGATTTCGTCATTTTTATTGGTACGTGTTCACAGGGGCGGACCCAGGGCAATGCTATAGGGGTCAACCGACCCCGATAAATTTTCGAATTTGCTAGTTACGTATATAGCTAAAAAATTTGACCCCATGATTTTTAGAGTTCGACCCCTCAGCTCTCACTCGGAGTAAAAAGACTACCTCGCACGAGCCCTGATTTTCGGAGCTGCATTCGTGTCCGCAGGTGCTTGCGTACACGAGTTTAGTGGATTTTAGCCTTCGAGGTCCAAGATTTGCATCCCCCTGGGCGCGGGTAGGCATTGGAGTAAAACCACAAACAATCTTGTAATGGCTTTAAACACTCCTCCTTATAAACCCACTTTGGTTTCCATTTTCCTTCCTATGTGGGACTCAAGTTCTCCCACTAGAAAGAGTTTCATTCATTCCAAACATCAATCTTTGAGCATCGATATCTAATTCATCTTAGCTCCGTTTTGAACGTTCTTTATATCGTTGGAATCCTCTCTTCAAGGAGAATACAAACTTACAAAATATTAATGATATATTTCACAATTATATATAATTATATTTGGTCCAAAAACGTGGAAAATACATTTTTTTTCTTTGAAAAATTTACACTTTTTTCCAACACTTACACTATCGTAGCTATTAAATTCCGACCCCCATAAAAAAAAATTTTGGGTCCGCCACTGCGTGTTCACCTAGATGCAAAGCCTATAACATCCTTAGAATTTAAGAATTGAGATTCACCCACACAACTCATGTGGAAGAGAGAACCATCAACTTCTTGCATACATATGTTTATATATTTTACATATAATAGGTATTTGTCATGAGATCCACAATCGTTATTGCATGCATACTCAAATATAAGTGATAGGTTTACATAGCATTTACTTACTTTAGAGAGATTAGATTTCGATGACTTTTTCCCAAAAAGCACAGTTTTGATCCACTTTGCCGGAGACTTGCCCATTGTTGACAGGAGGCCGTTAGAACTGGTAAGACCTTCAAGTCTCTGCATGATTCAAAATGAACTTTCAGAGAAGCCGGAGGGTAAAACACATGAAACTCACAAGTACAGAAAAACAAAAAAATACATTCACGGATTCACACATGAATCTAATTCAGATTTTTGAAGTACCACTTTTCCGTTCATTATTATTTCCATAATTGTGAGTAAAAAGGTTAAGCTACAATCGACTTGCTAAATTATATTCCTCCTCTTACATAGTTCCCAAAGCAAGGGGCCTATTTAGTGTAAACTAACGCAATATGCTCTAGGCCTCCAGTCCACCACTCATAACAAAATAGATCCCTTACCTTTTGGCATACCAGGTACATACATAGATTTTGCTAGTAGGTTAGGTAAACTTACATTAGTTACATAGGCTATAAATACACCTATCTTTTGCAAATAATAAATTGGATGAGACACATGCATCGCCAGTTATAGATAAGAAACTGAAGCATTACACTTAGATCCAGTGAGCCCCGTTTGGCAAGGTCAGTCAGTGAAACGAGAAGTCACTAGAGAATTGGAAAAAAAAAAACATAAAACGATACATAACATGTATAGTCGATAACAACTTAACAATTCAAATAAGATACATTTTGCAACAATCCATCACCAAATCACAAATGTCACACATCGTGAGCATCAACTAAGTGCAAATTAAAGGAATGCATCTAAAATCTATCAAAATCATTATATAAAGTATCAGCTAGTTATATGAACACAATGTGCTTCAGATCTGCAAATGTACCTGAATCAAATGGTTCTCTCAGAAGTCAGAACCCTAAGCTGCCAATCCTGATTAAAAAAAACGACAAAAGATTCAATAAGCGAACAACACTAAAAGATAGGAACTGATCAAAAGTTGAAACGGTTACCTTGAATTGAATGACATGCGCTTGAGGATCATGGACCTTCGTTCGCCTATTTTTCTCTCTAGTTTCCTCTGTACACAGTAGTAGTATTATAAGAGTGTTTGTATGGGTGGGTTCACTGCCAGTCGCTTTTAGTAAAGGTGTTCAACGGAGCAGTTATTAGAACGCATTAGAAAACAAGAAAGGCACGATTACCCCCGCACTGAAGCGGCGTCGTTTTTCGTAGACTACTTCTTCGGCTCTTCCGACTTTGTCTTTTTGTTTCAGTTTTGTCCAAATACTTCTACTTTTTTTTTTTTCATTAATTATTAATCTTTGTATATTACACATGAAAGTGTGGAACAAAAAAGATATTGTGTTTTGATAACTTTTTCTAGAAAAAGGACGAAAAATCCAAATTTGTGTTCTCCAAAAGGAATAAAAAAATCATGTTCACAAATGTTTTACCAACTTTTAAGCAAAAATTACTTGTGTATAAACAAAATTAAAAAATGACTATTTCACTTGAACAAAAATAAATTTGTTTGCATATTTTTGGAATGAAATATTGTTTTAATCTGACAATCAAATTCTACGGCAACGGTCTGATGGTGATTTATCCTTTTGAATCTTTAAATCTTTAAAGGACATTTCGTATGGTTAAATAGAATGATAAAATCATACAAGTTTTTTGTTATGTGGTGAAATCTTGATTCTCAATTAAGAAGAACAAATAATTAGTTTATTATAATTTTCATTTCTTACTTTTGGTTTTCAACATGTAGATAATAGAAGGGCTAAAGTCGTACAAATGTATGTTACTTTACTGAAATTACTCAAATGACTAATCTAATTTTTTTATCCCATTGATACTTGTACTTGAAATTTATTGTTTAGATGATACTTTTGATTACCAAATCTACCGGCAATGATCTTATATTTGTGTTTTTTGAAGTATGAAAAGTATGTATATGCTTATGTGGATTTTGTAAATTATTTATATAGATCAAAATCCACGTTGTACTCCAAAAGTCGTGTACCCATTAACTATGTTGATATGGTAAATTCACGTAAGTATCATGTTATTAAAAACCTGACACATTGTTATTTGAATCAGCAAAAACTGTCATATCAACATAGTTACTGGTTACACGTATCATATCGACAAGTTATTTTGGAGTACAACTAACATCCGGTCAAAAGAAAACGTTAATTAGTCATTTAGATAAATTGAAATAAGTATGTTGCATTTGTACGACTTTAACCCGTAATAAAATTATAAAAACATGAAAATGGAAATAAGTTTTACAGTTTTTCATTAATTTTCTATATCAACGTTATATTACGTGTAAATATATTTCATTTTATTATACAAAACATGCTTTAAGACCGTAACGGAGTATCGGCTTCATGGTGGGGTAATTCGAGTACATGTCTGATGTCTCTACCAAGTACCAACGGTGGCTAGTCTTTCAGAAACAGCTCGTAGGAACTATTGTGGCTTTGTGGGCCTGGTATTTTAGGCAATGGTCCACTAAGCTTGATAGTCATTCATTAGCATGACGTTACTGCATTGGTCCATTTCATATTCAGTAATCTTGAATTTTAATGTCTTCATTTTTTCTCAATATATTAATCTATGACATTATATTTTGTCACTTAAAATAAATTTATTGAGGATAATGTAACCTCCAAATATGTTGACATGATAGTGATATTAAAGTGACATCACACGAAAATTTAACACAGTTTTAACATATCATCTTAGATAAATATGTTAAGGTAATATGTTCATTTTATAAATTATATCTATTTAAGAAAGAATTTTATAATGGACTAGATAAAATTTTCTTAGAAACTCAAAAATATATTGTGTGTTTTACAGTTTGGAGAAAAATAGAGTACGGTTAACAAGTTTTTAGCTTTTAATTCCAACAAGTTGGTCAGCCAATGGGTTAGTTTGGCTGAGATCTAAGTGTACAGGCTAATTTACTAAAAACTGTTGTTTTTATAGGGTTAAAGCTGTACAATAGTTGTGTACTTTTTAAAGTGTATCGATATGGTACGTCTATTATTTTAATTATTCATATTATACGTGTACTTTCTAAATTGTTCAAATATGATACTTATATTTGTTTCATGACCGGCTATTTTGTAATATAAGCTGACATGACATGATTATCTGATTTGGCAATTAAAATTTAATTTAATGTTGCTTTCTTGTATCACATAAATTGCCAACTCAAATAATTGTTAAAATTCACATCAGATTTGTCTTGCCAACTCATATCCTGAAACTGGAAAACCTTGTTCACATAATCTTCTTTAACCGGTATAGTCGGTAACTTGTAACCCTAGGGATCATATTTTGAACGATTCAGAAAGTACACGTATACTATGAATAATTAAAAAGTACATGTACCATATCAATACACTTTAAAAAGTACACAACTATTGTACAACTTTAGCCCTTTTTTATATGGATGGGTTATGCATCAATTTTATTTGTTTATACAAAGTTAAATGATACAATAAATAACACAACCATCTCCAGACAGGATCATCAAATCATAACATTAACATTCTCAATTGATTGATAGGACATAGGATGTAAGGAGGCATGAGTTAATCATCAATGCCACTGGAAAACCATAGAAGCTGGTTTCTTCCTATGCCAACAAAAGGTACCAAGGTTCAATGATGCTCCTAGCACTCGTACAGTCGTACAAATCGGCCTAGCTCAGACTGAAGCAACAAAGAAAGATTACACTAGGGCAAAGTGATTTTTAATTAACTAACTGGTATCTAAAACATAATGTAAATATATAGACATTCTACAACTAGGCGCTTGAGGTACAACTGCGAGCACAACGCTCGAGCTTGAGTTATTATCAAGATTTTCAAGCATTATATATGTATATATATATATATATATATATATATATATATATATATATATATATATATATATATATATCTATGACTGCAAACGAAACATGTTTTTATCCAACTCATGCTCTAGCTATATCAACTCAAGCCGACCTCCAGCTTGCTCGCTTGAGATCTCAAGTTATCCAAATAGTCAGGTCTACAGAATCCCAACAACTTTGCCTTGAACGTACAGGTTATTACACTCACTTTCCCTAACTGAGAACTAAATTTGCATTGTCACAAAGCCATGCATAATTCAATTTAAACAGGGATTTATCAAATTATTAACACTTATCTTATGCAACAAAAAAAGGGAAATTTCAGGCCAATATATTACAAGAAATCATTATGTACAAGAAAGTCAAAAGGATGTAAGCAACAGAACACAAGATCAAATATGAGTCGCGAGAAGATTAAAATCCCTACAAATCAAACTTATATAGCATGACCTGTAAATGAACATTGGTTTCCATTATTACTGTTTGAGCGGTTCTCAAACAAGCATATTATAGAAATACAGACCACGCTACCAGGATACGAGGTGATGAAACTGATGATCATATGATCATGGGTAGCTTGTCAACCGGGGCCACCCATGACACAAACCCAGCGTATTAACTCTTAGTCGGCTGTCCAGCTTTGCTCAACAATCTCGCGCACTTTTCTGTTGTATTCCCGCTTATTCTCACTAAACAATCGTGCTGCTTCAGAGTTGGCTGGTGAGTTCGGGTTTGGGTCGCAAAGCAGTGACTACATAGCACAAATGGGAATCAAAAAAGATTTCCACAATAGTCATAAACAATATTTATCAGCATTGTTATGTGCACGATGTTACTAAACATTGAGATTTGAGAACAATTCAAATTGCTTAATTTTTGAAATGTCAACTACGTCATTGGATTTATGTACTTTGTGATGAAAAGACATAAAGCTAAGATAAATAAACTTATGATGAAAGGCATGATGGAGTGGCAATCTTCTATAAATACTAATAATTGAGTAACTATACTCCTTCCTGGTGATGTCATGTGTAATCGCTGACAATTGACACATGACAATTTACTAATTTTATTTTTCTGACATTTCCAATATAATCTAATTAAAATAAATGGTTAATTGCCAAAAAAGGTTACCAACTTTACCTTTCTTATTGAGTTATTGTTTAAGGTAACCAAGTTTGTTTACGATAAGAAAAAGAATCAAACATCTATATTTTTATCATTTAAGGTAATCAAGTTACTTGAAACAGAAAAAATATCAAAGTTTTATTCTTTAATCATTTAAGGTAACCAACTAAAATTTTTATCGTTTATAGTAACCAAGCATTCGTTTTTTAAATAATTAAGGTAACCAATCACCTTAAATGGTAATAATAATGAAAGTTAATCCTTTTCCTTGTTGCAAACAAACTTGGTTACCTTAAAAGATAAAAGATAAAGTTGGTTACCTTTTTTGGCAATTAACCTAAAATAAAATAAATTTTAAAATTCATCTTATCAAGAATAAATTAAAATAAAGATAAGCTTATAATCAATCAATATACAATCTAATGTAAGTTTAATTTATTCAACACGTTTTATGAAAAGTCATCATACTTTTCATTTTTCTAAATTTTTAAGTATTAGGATATTAGAATGATTATTTATAGTTAGTTGCTATCTATAATCTATAAATAAAATACTAATAAATGGGTAACTAATGTGCCACCTGTCGGTCTCTCGTTTAATTCGTCACGTGTCGAAACTTCCTTTTGCCAAATCCAATCCAAATAACTACAATCTAATCTTATAAATAATTAACTCAATTCTAATAAACTTTAATTTTCATAACTGTCTTATATACTTTTATGAATATTTAAAGAATCTTTTTTAATTCAACCCATGTAATACATTGGTATAATCTAGCTTTATGTTTATATATTGATATGTTTTAATTTTATTTTTATATATATTTTACGTAAACAATTAATTATTAAATATATATGCATAATATGTGGGTTAATAAACTACTTTCTAATGAATTTATGAAATTGGTTCACACAAAATTCAGAGTTGATTGAAATGCTGCTTCTAAGCAAAGGTGAAAGTAATAGGTAACAACAAAATTTTTGTAACAAATGCAATCATGCTTACTCATAACTATTGGTCAAGAATGAAAGAATGGCTATTGGGGTCATTTCTATTGCTAAAATTTAACTAATTTCTTTGTGTGAACGATAATGGTAAAGAAGAAACTTGAAAACACTTGTCCAATTTTGTTTGGGGTCACTTCTATTGCTATTTGATATCCCAAAACCTAAATGCTTCTCTCTATTTGTCAATTTCTAATTATGTAAAGCGAACCAAATAGAAGCCAATTCCTAAATCTTATATACATAATTACATATCTAAGCGAGCAGGCATGTCGATACATAAGACTTCAAAGATAAAAAGTGCTATCACAGATCTAAGCAAGCACACCTGAATTGATGTAAGTATAGCAGCAACATCATAAATTGGACTCCACTGATTTTGAAGAATGTCCAAGCATATGCTTCCATCAGCATAAACTAGTCACAGATACAGAATAAAGGTAAGCATCATAGACACCAAAGGTGTAAACGAACAAAGGCATGATGCAGCTGCTTTATAACATCATAAGTATGACTGTATGAGCAGTGAGTTACTAACTTATAACAAGCAGGTTCCTGTCATTGATCAAGGGTATGTTTGGCACAACTAGTTGTAGGCTTGTAGCTACAAGCTAGAGCTTTTTGAAAGAGCTGGAGCTTTTAATTTTTACTAACGTGTTCGGTAAAAATAGTTGTAGCTGCAACTTTTTAGTATTAAATAACATAGAAGTAGATTAACATTAATTTAAAGTTGTAGTTAATAATTATTAATTTATTATGAGGGTAAAAAGATAATTTTGTTTTACCAAAAGCTCAAGCTCCTTTTAAAAACTACTTGAAGTAGCTTCTCGTGGAAGATCTTTTGGTAGCTTTTATTTCTGAATCAAAAGCTCAAGCTCCTACCAGCCGAACGGAGCTTTCGAGTTTTAGGCTTTTAGCTTCCAAAAATCAAAAGTCGAAGCTCCCAAAAGCTCTTAGAAGCTCCTTGCCAAACGCGGCCTTAGTCTAAGGTGTGACAATTTTCAAGGCAACTGTCACTTCATGCATAATAATTTAGTTATACCTCTTTTATGCAACTCAACACAGGCTATTTTATACATGTCCCAAACCACGATCCCCTTGCTCCGTTGGCCTCAAGACCCGCATGGCCACACCCACATCTTATAATTGAAAATATATATTCATGATGATGGTGACAAGTGACAACTTACTGTTTGGATGAAACATTCGAGAAATAAATCGAACTGTCGGTGGCTTATTTGGATAATCTTCTGAAAATTGCAGAGTCAACTTGAACGTGCCTGAGAGTGCCAGCAACATGTTGTGAGAAAATACAAGACATGGCAAACAACTAAACATAATCTGTTAACTCAAAGCCTCATCAAATATTTTACTAAATAGTGATAATAAGAAAGCGGTAATTATAAGAATCAAACCCCCGATCACTCAAGACCTTGTGATTTTTACTTCAAGGCTAATGTTTCAAGAGTCGTACACGTAAACTAAGCATCCTCACAAGGAATCATTAAACCCTTCCATTGCCCATCCCCACCAGTGGACCACATTAAGCCCCTGCATTCTTTCAGGGACCAAGGGAATGGTAGGTTTTAACCCATGTATTACATAAAGGCTATACAAGCTCGTTTCTTTTCCACATCTCCTATGGACTTCTTATAAACTTCTTCAGTGTTAAATTTGTTAACAATTAATTATTAAGTCCAAATACTATATAACCCATACACTGTTACATACACAGATTGTGTTAGAAACAAAAATATGAAAAAGAATTAGTCAGAAGCACACCTCCATCCCAAGGAGTGTCATCGGGACTGCAATGCAAAAGTGCAAATAAGACTAATTAGTAAAAGAATCATATCATCCAGATAAGAAAACATCATTTCATACCACTAGAAACTAACACAGTTCACACATCCACCTACCCAAATATGACAGCATTCCAAAGCATAATATTGTTATCATACGGCGCACCACTGATTCCAGCAGGAGGATCCTGCTGCAACCTCTTGAAATCCCTCATCAACCTCTTCCTCGCCGGCGTCGACATCCTCGCCGCCTAGAGAAAAATATCAATCGAAATTCAATCCATTAATCATCTATCTAATTTTCCTGAGTTCATAAGAAAAGAAACAAGTGCCGCCAATAAACTAGGCTTTTGAACCCTAGATCTGTGAAATAAGTTAAATTACATAACACGGTAGAGATATTCAAGCAATAATTGAATAACATAAAGATGTTAGTCGATCCTAGGGTTCGTTAATATAATCGAAATCGCGTTGATAATTAAAAATTAGGTAGTAAATTGAAAAAACTTGTTGCCTGAAAAGTTAACCAATCGGAAAAGTGAGGCGTTGAAGATTTAAGTGAATCGGAAAACGATCAGCCGTGGAGATGTGTTCGTCGGCCTTGGAAAGGAACCCCACAACTGTTGAACACAGCCAAGACAAGAGGACGAGTGTTGGTGTTCGTTCGACTTCGCGTATGATGTGAGCCACTGATTTCGATAGTTTATACTTGGGTTAACCCAGAACACCACTGCAATACAAGATGTACTTTATGCTTGTAGATTTGTACGTGAATCTAATTCGGCCGAATCCATATTGTTTCTTTATTCTATCTATCCTCCAATAAATATATGTATACATAGTTAAAGTCTTAAAGACAACAAACTCACTCACTGAGTCACTGCCACCCCCTGCCACATTCATGTACAGCCCCCCATCTTTTTCTTTAATTTATTTTCTTACCCGGGTGAATTATTACGTAATTTTATATACTTTTTACTTTTTAAATAGAGTTTTGGATTTACAGTTGAACTGTTTAAGAAAGATTACTAAATTTTTTTTTGTTAAAAAATTGGAGCAGTCAACGATGTAACAACTATAGATATAAATGAAACGTCAAATGATGAAAAATAATGTCGACGTAGGGAGGAAGAAAATGAAGGAACCGTGTTTTTGGTTGGGGTTTAAGACGCTTAGATATTCAATAATAAAATAATTAAAAATGATATTTTATATTTTTTAAATGATAAAATAAATTTAAAATAGTCACTTGGTGTGTGTGATTCAAAGGTTTAGAATGATACATATATGTAAGAAGTAATTTTACCGTGATATATACATAATATTCAAAGTTTATAAAAATATATATGAATTTTTCCTAAAAAAACTCTATTCAAATGATTTCTAATTAGGTAAATAAGGGTGTGCAAAACCGAAAAACTAAAATACCAAATAACACCAAACTAGTTCTCAGTTCTATCTTTTAGTATTTTTAGTAATTGATTCAGTTAGGTTTGGTATCGTCCAGTCTGATTTTGTATATTTCCTTTGTAAAGGTAGGAACGTGATAACTAAATCAAACCGGTATGGCGGTACAAATAACATTTGAGTTTTGACCATCTAACTTTCAGATTTTTTTTGTTTAACCATTAAACTGTTTTTTGTCCCAGTTTAGCCACTGAACTGTATTTCGTATATATATCTAGCCACTAAACTTTCTTTTTACCGATTTAATCACTGAAAATTGTCCCGATTTAGCCACCAAACCAACATATTTTGTACCGATTTAACCATTACTTTTATTTATTTTCCCTAAAATAGGACACTAAACTAAAGTTTAGTGGCTGAATCAAGACAAAAAAATAGTTTAGTGGCTAAATGAGACAAGTTTAAAAGTTTAATGGTTAAAATGATACTATTTGATACAATACCGGTTTGATTTCGACTGTTCACCCCTGTTTTGGATCAACTTAAGATCATATTGTAGTGTATGGGTTCAAGATATGGGCTGTAAAGCCCTCGGATAAGGCCCAGTTATGAAGCAACACCAACAACACGCACCAAATACCCGAAATTTGATTTGATCCGATCGGGAAAGTCCTTGCAATATCCACATCCACCCCCCATTCTGACGCTTGCAATTTGATCTCCATCTTGCTTGTTAGGGCTTCTCAAAAGGGAAATCTAATTGAATTGAATTCAATTCTTCGTTAGATCTCTTTCAATACCAGACAAGATGTACGGATTTGAAGCCATGACCTTCAACATTCACGGAGGTTATCTCGAAGCGATCGTCAGGGGCCACAGATCTGGTTTATTGACCGCTGCTGATTATAACAATCTCTGTCAGTGTGAAACCCTTGATGATATCAAGATGCATCTCACTGCCACCGAATATGGTCCTTATCTACAAAACGGTATGTTGATTACTTGATACGGTCTTCGCATCTTTTGTTAATTTGTTTGAGATCGTTTTTATTGAGTTAGTGAAGAAGTTGCCTCGCACTTACTTAGGTATATCAATTATCGTATTAATGCAATTACGATCAATTTCATAGTCATTCATTATGATATGATTTGACGGTGAGCATAGTTTTTGTCGATGAACGAAGATAAGACCACTGTGTTTATTGGGTATTAAATTAGGATATATTCCAAGTCATTCATAATAGTTTGGTTTGTCTAAAAGCTTAGTTTGCCGTAAGAATGAGATCATATTACTGTTGACTGGTACTCTGGTAGAGAGTGCAGTTGTACTTAATTTAAATGCTTGCCTATTAGGATTTTGATATTGATTGATCCAGAGCAGATTTTATTTTGATGGTTGATTCTCTGGACTGGGTAGCTATCTTTTCGTGCAGCCAATCTGACTAGCTCAGTTTGATGTACCCCTCTTAACAAATCAGTTTCTTTTCTGCTAAAAAATGTAAGCATAAAAGACTATGTCAGTTTGAGATGTAAAGCAGTGCAACTCACCAATAATCTGGCATTGTTCTATTTGAATGGATTTCTCATTGAGTTTACCGTGTATGAATTGTTAAACAAACCATGCTTTGAACATCTCTAAGCTGGTTTTGTGAAAAAATAACAAGGATTAAATAAACATGTAGAGTTAATTTTCAGTTTCGGTTAAAACGTACAAGAACAAATTTTTTTAACAGAGTTAAGATTTAATGTTCTTAAAAAAGTATACGAAGAAGATTTGGCTCAATTGTTTTGGGATAAAACTGGAAATTATAAGACAAGGTGGATGGAGCTTTATATGATGTTTTACTTGTCGATGTAATTTGCGTAACTGTCTAGATAATTTGAATTATTTTATAATGTAATGTCAAGTTTGTCTTTACTTATATTGTTTCTGGTCATTTTTCTTGCAGAGCCTTCACCGTTGCATACAACTACGATCGTAGAGAAATGCACCCTTAAGTTGGTTGATGAGTATAAGCACATGTTATGCCAAGCAACCGAGCCCTTGTCAACCTTCTTAGAGTATATAACGTATGTAGATTTTCTTATCTTTCTTGGATGCACCTTCTCAATATCTACTATACATATACGTAGATTTTAACTGTTAAAGATACCCATTTGGAATAGCTTGTAGGTCACAGATATTCATTTTCAATCATGTTATGGGTCCTTATACAGCCCAAATAGTTTGCCTAGTTCGTCTTATCTTCCTTGATTGTAGTTTAAGGTCACCACCACCAAATGGTACGTAACTTCAACTTGTCATGTTTATGGTGAAGATCTTGGTTTTGCCACTCCGAATTTTTCTTATCGATACCTCTGCTACAACAAACTGTGGTCGTTAGATGCATTGTAATTATGGATGCACCATATGCTTGTTTTCATTTCCTACATCCTTTTTCACATTCTTCCAACTTTGCCTCTGTTTAGTCATCATTGAGAACTTCGAGTAGCTCACTCTAGGGGAGATTTAGGAATTACTACTGTGTTCAGTGTCCACCAAGGTTTGTAAAAACTAAAAACTAGTTCCCATTGTAGTTGTAGTTATACTTCAAAGATGTATAAAGTTAAAACAGAATTATCTAAATGGTTCATTGACTCTTGTGTAAATACCTAACTAGTTGTGCTCAATGGTGATTTTGACATTTTAGCACTAATAGATCATCTTTTAGACAACTGTCAATACAATGACAATATTAGTGCTAAAATGTCAAAATCACCATTGCTCAATGTAGTTTGTGAACATCGATTCATATGGGTGTTTCAAGAACATGAGAGATGATGAAATACATCTATACACTGTTCGTTCCCAAATCCCAAGTTGGTAACAAAGAGACCACATGTGTTATGTGGACATCAGGAATGAGGCTTTTGGTATATGTTATTTGATTTAGCATTAGTTCCTAAACAGCAAGAAGGGAAAAGAAAATTGACTGGGGCCTAAAATTTCTGCTGTTCTTCAGATATGGCCACATGATCGACAATGTTGTTCTGATTGTCACTGGAACCTTGCATGAGAGAGATGTGCAGGAACTGCTGGAGAAATGCCACCCTCTGGGGATGTTTGACAGGCAAGTTCTTCTAAAAACATCATCTGATTTTCACTGCTAGTGATGGTGATCTAATATTTTCTGTTTGTATCTTCAGTATTGCTACCCTGGCAGTTGCTCAAAATATGCGTGAGCTATATAGACTGGTGCTTGTGGATACTCCACTTGCTCCATACTTCTCTGAGTGCATCACTTCAGAGGTATATGCTTCTTTAGCATTAGTCTACTGTAAAACATGTACGGCATAATGTTAAAATCCCTGCCTTTCTTATCTCTTTTTTGTTGATATTAAATTCGTCCTGCCTTGGTTTTGGTCATCGAAATAAGTAGATCAGGCTGAAGAGATGGTTATCTATAATTCTATATCGTCTCACACTCTCACATCTTATTTGTAGTCCTGTATCTTCAATTCTTATGCTAATAAAAAACAAAATACTTTTAACTTTGCTGTTAACATTGGGGCTTGACTTGTTAAATTCTAACATGCAATGAACAAGTTTATGATGATTGTAAAACTTGAGACTAAATATTCTGTTCTGCATAGAGGGGGTAATTTAACCCAATTATGTGAAAAACTGCAAATGGGTGAAATTGGGGTTTATTTTATTGGTAAGTGATCAATGGTTAACAAAAACAGCAGCTAAAACATGTCAAAGAGTTTAGAAGTCGTGAAAGCATACCTATGTGTTGACCTCCAAAACTGTTTGATAAAAAACTGAATTGCTACTTTAATAATTAATTTTGTAATCAATTTTTATATAAAAAGAGTAATTATGAAATTTTACAACAAATGGACACAACATATCTGACTTGCCATAATATGTACATGTTTGAACTTCGACCTGTTATCTATCTTTGCTTCTGATCCATAACACTGATTAGATTTCAGCAACTTGCATGCTGGTATTGCTTGGTTGACTGCCTACTGTCTATCTTTCTGTCTCTCCTTTTGTTTTATTCTTTTGAAAACCAGTTGGTTATATCTGCAGGATTTGGATGATATGAACATTGAGATTATGAGGAATACACTTTACAAGGCATATCTTGAGGATTTCTACAGCTTTTGTCAGGTAAGCATTTGTTGGTCATGTTGGAATCTGCAAATATCTTTCCTCTATTTCTGGGTTAACATGACTTTGCCAATAGAAACTAGGTGGTGCGACTGCTGAAATCATGTCAGATCTTCTAGCTTTTGAGGCTGATAGGAGAGCTGTTAATATAACAATTAACAGGTGCCACAACCATCTGAAAACTTATTCCTGTAAGATGCTACTCTATATGCTGATCTTCATGGATGTTAACTTACTAGCCTTTCATCATGCGGTTGTATGCAGCATTGGGACGGAGCTTACTCGAGATGATCGTAGGAAGTTGTATTCCACTTTCGGTTTACTGTAAGTGAATGCAACTCTTGAATGAGTGTTTTGCCTACATTCCTTATTCTGTACTTAAGTCACTTGTTTTTTGGCTTTAAATAGTTACCCCTATGGTCACGAGGAACTTGCTGTTTGTGAGGACATAGATCAGGTATGCCTATATCCCTTTGTATACATGCAAAGAAGAATAAGAAGAGTTATGTAGTTGTTTGTTCTTTTATAACAAAGCAAAGCTTTACAAGTACGACTCACATGGACACATGGTGACAGTAGTACCCCCATAATTTGCTACCCGGCGATGCATGTCCATGGAGCACCTTAATTATAGGAACTAGGGACCACTTTCCAACATTCAAAAATCTCTGAACTTTTACATTGACAGCATATAGAAAATGATATCTAATTGTTTATTTGGTTTTATGGATGATAACATTTGAAAAAATGATCTAGAGCTTGTTTTGTTGTTAAGAAACCCGTTTTCATCTCCGGCTTTTACTTTAGACTTAGAATCTTTGCAAATTTAAATTGTTTTTTGTTCAGATGCACTCTCCGGCCTTCCTGATTTTTGAGCTTTAAGGTTATAAATCTCATCAAGTCTCTCTGCCTCTCAAACCACTGTTGTAGGTTCGTGCTGTGATGGAGAAATACCCTCCTTACCAGCCAATATTCGCCAAATTGTCTTATGGAGAGAGCCAGATGCTTGATAAGGCATTTTATGAAGAGGAGGTGAAGCGTCTCTGCCTGTCTTTTGAGCAGCAGGTTTGTGCTTGCAATTTGTGAAAGACAAATTTAATTTCACTTGTACAAAAGACATTCCCACATTGGATTGTTAAAAAATTGTGTGGATTTGCAGTTTCACTATGGTGTGTTCTTTGCATACATGCGACTCCGAGAGCAGGAGATCAGGAACTTGATGTGGATATCGGAGTGTGTAGCTCAGAACCAGAAATCCCGGGTTCACGACAGTGTTGTTTTCATATTTTAGTTTGGAACAGTGGGGACATTTATGTATATTCATCTGCTGCTATTTAATCACTTGATCATGCGTGCAGAGGTTCGAAAATAAGTCTCTTGTGTATGTTAAATTTTGTTGTTCATGAGAGTTTGTGTACTTAAAAACATGATAAATTGCTTTTGAAATGTGAGCTTGTCATTTATTTCATTGGTTTTATGTAATTCAAATTTGTCTATTCTATTAAGAAAGATAATGTAGGCATTTGTATGATTCTTCTGCAATGACCACCACGAGAATTGTCCTGTTACCACGGTGACCAACATCACTTTCCTCGTACTATTAGGGGGCGTTTGGTTCGCGGATTTCCTGGGATTTGCATTTAGAATCCTGTGTTTGGTTCGCAGTCTCTGTCATTTAAAATCTCAGTCTCCCCCTTAGGATTTTAAATCTCAGTTACCTTGCATTTTTCAGATTAGCAAATTTTTTCTATAAGATAATGCAAATTCTTTAACAAAATCCTGACAAATGCAAATGCTGCATAATGCAAATCCCAGAGGAAAAAATCTACGAACCAAACGCCCTCTACAAGCAGCCAACCTACTTCACTTGTACCCCTTGTTTCGGTCGGAGAGAATTGAGATTTTGTTACCTTAGACGGAAAAAAAGTATGTTATCAAAAGGAAACAAAATTTGAATAGTATAATATTTACAAGAAGTTACAAATTCTGGAATGTTTTGAATTGATTCCAAAACAACAAAAGGAAACAAACATTTACATGTCTATTCACGAAACGACACCCTATAAGTATAACAAACCCGTTCAAAACTGTTTGGCCGCCATGACAGCAGCACGAAGCGTAGGCTTAGCAAGGTGATCCAACTTTACATCCAAGGGCAGCACCTGCATTCTGAGTTAGGTCACGAACCCTCTCAGCTGGTTCTGCTGGCATCAATGGGTAACCTTTGTATTCTGCAGCCCAATTAGGGTTCCCTGAATTAACAAAGAATGCACCATTACACATTAGATCTCCTTCCGATCTCCATGTCCATTTTGACCATTCTTCTTTTGGAGCTTGCTTTCTGTACGTCACCTCCTTCGCTGCACCGTCTTCGGCATAGTAGCGATTGCCCTGGCTAATGATGGTGGGACACTTGGCGCCTCCGATTGCGTAACTCTTCCATTGTGTGTAGTCGTTGTTCACGACGTGAACGAATCCCCAGCGCACTGCAGGTAATCTCTGTGTAAGTCCTTTTCCGAAGTGGTTGAAAGCTATGGTGACTCTCATATTCTCATCTGGAGTAGAATCGCTTGCACCAAATAGCAATGCCTGCAATTGAACCAAATGAAATGAATTTTAGTATTGTTTCTTGTGAAGAAATGAGAATTAGGGATCTGAATCATGTTTGTTGACCTTATCGTGCCTGACGAAATGACAATTAGAGATGGTGATATTGGTGGAACGAGCAACGACATCGATCAGACCATCATATGAGCCGGCGAAGGAGCAATGATCGATCCATATATCACTAGATCCGAATATGCTAACGGCATCTCCGTCGCTAGCTCCTCTCATTCCGACATGATCGTGCGCAGATCTGATCATGCCACCTTTCCCCGGTGCAATATCATACATGTGGATATTGAAGATAATGACGTTTCGGATGAATTGTAACATGAATCCGGCACCACCGAAGATGTGAATATGAGCACCACGGCCGTCGACGGTTTTGTCGCAGGTAAAAATGAGCTCTTCGCTGAGCCTGATTTTCATGTGGCCGGCGAAAATGATCCAGAGTGGTTCAGGCAGGAGGATCGCATGACGGAGGGTGCCTGGTGTAGGATTGACCAAGTCCTTGTCGGATGCGTCGGTGACGACGTAGATTCTACCACCTTTGCCGCCGGTGGCGTTGTGACCGAAGCCTTGAACACAGTCGGCAAGCTTTTGACGGTTATCTGCCCATTTAGGGTCGCATCGCCAACACTTGTCGATAGAATTATGTGCCACGCACGGCCCTTCGTGTTTGTTCCTCGGCCTCAGCCCCCTCCTATTACTTATAGTTTGACTGAAATCCATAAACCAAACCATACCGGATTTTGTTAAGCAAGCATGCAAGGCCATTTGAAAAACAAAATTTGATAATAAATATATTTTTTAAGCCGAGAAAAATTAACATAAAATCTAATTTTACCTATAAAGAACATGAAATTCAAATTTTAGACAAAAAGATATAATCAAATATTATTCTTTTACCAAAAATGATTACAAAATTAGAATTTTAACTTTTTAATTGGTTATCAATACCATTTTATGATAAAATTGAATTTTCTATTACCTTTCTTGATCTAAAACATTTCACTTTACGTTTATTGTCAATTTTTATATTTTATATTATCTTTCTTGGTTATTTGTCACATATAACAAAAAAAAGAATATTATTTAGTATTTATTGAATAAAATATAAAATGTTGTTGTTACAAGGAGTTTGGAGAGTACGATCAATACACGTGCTAAATGCATAAGTATGATTGTTTAGATATATATGAATTGGAAATCGTTACTTTATATTAAATATATAAACAATATTATTATTTCATTCCTATATCAATTCTTAAAACTTACTAGAAAACCATAATGTATTTAATAATTGGATCGTGTAATACCTTAGAAGAAGTTATATCACTTGAAGCATGTGGCGTAGGTAACAAATATTACATATTTTAAAATGGGAAAATGACATCAAATGATTCTGAACTTTCGACTTTGTACACATTTATGTAGTGAGCTTTTTTTGTATACATTTGGTAGTCAAAGTTCAAAATTGTTCCAATTTGGTAGTTGGCGTGCCTGTTAACCAGTTGCTTCCGGTTTCGATGCCTATGTGGACAATTTTTTAATGACGTGGCTACCCGTTTTTATATTATACCCAGTTTTATTTATGTGGCAACTCGTTTTTTAAAATCACCCGGTTCGTAAATCATACGATCGATCCAACTTGTAAGAACCGGGTAATAAAACCGGGTGATTTTAAACAACGGGTTGCCACATTGATAAAACCGGGTATAATATAAAAACGGGTAGTCATGTCATTAAAAAATTGCTCACGTAGTCATCGAAACCGAAAGCAACCGGTTAACAGGTACGCCAACTACCAAATTGGAACAATTTTAAAACTTTGACTACCAAATGTGCACAAAAAAAAGTTCACTACATAAATGTGTACAAAGTCGAAAGTTTAGAGCTATTTGATGTCATTTTCCCTTTTAAAATTTATTAAGTTTGTTTCATTTTTTTCGTTAACTTAAAAATGTTTGTTATATATTTTATACTTTTTCCGGCTAGTAAAAACTTAAATCAACTAATATGAATTCAATTGATATTTTGATGACATGTAATATTGTTCTAGTATTTAGGTGATTCTAAGGTCTTTCAAAAAATTTAGATGATTTTAACATAATCATTTGAATACTTTGATGGTTTAAGTATGCATAATTCTTAAACTTTCTTTAAAAAATTTCATGAGTTTGTTAGCATCTAGTAGCAGTGGCGGATCCAGAAAAATTTCTTACCGGTGGCATAATATGAAAAGGGTATTCACTAATTTGATTTAAGGTTTTTCGAGGACAAGGTTCGCAGGTGGGACTTTTTATTTGAGACAACTAGAAATGAACATAAAATGTAATGACTACAATATATTACAAATGTAACGTGAATATATTTTGGCTCAAAGAAGAACTTCTATTGTTGAATGACATTGATTAACCACTAAAAATGTCAAGGGTTAAAATTTAACAATCTTTTTATTTGATGCTAAAACAGTTTTAATGATGTTGAAAATGTATTTGTTACACTTTTTTTTATTTCATCACACCATTTTATATTTAAGTTAAAATTTTCTTTATCATTTCCAAGCCAAGAATTTTATTTTGTTACATATTTTATGTTTTGTTTATGGCTTATCCTATTTAATTATGTAATAAAAACCATAACAATAAATTTTAAATATTTTATCAAGTAATAACAAAATTAGAATTAAAAAATTAAGAGCTAATCAATTCATAAATGCTCTAATTCAATTTTATAATTATTGGAAAACACTAATAAATGTGTGTGACCGTATGAGTTTACTTTTTAGAAAGGCATAAAAAACATACAAAAACTATTTCTCTTTCTCAAACCTACAATCACATACTTACCTCAGTATTCTTTTTAGCTCTTTTCTTACTTCCAATCCAACTCATTAGTTGAACCACACAAATTAATTAGCAACACTATTAAAAATACAAAAAAAATTACTCTATTGATGTGAGGTTGACTGGTGGCACGTGCCACCAGTGTGAATAAACTAAATCCGCCCTTGTCTAGTAGGACGGTCATGAACATTCCATAAATTATTATTAAAATCTATAAAATTTAAATACAAGTTTAACATATCACCTAAGATGACGTCTTCATGTGTTTTTAGATGCAAAAATGTCAATTATTTTCATGTAATCGGCATTTTCTAAAAATTTATTTTCAATACATTTGACCTATATTGAATCATTGTACTTTATAAATAAGATACATCTTGAATCCACATGACTCTAATTGACTAAATTAATATTTTATTGATGAAAAGTAACCTATTTTTCATAGGGCATTTTGCGCAAAAAAAAAAAAAAAAAAAACTTCCATGTTGGATAGTTTTTGTGATTAAAAATCCAAACCAATTTTATTGTGCAAAAACCCTCAACTTACTAAAACTCATCAAAATGAATTTTTTTAATTAAAAAAAAGACGTGCAACCTGATGTACTGGTTGCAATCTGCTGATAAACCCCGCGTTTCCGACAAACTTTCTCTCTAGAGAATTCACTTGCATGTGTTTTATGATTCAAATCCACATTTATTGTTGTTTTCTTTGTTCACATCTGTGTTTTTTTTGTTGAAATTTACTTTTTCAGCGGAATTCCGGTTGTCACTGGTGACTTGTTGCCGGTGGTCTGTGACTTTCAGTCGGTTACAACCGGTAATATCATTATTCCATGAGATTTTACCGGTCGAGAGTTTTTTGTGTAAGGAAAAATATTTGAGGGTTTTAATCGTAAAAATGGTCCAACCTAAGAATTTTTTTTTTTTGCACAAATAACCTTATTTTTTCAATTAAAAGGAGTTCAACCAATACCACTCAAATTAATATGGCTAAAGCCCATTACAATTAAAATTTTAAGGTAACTATCTAAAAGAATTTACCAACAATCCAACATATATTCCACCTTAATTTAGTCACTCAAAGTCAATGTGGATTGATGTCTCATTCCCGGGTATATTAGTCTAAAATTTTAATACCCTTTGTCCCCTAGGCTGTAACCCAGGTGGCCTCCCTATAGGGCCGACTCTATTTGCTAGCATACATTAACTAGGTATACAAATTATAAAATCTTGATGTTTAAATCATATTTAAATAGAAAGACCGAACGAAAACGAAAACGAATCACTTCATATTTGACAATTAACAAGAAACGATAATAAAGAACAATGAATATATTCGTACGATTATGACTTTACGAGGGTACAAAAAAAGAAGAAAAAAAAAAAGGAAAGGTAAGAGAAAAAAAAACTCACTTGAAAGTTGTAGAAGAATCAGCGATGACAATTACGACAAAAAGGAAACATAAGACCAGAACCAACTTGAATTTACCCATCATCTTCATCTCTAATCTTTAATTTAATTAAGAAGAAATACAATTTAGTTTAAAAAAAATAGAACGGATTAGCTAGTCAGGTAGGGTTGGAGTCGGATCTTGATACCAAGATCAGACTTCTATTAAACCGGGCTAGCAAATCCTAATAAATTTTGTTATTTTACAAAGAAAAAATACTTCTTAATGAAGGGGAAGCAATTGATTGAAGAGATGTCGTCAATTTATGTTCGACATTCCAAACAATAAGCGAATAAACGAATATTAAGGAGAATTTAGTGAAACTTTTGTAGGAGAAAATGTAGGTGATCCACTTGTAAGGTATTCTAAAATTAGAGGAAAAATTTTAAAAAAAAATAGTATGCATTTAATATAAATCCATCCTGTTTTTTGCTCTGCTTTTATTTGAACAAAATTTTCTAAGTCCTCAATAAAAGTTTTCAACGCTTATATTACATAACCAATTTATTAACTGTATTACACGAAAATTTTAATAAATATCTTATTCTCAAAACTATTCATTAATAACTTTTAATTTTATTTTTATTATTAAAATATTTTGTAAATATTGTTTGTTGAGATTTTAATGGATATAAATATAGATTCATTAATAGTAGAAATAATAAGTACACATGTCATATCCTTGTTAAGTCAAGTGACATTCTATTCTGCGACATTAAGTTATTTATTTAATAAAATAGATAAATTTACATTATAAAAATATAAAATCTTCTTGAATCACATGGAAATAATAATTTACATGAAATTTATAAACCGATTAAAGTTAACGAAACATGTCAGATAACATGATATGTTTAGTGTTTCAACAACATACATAGCAAATTGATTTTTATCATCATGATACTCTTTTTTGTATCACATAAAGTATTAACCTTTTAAAATTTGTTTCGAATTTGTTGTTATCAGTTTTTCATAACATTTTTGTATCCACACTACGAGGAATAACAAAATTAATAGTTTAAATTGAAGATGGTTTTTTTAGTGAGTACAAAAAAATACCCATGCCACATTATCTATGATAATGACCATATATTTTGAAAATACAATAATAATAAAATAAATTTGGGTTCAAATAAGTACCAAAAATATCCACGGTACATGAAGTATCTATCTTGACTATAAGGAATAACAAAATCAATAGTTTAAATTCAAGATGGTTTTTTTTTTAATTGACTTTTCAAATCATGTAACTTTTAAACCGTTAATGATATTGATCCTATGATCAAGATTAATACTTCCGGTACCCTATACAAAATTGTTACTTCCATGAACCCAAACTTTTTTTTAACGGTTGGTGTGGTGGTTATCGCCTAGGTCCAAGTGCCGACAGATACCGGTTCGATCCCCACCACAATCCCCTAGTTAGATTAAAATCTTCATAGTTAGATTAGTTCACCAGAAGGGAAAACCCCAAAATCCGCCTCTAGTAAGGATCGAACCCAGGTAACCCTCTCCAAGCCCCATATGGAAACTTGGTGGCCACCAGGCCAACTTAATAATATGTTAATTAATAATGACGTAAGCCTCATAAGCTAATAGCCTAATTATGAAGGGTTAAGACTTATGACCGTTAAGTTTCGCTATTTGGGGGCCGAGCTAAAGGAGTGGTATTGTGGATCATGGGCTTAAGGCCCACCCCAAAGTTATCCATTTTTCTCTTGTGAAATACATTGATCCATTATGTATATTAGTAGAGTTTTTAGTAGAGTTTTGGTGGCCCATGGCCCACTCCGAGCTAAAGGAGTGGTATTGTGGGTCATGGGCTCATGTCCCACTCGCATAATAATATATACATAAAATCCAACTTTTAGTAGAGTTTTGGTGGCCCATCTTATGAGTTTTGCATCGGGTTTGAAAAACCATATATTATTATTTACAAAGAATGAAAATCAAAAAAAAAAAAAAATACAACATCATTATTAAATGAAAATTTATAAAAGACACTATTTAACGTAAAGTTATAATAAATTATTATGATAAATAACTACATTATATATTATAGTTCGTGTACATTGTAGTAATTTAAAAAAATCATAACCTTTTTATCAAAGATTAAAAATTAATTATAACATTTTCATATAACCAAAGTACTAAACAGCAAACACAACCTAATATTCTCAAATGATTTCTCCAAACATCCGTACGTTTATTAACGTTGTATGCATGACCAGTATTAAATATGAAAAAGTAAAAATTATTAAATTAAAGAGTGTATTTGAAAATAACACAAATATAAAATGTTGTATTTAAATTTTTTTAAAAATGTCACCCAAAAAAGGAAACTAACATTACACAGAAGGTGTTGAAGGAAAAAATTATAATTTTTTGGCAGTAATTATCACTTGGCATCTATCAAAAGAAAAATCATAAATTTAAGCTAAATGTAAAGAAAGTATACAATAATACATGTGAAATGTAAAAAAATAAAATGTTATCAAAATACAAAAGGTCTATTTGAAAATAATACAAATATAAAGGATGGTTTTTGAAACTTTTAATGAAAAATATTTAGAAAAAAAAAAAACTTAAAGTTAACATCACTTGTTGGTATCTTAAAATTTAAAGGAAAATATAAGGAACAAATAAAGTCTACGAATTAAAACTTGGTAGCTGAAACAAATTCATTGGTTAATTCAAGTTGGTAAATCGTAAATGTATGTGTATATAATTATAATGTGTGGAATTGATTTTTTTAAAACTAAATTGTTTGCTTACCCGTGATATATTAAAAAGTTTAACATTTAGGGACATAATAAATATTAAGTGATAAAAGTACTTTTCAAATAAGTTTTTTGAATAAAATTCACATATATAATATAATGTTTGTTATGAAAAAATTAACATGTTTTTACGTTTTTTCTTGTGTTTTCGACTCTTCATGTTATTTTTTCAATAAAAGTCATCATGTTAATTTTTTTTTGGTTTAGTGAAATTTAGATATTAGAATCCGGTTATTCAGTTTTTAAAAACCCGATTTACTAATTATAACTGGTTTCTAATATCTAAATTTCATTAAACTAAAAACAGAAAACCCTGACAAACCATAATGCATGTGATGCAAATTGATTTTGATGAACCTATATAATCACATGATAGATTATGCATCACAGGAGGGGAGAGTTATGCATAAAATGCTCTCATGTGATCGCACAAACCCTCGTGTGGCATAGCCACATTGGGAGTAGGGTGGGCCATGGCCCAACCGATGATAAACGAAAGAGATTCAAGCAAGCACAAGAGTCGGCAAGAAAAGACATCAAACGAAGTGTACTCAAGCTCGTTTTGCTATAATAAACTACCTTGCACGACCATGACACCCACGAAAAATTAGATCCATTATGTATGATTGCATCATATCACACAATATGATTTTACAAGACGAATGTTTAGCGATATATCAGTTTCAAGCAACAGAGTTTTTATCCAAGCAACATTTTGCTTCCAATGAAGCATCTCATAACACATTTTTGGAAATTTGTAAACGGAAAACACATAATAACCTTCGATCAGTCTCGTGAAACATCTTGCAGTTTGTCCATATAACTAATTTAAACGGCTAGTTTGTAATTCTTAATTCTTTTAATGTAATTTAGTTTCATATTTTAGTTTCGTAATTGTTGTTTCGTTTATTAGTTTCTTGTCTTATATTTTTAGTTATGTAATAGTTTTTAGTATTTATAGAATTAATTATTTTAGTTTTATTTGTTGTATTAATTATAAATAAAAATGATCTAAACAGATGTAAAAAGATTAATATTTTCAAGTTACATTGATACAATTGGGTGAATAGAGAAAAACTAATGTGATCATAAAGATTAAGAATAGAAATGATGTGTGCTACAATCACCCTTAGTAACAAAATAAAATAAATCGTTATTACTAATAACATGGTGTTGCATTACAAAAAATAATTTTTATTGCTTTTGTGTCATGATTTTCCCCGTTGATTTGGATGTTTTTGTCTTTGTTATAATTTAACAAAATATTTGGTAATAAATAAATAAAATAAAATAAAAATACATAATACACTACACGTTGATGGGTTGATAGAAGATAAAGCCGAAAGCATTATCTTATCTTTTTAGTGACCATGGAATAAGTGGAAGATTGGTACGTGTTTTGTTTCTTGTTGGTTTGATTTGATTTGATCCACTTTTTGTCCTATTCCTTGATTCTTCTTTTATTTAATTTTCATTATTTACTATCTATCTATTCTATTAAAAGAGTAACTAGATGACACGTGTCATTTGAATACAATGCCAATTGGCTTAACGAGGATTTGACAAGTGTACATTACTTATATCTATATCCATAAAAATCTCAACAAACAACATTTAAAAGATATTTTAATAATAATAATAAATTTATAAGTTATTAATGAACATATTAGTTTTTTTTCAATTTTAAGTTTATATAGTTTTAAGAAAAAGATAAGTATTAACATTTCCGTGTAATAACACGGGTTAGGTTCATATTTATAAACTCTTAGTGGGTGGTTTATTTAAAACTAATATTTTACCCGTGAGTTGCGCGGGTTGTTCTGTTTAAAAATCTTACAGTTTTTGTAGTGTTTTGTGATAATATAATGTGTTTGTATGCATTTAAAAACTTTATAATTTTTTGTAGTTCTTTTGACTGTAAACCATGATCTGACGACTGTGATTAATAACATTTGCTCTCCGACATGAAATTTTATAGGTAAAAATAGAGGTTAAATTAGTAATTAATTAAAATCCTTTAAGTATATTGGTTTTCATTTAATATTCTAAATTTTCTTAAATAAATTATCATTAATTGAGGAAGTTATATAAGAAAAAATGGGCTGAAAAATAATATTTAAGAGGGTTGAGGGAACGATAATAAACGGTACAAACCATAAATATTATGAATGAGATGCGACTCAATATTTATTTAAACATTATACATGAAAAAGATATTAAAATAATTTAAGAAACGTCCAATTAATGAAAAAAATCATAGTAAAATTTTTAGTTTTATTTATAATCTATCTATACTATTAAAATAGTAACTATACTCATTTCTGGTGAAGCCACGTGTCGTCACCATGAATCGACACGTGGCATTTATAGATTTTAAAATTAAAAAATAATAAAGAAATTTAAATCAAATCTATCAAAATCTAATATAATCCACATTTTAAATTCAAATCAAATCAAATCAAACAAAATCTAATACCTCTACTAACTTATTAATTAAATCTATCCAAATCTAATATAATCCACTTTTAAATTCAAATCAAATCAAATCAAACAAAATCTAATAATCTACTAACTTATTAATTATAAGATAATATAATAAAAGTTTAAAATAACTAATTATTCATCTTCGTATATATTTAGAAATATAAAAAATTAATAGGTTATAATAAAAAAATAATATCATCTTATATACTTTTGTTTAAAAAATAATATTTATATCTTTATCTTTTTGTTATTATATTTTATATATATTAAAGATATCCGCGTAATACGCGGGTAATAAACTAGTTCATATTAATATAATATCATTAACTAGAAATATATTTCGTTTAAATTTTTATTTTTTCTTAGAAAAAGAATGGAAAACATATTGTTATAAAAATATGATATTACTGGTTTATTTACTCACGTAATTACGTGAATATTTAATACAAAAATATTTACATAAATGTCTATAAACTTAAAAATTAAAACATACAAATACTAGTTTTTTATCAACACAAAAAAAATATTATTTATCCTAACTATTATTTATCTAGATTTTAAACATATGTAAATATAGCTACTTTTTTATCATCTATTGATAAATGTTAAAAAAATAATAATAGGAAATAACATTATTAGACAATAACAATTAGTGAATAAAGTTAATTATATATTAATATAAGATCGAGTTGTAGTTATCTTTTATTTTAATTTAAAATAAAAATTGTATTTATTTTTTATGGTGAGACGTGAAATAACACATGACATTGGTTGTTTTCATTATAGTTATAATAAATATAGGTTTTAAATGAAACAAATAAACATATATAATTATGCCTTTTTATTTTAAATCAATGAAGTATTGGAATTGAATAATTATCTTGCATGAACAATTATAAAAACACATGAAATCAAAAAAATCACATAGAATTGCAATTGTGATTTTTATACAACCCATTACAATTGAGTTTAAGTTTCAAACAAAGTTCATATAGTAACTTTGTTATATTGAAGTTTAGTTGTTGTTAAACAATGTGAATTTAAATTAACATTGAGTGATTTAGTAGAATGGATGGATGATCGATCAAATCATCAAAATCAGAGAAAACAATTTGGATTGTCGAGATCTCAATTATACCTAACTTTAATGGGGCGTTTGGTTTCCGAATTTCAATAATGATTTAAAATATCAGAATTTCATCTATTCCTTATTTGTTATTTAAAAACTTAGCCTCCCGGGTTTTAAATTACAGTTACTTTACATTCTTTAGATTAACAAATTTTTTCTATAAGATGATGCATATTTTTTGACAAAATCCTGACAAATGCAAATGCTGTATAATGTAAATCCTTTGACAAAATGCAAATATAAGGGGGAAAATCTACGAACCAAACGTCCACTAAGAGGTTCAAACTTTTTAACATGCTTATCTGGTGCATTTTCTTAATCATTTGTAGTACTTGTTCGAGATCTTTTAGCTATTAGCTGATTATAAATTCTCAATCAGACTCCAGATGCATGAACAAGGCTCTTCTAAGTCTAACTTATTAACTCTAAAATACTATTTGACACAACGCAAAATGCTTTGATTGCGGTTGATGTTATGATTGACAAGTTGTCCTTTTGTTTGTAGATTAAGGAGGTGAAAATATAGGTTGTACTAAAAACGTTATTTATTAACATAATAGTTTCGAAAACAAACGAATTAATGTTTGTCACGTTTTTTTAATTTAAAAACAACTATATATACAAATGTTGTTTTTCCCAACCCACGTCAGCTAGCTTGAAAGATATATGTGTACAGGTGGCTCCCAAAATGTTTTTCTCTTTTTTCTCATTTTCTATTTTGAGGTTAAAGCGGCTTAAAAGGTAGGCAGCAACAAATGGGGCGTCTATCACTTCTAGAAGCTTCAATGCTATAGGCCATATCACTTGTAAGTTGTGAGGTTAACTCGTTAAGTCATTTCTTTATGCACCATATTTTAAGTTTGACCTATAATTTGACTAAATTATTGTTTATGATTAGGTGTATAATTCCTCTTTTTCATTAAAAGTGATGTAAGCTAATTGACCTAAAAATTAATTGTTGTAGAGTATGGTGCATGAATTAACACCATGAGGTTAATCGTTATCTCAACCTCACATATTTTTTTTTTTAAAAAATTATACTCTAACTAATGTTTCGCATAATTGTGTCAATTTGAGCCCATTCAAGCAAATGGGTCAAACGGGTTGACGACCAAAAGTCATAAATTTTACATAAATTTGAAATTTTTTTCAAAGAACAATCTTTTTAATATACCGTTTAATAAATTTTCATTTTTAAAAAAAATTATGCTTAATCTTAATTTTTTACAATAGGTCCATTTAACTGATCGGCCCGTTGGGTCAAGATTGCCACCTCTAGTTTCGCATTACGTGATAGAATTATGCATCATGTCACGATTTAAATTTGAAATGAAAAATTTTAAAATCTAGGAATCAAAATTTATACATCTGTAAGAATTTTCTTTAAACCTACAAACATATATATACGATATATAATAATAGATAGATATGATGAAAATAAATTTTATATCGAAACCTTAATAAAAACAATGATCATAACGATATACATAAGTTATGTATTACCAAAAATAAAAAATAAAACTATTATATATCAAATGAAAATTCAATATTAAGAAATTGTCAGTTTAAAAATAGTCGAGGCAGTAATAAAGTTTATATCGAAATGTAGCTAAAATAATATGGTCATAATGATACATTCGAGGCTTTATGAAAAAAAAAATATATATATCAAAGGCTATAACTGAAAACAAAACATTTCTATATTAAATAAAAATTACTTAAACTTTTAGTTTTAAAAATTGTTGGAATTTTTAAATACTTTGGATAGTAATAAATTCTATACTAGAATGTAGATAAAAACAATGCAATTATAATAATGTATTCAAACTATTATAAAACATACCACCGCTTGTTAAAAAATGTTCGGTGTCTTTTTTCTTGATCATTTCTTCGCATGTACCAATACTAACATTCAAGTAACATGTATGTTAACCTTTTAATGGATTCATTAAGAGGTAATTTTACTTCTGAATGACTTTATAATGATTTTAATAATAAGTAACAAAAAACCCCTAAGATCTTATTCAAAAAAAGACATCTCAAATATCACGCATTTCGGTCAATACTCCATCAACTTCACTACGAAAAAAGAA
Organism: Centrapalus pauciflorus; assembly: GCA_020465985.1. NCBI lineage: Eukaryota > Viridiplantae > Streptophyta > Magnoliopsida > Asterales > Asteraceae > Centrapalus > Centrapalus pauciflorus. The sequence continues at coordinate 108,026 of JAANYP010000693.1, read as the reverse complement.
TGTTTTTGCCTATGGCATAGGGTACGTTTGATTTGTTGATGAGTTTACTAACAAGTGTACGTAAAAATTTTAATCAATGTTATATATTATTTATTACTCTTACAATAATACTAACTACATATATTTTAAGATATTAATAAGCTGCATTAATGCACACAAAATTTAAAATTTAGAATAACATACTTAGGGTGTGTTTGTTTTCAATTAAGAGGCTCTTAATTTGGTCTGAAGTCTGAATTTCAGATCGTAACCTAATTTGTTTTGTTTGTTTAAATTCAGACTTAAGAGGTTACAACATCTGAATTTTAAGAGAAAGAGACTAGTCTGAATTAAAATTCAGACTTTAAGGCCTCCTCTTAATTTCAGACATGGTTTTCAGACTTCAGACGTTTAACCTCTTAAAAAACAAATACCACCTTAATTTATATTATAAATGACATAAAATCATAGAGATGACAATTTCAATCTAATAGACCAAATGGCTTAGAGGTTCAAAATGACCAGTTGTAAAAACCTAAGCTAGAACGTAACTTTTTAAAAAATGAAATCCTAAAAAACAGTGTATTAAATAAATTTTTTTTAATATTATATAAGAATTTTATCTTTTGGTCGTCGCCTATTAGATTGAATCACGTTGAATTGTCATACGTCGATAAACGTGACTTATAAATAAATTATTTAGATAAACAATTAATTTTAGTTAATTTTGAAGCTAATGTCATCACTAGGCTCGAGGGAGAAGACAAACTGACCAGTGACCAAACACCCTTTTCATCTTGTTTTCTTACAAGTTTCTCATTTTATTATTGAGATTGTTTAAATATTTTTATTTTTTATTAGAATTTTAATTCTTATTATTATTGATCAAATAAAAATTGTTGGTATGTTTGGTTGTATAAATCTTTAACTCATATGTTATACATATTTATAGATCGCTCATTGTTATAGACTGTAAAATCTACAAAAGTTAATAATATTAAAAGGGTGTTAGGTTTTGCATTATAATGAAGATTATTACGTTACAATAACTTAAATAATCGGTTTGTAGAGTTTGGATTGCACTAACTAATAAGTCTTTATTTGTGTTTAGCGTTAATCTTATAACAGTTTTTTCATAAACTAAAATATGTAGCTTATTTGCTTAATAAGTAATTATTTAATCATTTTACAAGTTATAAATCCAAACATTTTAAAAACTGATTATTTGATCATTGTTATCGCAAATAACAAAAGCAAACCAAACAATAAATTTCCGATAACACTTTTTATTTTCAAAATGACAATATTTTTTCAAACGCAAATCCAAACAACTCTAACTATAAAACTTTATAATGATGCTTTAAATGATAAAAAGCAAAAAAAAATGTTATTAACACTGTTTAAATAACATTAAACACTTAAAAAGTAAATTTGAAGTTTTAACTTTTAATTATAAATTTACTCCTTTTGTTGATCCCTGCAATAAAACATTACATCCCAAGATTAAGAAAAGTGTATAAAAACCAACACATTTATAATTCATTACCTTTTTTCATCAAAATTACATATCTAAGATTGGTGAATGTGTTCTACGTTTCATTTGGGCAAATTATGACACCATCAAGAATTCTTTTTCATCCATGACAATTTTGCCCATGCTACTACTACTCTATCCATTGCTATCCACCACATTTGTGCATCCAACTTCTACCTTCTTTCTTTGTCCACACGAATTTCTTTCCCATTTTGCCCTTTCCTCTCTCAAGAATCCGCCCTTCCACGTAGCCCGACGGGTATCAACATCCTCAAAATACGAGGATATGTACACTGTGCTTTAATGTAAGTACAAATGTACTTTCATTCAAGCACAGTTTCGTACAATCATATACCCATTTATGCAAAGAGATCGATCTCACATCTGAAAGGGCTTTGGCGTGTACATAAACATGTCTTGTAACGGTGAAAGCTGATAGTCGTTGTAGTACTGTGATTGAGGGGTAAAAGCGTCATCCGGAAAAGGGTCTATGTAATTAAATTGGATAAAATCATTTCTTTTCGGGTCACTTTGAACCTCTCGTTCGTGCTCTGGACTTGAATCCGTATGTAAAGTTGGAACCGATTCCGATGTATCAAAATGAAGTACGTCGTTTATGACATGATGATGTGGCACCGATGATGACGCCGGATGTAATGGCGGCGTTAGAGTAATTTTGGGTTTCGTTTCGATTTCCATGTCCGACAATTGATTATCGTTGACATAATGCTTTTCAAGAGTACCTTTCTTGTTGTAGATTCGACATAATACCCAATCATCTAACTGCAGGAATCAAAATACAAAAATATTAATTGATTGGAAAATTATGCAAAAATCCATCAAAGTACAAAATTTTTCGATTAAATCACCGTTTCATTTTTTTTTTCTGATAAGTCCATAAATTGTTTAAACCTTTTAAATTGATCCGTTAACATGTTGTATGCATAAACCTATTAAGGTGTTTAAATTAAGTTTATACCCTGAGATTGTTGTTTCGTTTCCCGGCAGATCGATCGACGTTAGCTAGGCGATACTCGTGCATTATCCAATTGGTTTTCACACCTCTCGGTGCTTTTCCGGCGTAGAACACCAACGCCTTTTTAATTCCGACCGGCTTTGGTTTTCCTATCGGTTTATCAGCTCCGGTTGCCTTCCAATAACCAGTTCCGGCAGCTCTGTTCGGCCTTGATCCGTTTGGATATTTCCTGTCTCTAGGCGAGAAAAAGTACCACTCCTTTTCTCCATACAAAGCCATGTCTATTGAAATCAATCCAGAAACAAAATCAGATCCAAATCACAGAGGCGGTGTAACGGTGTTATTCAATAATTAGGGCAAACACGTACGAATCAGAACACAAAATCAAAAAAAAATAAAATTACCAGGAAGCTGCCATGGATCGAACTTATACAGATCAATCTCGGCTATAATCGGAACAGAAATGGTCTGAGAAGCGCATTTTCGACATAGATAATGCATAACCAATTCTTCGTCCGTGGGATGGAATCTGAAGCCCGGCGGCAACTCCAAAGTATCACAAGTCATTCACAATAACTGATTAATCAATCTCTCTTTCCGGTAGCTTGATTGTTGTTGTTGTTGAGATGTAGTTGGTAATTAGTGACAGGTGAGGTCAGAGGTAGGGTTTATCGGCAGGGTGGAAGAAGAAGAAGGAGAGAGATATATAAAGGAGGAGATGAGCACGTGGAGGATAGTATCTGGAAGTTAAAAACGTGGCTTCGTAGAAAGAGAGGAGAGAGGTAAAATTAAGGTTGCTTGGATAAGAAGGCTCCAACCAATTCGACCGATCGAGGTTTTTCTGGCAGCCTTATCTTATGGTCCTGTTTTTTTTTTACACTTTTTACATAATTATTATGTAATAATTATGTTTAAAAATAGTATATATTATTAACACAGTAAGGTATTATTAAAAAATACATAAAATAATTATGTAATAATTATGTTTTAAAAAAAAATACGGATCCATTGAGATCATTGGGGGTACAGCCGGTGATGAGGGAGGGCAAAATGGGCTTCGGTTCAAGGCCCCAAATTCCAGAGGGGCATAAAAAATTTTTTAAGAGTATGTTCATGTGTAATATTTGTGAAGTCAAAGCCCAATAAGTCACAACACAAATCCAAAGCCCAATAAGTCACCATCAGGTTTTACCATTTCATTCTTTCAACATTTTTCTAATCGTTTTTATAAATATGTCTTTCTAGGATGAAAAAACACAAGTTTGTGTATGAAAAACGTAAAAAAAAAAACGGATTGAAGAGCTTGTTAAGTCTCAAAGTGAGACTCTTGATAAGTTTATTTAAAATAAGACGAACCTTGATGATGCTAATATTAATTTTAAGTTTATAAGATCATTTTTATAGTTATTGCACAGGCCTCCGAAATCTAAAAGACGGCCCTGATTATACTCCCGATAACTTAATTACCTCTCGTTATCTATGCAAACTGTAACAGAACAAAAAATAAAAATAGAATTAAATAGAAAAAAGGTGGTGGAGTTTTGCGAATGAGGAGGTGACGCGTGGGAGGTGGAGTGGAAAGAGGATGTAGTCACTGCGTTCGTCATGTGGTTTGGACGGATTCGGTGAGAGAGAAAAGTCGGCTGACACGAAGCCTGGATAGGTGTCACTTTGACTCATGTCTGCTTCTTGGTTTCATCAATCATCCGAGGGAGGTGCCTACTTTCTTCTTCTAATTCTCGCTCTCTCTCACAATCAATCTCTCTTTTTGATTTTAGTCATCGTCATTATAATTTTCCACGCTTCCTGCCTTTTTAGTTTCTGGTTTACTTTTCGCATGAATCATCTCCATTTTTTTCTATACCAACACGTGTAAGATATGGTTTATACAATTATACACAACAAAAATCTTACATCGAGAAAATAATATCAAATAGCTCTAAACTTTTGACTTTGTACACATTTATGCAGTGAATTTTTTTTTTTTTTGTGCACATTTGGTAGTCAAAGTTCAAAATTGTTCCAATTTGGTAGTTGGCGTACCTGTTAACCGGTTGTTTCCAGTTTCGATGCCTACGTGGACAATTTTATAATAACATGGCTACCCATTTTTATATTATACCCGGTTTTATCTATGTGGCAACCCGTTTTTTAAAATCACTCGGTTTTATAACCCGGTTCTTACAAGTTGGATCGATCGTATGCAAAATGAACCGGGTTTATAACCGGGTGATTTTTAAAAACTGGTTGTCACATAGATAAAACTGGGTATAATATAAAAAACGGTAGCCACATCATTAAAAAATTGTCCACATAGGCATCGAAACAGGAGCAACCTGTTAACAGGTACGCCAACTACTAAATTGAAACAATATTGAAACTTTGACTACCAAATGTGCACAAAAAAAGTTCACTACATAAATATGTACAAAGTCGAAAGTTCAGAGCTATTTGATGTCATTTTCCCTTTTTTTAACAACAATAAGGTACAGCTAACCGGAAGCTTCGACAGTGCCATCACCCCCACCAAGCATACCCGATATATTAATAATTCAAATCAAACAAAGACAACAGCTAGCAAGAGGCTAGCAAAATTACAAGTACGATAAAAAAAAAAAGACGAAGAGCATACAACCCATAGAGACCATAATAAATTCTTACAATTCGACCTAAACTTTAACAACAAAAATCTTACATGCATAACGATTTAGTATGAAATTAGTTTATGTTCCATGTATTATGTGAATAAAATTTATTTATATTTATTTATTATATATATATTAAAATAATTAATTGTATTTATATTTATTTTAAAGATAATAATGTTTATTTATATTTCTTGGTTAATTATTTATTTATGTTTATATATATATATATATATATATATATATATATATATATATATATATATATATGTATATATATATTAGAAAAGATAATTGTATTTATGCTAAAAATAATAAAGTTGTATTTATTTATATTTATAGATATTTAAAAAAACTAATTATTTATCTTTTAAATTTATTTTATATTAAAAATAATAATATTTTATTTATCTTTTTTGGTGAAATGTGGTAACGTCACGTGACAAATTGTGTACACCTTTATTATATGTATAATGATCATCTTGTTTTTACTAACATTATATTTTCATTTTATATACTCAAAGTAAGAATAAAAATAGTTATTTTATATGAAATTGTTACTACAAATTAGAATACCTGAATTTTATTTTCTTTCAAAACAGTTATACATGCAAGTCATGAGTCGAATTGATGAACAATCTTAACATCATTGTGATATTGGATGATAAAATATTCTATCTGTTGCTACAAATGAATAATTTAAAGTCCATACATGTAAAAGTGATATCGACTGTGTCAAAGCGAAGTAGATTGTTTATTAATTATTATATTAATTTGTTAGAAAAGACATTGTTTAAAGTGTCTAAAATGTAGTTTGGTATAAACTCTCTTGCCCTTTTCTCATTAACAACCATCATATAATTAATACAAAAGGAATAATGGGCCTGAACCCAAAATACTAAAAGACATATATTATAAAAGTCCGTTAATAGTCCCCCGCAGTTTGAGGGGGAGAACGAACACTCAAACTGGAACGAAAATCTGCAAAAAACTGATACGGAAGCCCCTTAGTGAATATGTCGGCATACTGAAATCTGGACGGCACGTGTAAGACGCGAACATGACCGGTAGCTACTTTATCCCGAACAAAATGAATGTCAATCTCAATGTGCTTGGTTCGCTGATGTTGAACCGGATTTGCTGACATGTATACGGCACTGACATTGTCACAGTAGACTATGGAAGCCGTTTGGAGGGGAAAGTGAAGTTCGCAAAGAAGATTCCGTACCCAAGAAAGTTCAGCAACAACATTAGCAACACCTCTGTATTCTGCTTCGGCACTAGATCTGGATGTGGTATCTTGGCGTTTGGTGGACCAAGAGAGAAGATTATCACCTAAGAACACGCAATATCCAGATGTGGATCGACGAGTGGCCGGACAGCCTGCCCAGTCAGCATCAGTATAAGCGGTTAGCTGGGAGGTGGTCGAACGGAAAAGTTGAAGCCCAAGATCAATTGTTCCACGTATGTAGCGCAAGACACGTTTCATAGCATTAAGATGTGGTTCACGAGGGTCATGCATGTAGAGGCATAGTTGCTGAACTGAATAAGCAATATCCGGTCTAGTGAATGTGAGGTACTGAAGGGCCCCGGCTAGGCTACGATAAAGAAACTGGATCAGACACGGGGGGGCCTTCAGGCCCTAGTTTGCTGTCAGTATCAACCGGTGTGCGACACGGATTGTAGTTAGCCATGTGAGCCCGTTCTAAAATTTCCAAAGCATACTTGGATTGAGACAAGAAAAGATCTGAAGCTGAACGAACCACTGAGATTCCAAGAAAGTAGTTAAGTGGACCGAGATCGGTCATAGAAAACTCACGATGAAGTAAAGCAATGACTTTCTGCAAGAGAGGCGAGGAGGAAGCGGTAAGAATGATGTCATCAACATAGATGAGCAAGTATGCAATATCTGATCCCCGACGAAAAATAAACAGAGAGGTATCGGTTTTGCTGTGAGAGAATCCAATGTGAGTGGCAAAATTTGCAAATCGTTGAAACCATGCACGGGGGGCCTGTTTAAGGCCGTATAAGGATTTCTGTAACAGACAGACATGATCAGGATGTGTGATGTCTTTGAATCCCGGGGGTTGATGCATGTATACCGTTTCGGATAAATGCCCGTTGAGAAAGGCATTTTTCACGTCAAATTGGTGAATGGGCCAGTTGTGACATACCGCAATGCTCAGAACGGTACGTATGGTGGCTGGTTTGACAACCGGACTAAATGTTTCGTGACAATCAATACCCTGTTGTTGACTTCGACCATTTGCTACCAACCGAGCCTTGTAGCGATTAAGGGAGCCATCTGCATTAAATTTGTGTCGAAATAACCACATGGAGCAAACTATATTAACACCTTTTGGTCGAGGTACAAGTTTCCACGTACAGTTTTTAATTAATGCATTAAATTCATCTGTCATAGGATTGTGCCAATTGGGAATTTGAAGAGCTTGAATATGAGAAGTAGGGAGGGGAGCAATGTGAGACGCAAGGAGGTTTAGACGTTGAACGGATTTATGAATGCCGGATCGAGAGCGGGTGACCATGGGGTGAGAGGGGTTTGCGAGAGGTGGGGGTAGGGTGGTTTCAGGTTGAGTAGATGAAGAGGGGGGAGTGGGGTTGAGTTGAGGTTGAGTTGGAGAGTTATTGAGAGAATTGGTGGGAGGAGTTTCAGCGTTAGGGGACGTAGAAGGTTGTATGACTGTGGGAGGTGGAGGTGGAGTGCTTTGAGGATACGTGAGAATGGTACGAGCAATAGGGGAAGGACTATCGAGAAATGAGTACGATGGGGGGGTAGAGGTAAGTGAGGTGTATGGAAATTGAGATTCATCAAAGGTTACGTGTCGAGAGATTATGACTTTGTTGGTGGTAGGTTGAAAGCAGCGATAACCACGATGATCAGTGGGGTAGCCGAGAAAGATGCAAGGGGTGGAGCGAGGTTGTAATTTATGAGAGGGGAAGGTGTGCGGGTAGCATAGACAGCCAAAAATTCGAAGATGGTTGAAGATTGGTTGTTTGTTGAATAGTTTAGTGAAAGGGATTTCATTATTGATTGCAGAAGATGGTAGAATATTTAGTAAGTGAACAGCCATAAATAGGGCTTCGACCCAGAAATGAGGAGGCATGGAGGCTTGGAAGAGGAGGGTGCAGATATGATTGTTAATTGTGCGAATCATGCGTTCAGATTTCCCATTTTGTTGAGAAGTTTTTGGGCATGAAAAACGGAATTGAATGCCATTATTTTTGAACAAGGTGTGTTGTTGGGAGTTATCAAATTCACCGCCATGGTCACATTGGAAAGCTTTTATTTGTTTATTGAATTGGGTTTGCACATATGCTCGAAATTGAACAAATTTTGAAAACGCATCTGATTTTTGCTTAAGCGGGTAAACCCAAAGAAAATGAGTATAATGATCCAGAAAAAGAACATAATAGTTAAAACCACCAACACTCGGAATTGGAGAAGTCCATAAATCCGAATGAATAATATCAAAAGCATTATCAACCACAGTACTAGAAGAAATAAACGGAAGCTTAACATGTTTGCCAGGTTGACAAGCATGACACAAAGTCAAAGACTTTGTATTATTACAACGAATTAAATTGCAAGAAACAAGACGACGTAGCACTTCCTTGCCGGGATGACCGAGTCGTTGGTGCCACGTGGAATGACTGAAGGAAAGAAAAGCAAGCTGGGTATTGGTGGTGAACGGGTACAGATCTCCATTGCTATCACAGCGGTGGAGTAGCTTCTTGGTCAGGTAATCCTTCACAGAAAAACCAAACTCATCAAATTCAACTGTACATTTATTGTCACGAGTAAAACGACGAACAGATATAAGGTTTTTGACTATTTGGGGAGTGACAAGGACATGTTTTAAGTGAAGGGGATGAGGGGAGGATGACAAGATGCTATGACCAGTATTCGTAACAGGAATGGATGCTCCGTTGCCAACAAATGTAGATGAAATTAATGCATTATTATTAAAAACTGTAGTAAGATTACTTGTACCTGCCGAGAGATGTGAAGTAGCGCCCGTATCCATGTACCATCCAGAGTCCTCACCCGGGGAGGGTGGCTGCAATGTCATCGTGCTAAAGGCTTGTGGAAGAGTAGTGGGCTGATGAGTGTAGGGAACAAAGGTCCAGTAACCATGTTAAGAGGGTGGTGGTGCAGATGAGGGAGGCAAAGGGGGTCGTGGGGTAAGTGGTGTGGGGCCGAGAAGACCAGGGGTATGAGCCGCAGGGGGTGGGGGTTGAGGCCTTGGGGTATGTGGTCGTGGTTGGGTGTTATGTGGTGAGTATGATGGTGAGTATGATGGGTTGGGTTTAATATGGAGAAATCGACACTTGTCACCAAAGCGACACGGGCCACGTTGGTAGTTTCGACATATTTGTTTCGGAGCCGGGTTAGGAGAGGATGAGGCAAGTAGAACTGTTGGAGCGGAAGAGGTATCATGGTGGTTGGCTCGAGTTTGTTTGCGGTTTAGGCGGGATACTTCTAGGGTGAGCATGGAGCGGGTTTCAAGAACCGAGGGTGGGGATTTGCTATGGCGAATAATACTTGCAACATTATCGTATTTATCTCCTAAACCAGCCACAACATACATAACCAAAGTTTTTTCTTCTATGGGTTGGTCAATATTTGCAAGAAGATCAGCAACTATTTTAATTTTCTTAAAATACTCAGCAATAGATTGATTACCCAATTCGAGAGAGCGGAGTTCTTCTTGAATTTCCATGGCACGAGCTTCCTTGTTGTCGTGGAAAAGGTTGTGTAGATCGGTCCAAACGGAGTGTGAGGTCGCGTTCTTTTTTAAGACCGTTTGCAGTAGGGAGGTGGAGATCGAACCATAAATCCAGACTTTCACCAGGGAGTCCAAACGTTTCCATTCAGCAAGTGTTTCGTTGGTGCTAATAATAGTGCCATCAAGAAAACCCAAAACTATCACAATGAGAGGTAAAAAGTTCACACCAAGCATCATAATTGAGTTGATCAAGATCCAAAACTAGGGTAACGTGGGTTTTGATGTTGGTAACACCAAATGCTTTGTCGGCATTGAACACCGAAGTAGGAGGCTGTGCATCCGTCATATTGATTATGTTTTAGGGAAGATTTATTACCGGTGAGGGACCGCAGCGGCTGTGTGGTGGCCGCCCAAGGTAGAGACAGCAGGGGCTGGTGGTGACCGCCCAAGACAGAGACAGCAGTGGCTGGTGGTGGCCGCCCTTGACAGAGAGAGCAGCGGCTTCGGGCGCCTGAGCAGGAAGAGAAAGGAGGAGCCGGCGGCGGTTGAAGCAACGATTAGGGTTTAGAGGCGGCGGCGCCGCCTAGGGTTTAGAGGTGGCGGCGGTTAGGGGTTCTTTGCGGTCGGCGGTTGAACAGGCAGAAGGGCGGCGGCGGTTAGGGGTTCTTTGCGGTCGGCTGTTGATGCAGGCAGAAGGGCGGCGGCGTTGAGTGTTTGAGAGAGAGGAGGCGGCGATTTTGGGAGAGACGCAGACAGCGGCGCCTAGGGTTTAGAGGGAGCGGTGGCGGCGGGTCGCCGGAGATAGGCGGCGGCCGGTGAACTAGGAGGGGGGGGGAGAAGATTAGGGTTAGGGTTAGGAGAGGGTTAGGGTTTCTCTGATACCATGTAGTTTGGTATAAACTCTCTTGCCCTTTTCTCATTAACAACCATCATATAAATAATACAAAATGAATAATGGGCCTGAACCCAAAATACTAAAAGACATATATTATAAAAGTCCGTTAATATAAAACTTTTGATGATAGCCTGAATTTTAGAAATTGAAATATTGTTGATGTTAATTGATGATACATATATATATTAAATCAGTCTTAGTTGCATAAAATAAAGTATGATGCTAAAGAATATGCCCTTTCTCATGATGATCCGATTGTCTTAATCTTAGTGCACCCAAGTAGTGTGCTGGATGCAACAAGGGTAGTTTGGTCTTTTGCATACGTGGATTAGTGAGTAGACTAATACGGTTCAAACTCAGTCACTCGGTGGATTATATATGAATTTATATATAATATTGACTGTGTTGTACGACATGCTGACATACGGCTTCATTTATTATTAATTCCATTTTAAATCTTGAAATGTGTGTTTTTTTATTTATTTATTTTTATTTAGTATTAAAATATTCATATGACATTTCAATTCACACTTCTAACGAGATTCTTTCGAGTTTTTCCAATGAGGAAATAATTAATTTTATATTATATAGATAATAATATTACAATTATTTATACAAAAGGTTTGATATATTCTAGTACAAGTGTATGACGTGGTTGCATTTAAATTCACATAATAAAATGGAAGTTGAAAAAACATGTGGGGATGACGTAATTGCATACCAAATTTTTTATGCTTAGAACTCTCTCTCTCTCTCTCTCTCTCTCTCACGCACATGTATAACGACAAGTTGTGTTAATTTGTCATCTACTTAATTAGTTATCGTATTTAATTCAACGGTGTTTTAATTTATGTTTTGAGTTGATTATTAACTTTTATATTTTGTAAATAAAAATGACAAATAAAGCTTTTAGATACTAAAATTAAATTTTTTTTGTTGTAGGTACTATATTTTTGTATTTAAAATATAATTTCGTTAAAACGTGCAATAGAAATCTTCTTTGTATCGCTTTTTAAAATGCACTTTACGAATGAAATTTCAAACAAATTTAAAAATATGCTTTGAACAACAAAAGACAGTGCTTGCGTAGAAATGTGATTTTATATCTAGAATATTAATCTAACCAAGCTTTTGTTGGAAAAAAAATGTAAATTTTTCTAAGGAAAAAGTGTATTTTCTATGTTTTTGGATCAAATATAATTATATATAATTGTGATATATATAATTAATATTTTGTGGGTTTGTATTCTCCTTGAAAAGAGGATTCCAACGATATAAAGAACGTCCAAAACGGAGCTAAGATGAATGAGATATCGATGCTCAAAGATTGATGTTTGGAATGAATGAAACATCTTCTAAGTGGGTGAAGAGAGTCTCATATAGGAAGGAATATGGAAACCAAAGTGGGTTTTATAAGGAGGAGTGTTTAAAGTCATGACAAAGTTGTTTGTGGTTTTACTCTAATGCCTACCCATGCGCAGGGGGTGCAAATCTTGGACCCCGAAGGCTAAAATCCACTGAACTTGTGTACGTTAGCACCTGCGGACACGAATGCAGATTCGAAAATCAGGGCTCGTGCGAGACAACCTTTTTGCTCTAGGTGAAAGCTGGCCAACAGGCTTCAGAACTGATAATTAAATTAGTGGTTGCCTGATTTAATGAGCTGTTACAATTTGGTTTTCAACACATAATTACTCATTTTAATTAACAATAAATCTTGTAATAATGGAGCATATTTTGTAATTAAAAAGATGATTAATTTTGTTGTTTCAACTCCAATTTCCTATAAAATAATAGGAGATTCAACACACCATATACGCTGAAAACACTTGAGACATTTGAAAGATTTTGCACTTTAAACGGCGGGACATTGCTGTTTCCAAGAACGAAGATCACTTAGAATTCACGTGTTTTTTCAGGCAAGTTGGTTACCTCCGGCAGTACACGCTGCTTTCGCTGTTGTACCCTGGGAAACAGACTTCGAATCTGTTTTAAGGGAATCGTGTCAAACACGAGACTCGACCTTTATTTTCCGTATTGTAATTTACTTTTCCGTATTGTTATTTCTATTACTTGTAATTTTAATTTCCGTACTTTATTTAATTCTGTGTATTGTAATTTCATTTATTGAATTGTAATTCGTAATACATTTCTTATATTTTATAATTGGTATCGGGTACACTATTCTTACAGCTTTTAATATTTTTTTGATTAAAATTATGGGAATTTGGAAGAACATTCAAGTGAGGTCAATATTAATAAAAGAAGCCCAAATGAGTGGTGTTTACGTATGCAATTACGATGTCACTGTTTTACCAAGTACTTTCTGATTAATTCTAGAACCCTTTATAATTAATTTATTTATCTTTTATACTATGTATATTGTTTTAGAACTCTAGTAAGAGTCAAAATTAAGTCAAAGAATGACTTTAGATTTACGTATTTCTTTTCTTAGATGGTAAAATAATTTAGCTTTCGTGAATTTATTATAAGTCAAGGGACATTAATTTTATTTATTATTAGCGGTGAGACGTTTTGAAGAACTCAATTTTAATATATATGTGTATATATTTATATATACATTCACATTTCATAGCTACTTAAAGAGATGTGAATTTAATACACTTCCATAAATTTACATATATGTGGACGTACGTTTATGTGATTAATTAATTCATGCACTTCAAATGCATGAATGTTATAGTATAAAAATCATCCGAAAAAAAATCATATATGTCAATTTTTTCTGATGTGCATAATGTTATCGAAAAAATCATTCGAACCTTCAAAAAACATTTCAGTTTAACCACTATATTAATTTTTCTTGATTTAATCTCTAATTTAATTTATTGATTAGGATTATTGTTGTTATTTTTTATTATTATATTGCTCTTATCGTTAAATAAATAAACTTTAATATACTGAATACGTTTCTCTTTCTTCTTCTTATCTCGCTCTCTTGTGGATTTACTTAATTAGATATGTAAATAAATAATGATAATATTATATTTCTTTTTAATTTTATTTAAATTTAATTTAGATTAAAAGGATAACAAAATTATGAAAAACATAAAAATATGATGACGCTCTTTAGATAAGTGTGTATAATAAATTTGGATGTAAATTTAAATTTTATATAAATTAGATTGATGTAAAAATATTTCTAATTAGAAACAGAAATAATTATTGATAATTTAGTTTTTAAACTTTAATATAAATTAAAGGAATAACAAAATTATGAAATAAATAAAAATATGATGCGTCCGAAAAAATGTCATGTCACGATTTTTTTTATCATTTATTTATATACAAAGATAAATATTCATTTGTTTTTTTGAATTATATTTTTAGTTGATATATTTGTTATATAACAAGGCATGTGGTGTCCGTACGTTGTAACGAGATTTGTAAATATATCTATTTTTAATAATAAAATAAAAATATAATATAATAATATTATTGCAAGTTATATATATTTTTAAAGAGTTAATAACCAAAAATAGTAACAGCTTTTGTTATTTTTATTATTATAAGTAAATTTATTTATTTTTTTATTAATAACATTGTCTTTTATATTTTTTCTCGTTTATAGTAAAATTTTTTTTATCAATAATAGTAATTGATGATCTGCAAACTTGTTTAGCAGTTCACCTACAACTTTTTATTTATCAGACATAGTAATATTTTTTTCAGATTTTTATCATTAACAGTAACGTATCAAATTAAAACTCAATCTATTTTTATTCTTTAAGTTTTGCTAAGATTTCATAAACTCTAAAATAAACTCAATTTATGTTTTAAATTTTGTTATGAAATTTATTAAAAAAATTAGTTTTTAATTTTCTATTACTATTTATTTATTTAAAGTTAATTTAATTATATAATTACTATTTTTACTGACTAATTTTTTAATTTCATTAAATTTATTTATTGACAATTTTTATTTTTTCATAACTTTATCATTTTTCTAACATATATTATGATTATTTATTTACGATTATATATATTTGATTATTTATTCATAATTATCTATAATATGAATGAAAAAATCTACAAATTATTTTGATTTTCATTTTTTCCAAACGAAAAAATTACGTATCATCTTTTTTTTTTTTTTTTTTTTTTTGAAACTAATAATATAAATCTTTCAGTTTTTGGTTTTTCCAATCTACATATGTCGTAGTTCTTTTTGTTTGAAAGCATAAAACTCATAATGGGTCTCATTAGTTTTGTTCGAAAAAACTAAAGAACAATATGGTTATCGAAATGAGTCTTAGTTTTTTTGTCATATTATATATATGTTACATGTTAATGAAAATATTAATAGATCATTTTAACCTTCGATCACTTTTTAATAATTCTATTAGGAAATAAACACACAATACATTAGTCACATATTATTTATATCCTAACCTTTTATGGATACATAAATTAAGCTTCATAAAAATGATACAAAGTATAAATATGTAATGCTAAATTAAGAAAATTATTATTTTTATTATTAAATTTGTAATATAACCTGTAATATCATATTGTTAAAGTTAAAATGCTATAAACATATGAACTATATATATTATTAAAGTGGGTTTATCATGAAAAAAACCAACATGTTTTCATGTTTTTTGCGTTTTCGTCCCTTCATGTTTTTTTTTCCATAAAAACCTCAAGTTATTCTTTTATTATTGGTTTAGTGAAATTTGGACATTAGAACCCGGTTCACAAATTATAATCGTGGTCTAATGTCCAAAATTTCACTAAACCAATAAGAAAAGAACGACTTGAGGTCTTTTATGGAAAAAAATAACATGGAGGGATGAAAACGTAAAAAACGTGAAAACATGTTGGTTTTTTTTCATAATAAACCCTATTAAAGTTGACTAATGTAATATTATTATGTAAATTGAATTGTATTATGTATATATTATTAGCAAATATTACCTATTTAAAAGATATATAAACTTGAATTAAAGTATACAAAAAAGAATGTAATTAGATTTTATTTTTATTTTCTATAAGCATTATTCATCTAGCTTTTGAAATATATATGAATAATAGCTATTTTTATCACTCTTTTACAATTTTTAAATTTTAGTTTATATTTATAGATTGATATAATTTAATATTATAAAACTATATTAAATATAAATTTTCTCATGTAAATTATATATTGATTAATTTATAGAAAAGTTACAATATAATATTTATGACAAATTAATTGTTGATAATCAAATGGTGCAATTTAGCAAACCTCCATTAGTTAATATATAAATGATGTATTTTAGCAAAAAGTTACAATATAATATTTATGATAACTTAATTATTGATAATCAAATGGTGCAATTTAACAAACTTTTATTAATATATTAAATGGTGTATTTTAGCAAAACCCACTTATGAATAGTAATTCATTAGTTTCTAATGTCCAAATTTCACTAAACCAATAATAAAAGAATAACTTGAGGTTTTTTATGGAAAAAAATAACATGGAGAGACGAAAACGCAAAAAAACATGAAAACATGTTGGTTTTTTTTCATAATAAACCCTATTAAAGTTGACTAATTTCATAATAAACCCTATTAAAGTTGACTAATGTAATATTGTTATGTAAATTGAATTGTATTATGTATATATTATTAGCAAATATTACCTATTTAAAAGATATATAAACTTGAATTAAAGTATACAAAAAAGAATGTTATTAGATTTTATTTTTATTTTCTATAAGCATTATTCATCTAGCTTTTGAAATATATATGAATAATAGCTATTTTTATCACTCTTTTACAATTTTACAATTTTAGTTTATATTTATAGATTGATATAATTTAATATTATAAAACTATATTAAATATAAATTTTCTCATGTAAGTTATATATTGATTAATTTATAGAAAAGTTACAATATAATATTTTTGACAAATTAATTGTTGAAAATATTACTATTTAAAAAATATATATAAACTTGAATTAAAGTATACAAAAAAGAATGTAATTAGATTTTATTTTTATTTTCTATAAGCATTATTCATCTAGTTTTTGAAATATATATAAATAATAGCTATTTTTATCACTCTTTTACAATTTTTAAATTTTAGTTTATATTTATAGATTGATATAATTTAATATTATAAAACTATATTAAATATAAATTTTCTCATGTAAATTATATATTGATTAATTTATAGAAAAGTTACAATATAATATTTATGACAAAATTGTTGATAATCAAATGGTGCAATTTAGCAAACCTCCATTAGTTAACATATAAATGGTGTATTTTAGCAAAAAGTTACAATATAATATTTATGATAACTTAATTATTGATGATCAAATGGTGCAATTTAGCAAACTTTTATTAATTAATATATTAAATGGTGTATTTTAGCAAAACCCACTTATGAATAGTAATTCATTAGTGAATAATGTATATATGTATAATGTATATTACGACAACTAAATAAAAATATTATGATATATGTATTATCTTCTTCTTTCAAATATAACCATATTTTTTCTAATATTTTATTTTAATTTTTTAAGTGATGTAATTTAAGATATTTAAATATTATTTAAAGTTTATAGAGTTTATGTTATTAAATATGTTTTTAAAGTTTACATTTAGATTAGCTATAAATTAATAAATATTAAACAAATAATGATAAAAAATAACATTATTGGATAATGTCAATTTATTTTTGATGAGAAAATTGACATGTTAAAATTTATCTAAATTTTATCAAAATTCAAAAGGTCCACATTATAGAATTTTATTAATGCTAGCTACTTGTGATAGATATATTCTAGACTTTTAACATTTCACACTCATCTCTTTAGCCAATTTTAAACACTATTTCGTATCACAGACAATAAACATGCTATGTAGCATAATTTAAATTCCAATTGTAGTGATTTTTACCGCAAGTCAAACAAAATTTAATGGGATATTTGGTGGGATAGAAAGGAAAAAAAGAATGAACTTTACGCTATAAAAATATAGAAAAACAATAATCATATAAATTGTTTTCATTCTTCTTTCTCGGACTTTATTTTTTATCTATTCTTCATCATTTGATAGAAAATCAAAAGAAATGATTTTTAGCTTATTTATTGGTGGTATCAACAAGAGAATAAAAACGAAACAAACACAAAACTTACCAATTTTACTACTTTATTTTCATTATTTTTCTTCCTGGTAAAGACGTTATAAATGTAAATCTTCAAAATTAAGGTGGAATTAAAGTAAAATTATTATACAAGTATATATTAAATATAAATATAAAAGAAAAAAGTGAAAGAAGAAGAAAATAGAATAGAATTGAAGATACTGGTGTAGGTGTAGTAGCAGTGAGTGTAGTGTAGTGTGAATGGTCCAGGTGAGGTAGCTTCTTCTTCTTCTTCCTTTTCAAAATGAGGGTAAGATTCATTGCATTTCCAAAAGTCAAGACCCGGCAGTCGACCCATTTACCACCGTCTAAATCTCTATACTAGGAGCGAGCAAAAGACGGTTTGGATCGGTTTTTCTTAAAAACCAAAACCCAAACCAAAACTTTCGGTTTTCGGATTTTAGAAACCAAACCATTTGGTTTTTTTTGGTTTCGGTTTTTGGTTTTTCTGTTTGGACTTTGGTTTTTCGGTTTGGATTTTAGTTTTCTAATTAATCTTTTTATATTTCCAAAATTTTTATTCTTCGTTCATGAAACCTATTGTATATTTGTAAGTTTCACAATAAAATTTTAATTATTGATTATATTCAATAAAAATAAGTTCTATGCTAAAAAAAATAACACAAAACAAATGAAATCGTTATTAAAAGAGATAAACAAAATAAAAGTTTAATATTTATATAACTTTCGGTTCGGTTTGGAGTTTTTCGGTTTTTGTGTATGAAGAAACCGAAACCGAACCAAAATTTTCGGTTTATGAAAATCCATCATCCAAACCAAAGTCCAAACCAAACGGTTTGGAGTTTCGGTTTTTCGGTTTGGATTTTGGTTTTTTTTTACACCCCTACTCTATACCATTTTTCCTTTTATGTCCTCTATTTATTTTCATTCTATAATTATTTTAATATCGTTACATATTTTATGTGACACTATTTACAGGTTTGGGTTTTAATTTGCACTAGTTAAGTTTTCTCCATTGATAAATTTAAGAAATCAAATCGGTTTCAGATCAGATTGAGTATTTTGGTTCGGGCCGGGTTTTTCTTATATCTATTTATAAAACTAGTTTTGATTCATGTCTCTAAGTATACAACGTCTGGTTTAGGTCCATTTCAATACTTGAACATATCATTTTAGTATAGTTTTCACAATAATAAAAGAGGTTTATTATGAAAAAAACTAGCATGTTTTCATATTTTCGTCCTTTCATGTTATTTTTTCCATAAAAGTTCTCAAATTAATTTTTTATTTTAGGTTTAATGAAATTTGGACATTATAACCCAGTTTTTCAGTTTTTAAAAACCCGGTTTTACTCAGTATAACCGGGTTCTAATGTCCAAATTTCACTAAAACAAAAAGAAAAAAATTAACTTGAGGACTTTTATGAAAAAAAACAATAGGAAGGAACGAAATGCAAAAAAAGCAAAAATATGTTGGTTTATTTAATAATAAACCCT
The DNA here is from genome assembly GCA_020465985.1 of Centrapalus pauciflorus. NCBI lineage: Eukaryota > Viridiplantae > Streptophyta > Magnoliopsida > Asterales > Asteraceae > Centrapalus > Centrapalus pauciflorus. The sequence continues at coordinate 88,628 of JAANYP010000693.1, read as the reverse complement.
ATTGAAAATACGTCTTTATTGTGTTACTATTTTAAGTGTTAAACTGTTAATCAGGTGGCTTCACGTGCACTTTGCGATTGAAAATATATTCAACATCACTACAATTAAACTAAAATTATAATCACTAAAAATGTCAATAAACTAAAAAAGATTATAAGCAAACAAAAGATTATAATAAAATGATAATGATAATAACTTAAAAGGATCACATTATAATCAATTTTTAATTTCAGTTTTTTGTAAGAGTTTAAGATTAAAAAAAACATATATTTATGAAAGTATATGTTTGGCTTCATTTTTTCCCTCTAATTTAGTTGCTATTTTTTTTTTTTTGTCTAATTCAATATGGTCACTTTACATATAATACCGATTTATGTATTCGGTACATGATTCAGTTTTCGTATTCATTAATTTCAGTTTTCGGTATTTTTGATTCGGTACCAGTTCGGCGGTTCGGTCCAATACTAGTATTAGGGGTAAGGAAATATATCATCCGAACCGTACTGATATCAAACCAATACCAATTAATTTGTACAGAAATCGGTATTGGTTTTTGGAAATTTTGGTTCAATATGTGTTCGGTACGGTACTAGACTACTAGTACCACGCTCACTCCTAATCTAATCAGTTGTTAAAATGATAATTTGGCCTCCACGCGTAACTTTATTATTACAAAAGATAACATTTAATAAAACATTTGTTGTCTCATGTTTTATTAGTTTGTCCATTCATTATATCATTCGAAATATCATTCGAGTTTAAACTTATAAAAATGTAAAAGTATGATATTTTTGTCGATATTAAAATCAAACTTAGAAAAAAACTAGTAGTTTAAAAACTAGTTTCCAATCAAAATTCCAGGATCAAACCGACAAATTGGATAAATGACTACATCGAATTAAACAAAATAAGATAAAAGACAGGTCTAGTTACTAAAAATAACAATAACTTTTTTGTTTTTTATCATTTATAACAACATTATTTATTTGTTATCACTAATAACATCAACTTTTATATTTTGTATCATTAATAACATTAACTTTTTTATTCTTTTTATCATTTATTTAACAATTTTTTAAGTTTTGCTATAAATGATAAAAAAATATAAAAGTTAATGTTATTGATGATAAAAAATAAATAATGTTATAAATGCTAAAAATGCATAAATTTGTTTTTATTTTTAATAAATGGCCCTAATACCAAACTTGAATCGCACAATAATGGACTAAGCTACGGAACGGACAAATATATGAAAACATAATAATCTTTAGATTTATATTATAAAAAGCATAATATTGTCATATGGCACACTTAGGTGTTGTTTGTTTTTTAAGAGGTTGATGTCTGCGGACTTAGCTATAGAAATCTGCGGTCAGAAGAAATGGCCTAAAGGTCTGCAGACTTCCGCAGACGCAGGAAGATGTCCGCAGATGCGGGAAGACGTTCGCAGACGCGGGAAGACGTTCGCAGACGCGGGAAGACGAAAAAGAAAACAAACACACTTTTATATAAAACATCTTCTCGCGTCTTCGATTTCGCAGACATAAGAGGTTCGAAGATCTTATTAAAAAAAACAAACACGACGAGTGAAGGGAGTACCCACCATCCCGAAATCCATCTTTCTGTACACGTCAGCGCCACATCAGCTTTTCTCTCTCCACCTTTCCCCACCTTTCTCCACCTTTCTAACTAAGAAATACTCACATTTCTTAACATCTTCATCTTTCTTAATTTTTTTAACATTAAATTAATTTTAACTAACAAAACAAATACTAGAACTAAAATAATTAATTTCATATATATTTAAAAACTATTACATAAACTAAAAATTAAAAATTACCGAATTAAAATAAAAAAAATACATAACAATAAATAAAAACTAAAATTACGAATGACCATAAAAAAAAAAAATACGAACTAGCCGTCTAAATTTGGTATTTGGGCAAGTGCAATATGTTCCACAAAATCTGAGCGAAAGTTATTGTGTGTTTTCCGATTACGAATTTCCAATAACGTATTTTGATATACTTCATTGGAAGCGGAATGTTGATTGGATGGAAGCTCGGTTTCTTGAAATGAACATATCGCGAACCCTTCGTCTTCTAAGATCATATTGTGTAATATGACACAACCATACATGATGTGTCTAATTTTATTTGGGTGCCATGGTCGTGCGGGGTTGTTTAATATAGCAAAACGAGATTTGAGTACACCAAAAGCTCGTTCGATGTCTTTTCTTGCCGACTCTTGTGAATCTTTTTCGTTTGTCATCGGTTGGACACGAAAAAGATTTCACAAAAGTCGCCCACTCGGGATATATCCCGTCGGTTAGATAGTACCCATGTTTGTATTCTGTTCCGTTAATAACAAAAGGAACAACCGGTGCGATCCCGTTTAAAACGTCGTTGAATATTGGTGACTGATTAACCACATTGATGTAGTTGTTGGAACCCGCGACGCCAAAAAATGCATGCCAAATCCATAAATCTTGTGACGCAACGACTTCCAACATAATTGTCGGATATTGGTGATCGCCTCACATATATTGTCCTCGCCATTTTGTAGGGCAATTTCTCCATGCCCAATGTGTACAGTCGATGCTGCCAAGCATTCCACGAAATCCATGTTTTGCTTCATGGAACGCGTACAAATGTTGAACATTAGATTCAATCGGTCTACGCAAATATTTGCGTCTGTATAGCTGAATAATTCCCTTACAGAATTCTTGCAAGGTTTCACGCGAAGTTCTTTCAGACATAAAAAGAGAGTCGTCAATCGAATCAGGCACCATGCCATATGCGAGTTGCCGAATAGCAGATGTGCATTTTTGTAACGCAGTAAATCCCTTCTACCTCGAGCATCCAATCGCAAGGTAAAATATTCAAAATGTTGCTCCATATCGTAAACTATTCGTAGGAATAGTTCTTTGCGCATCCGGAACTGAACATATCATCTCCATAGAGAGGATTTTGAGTAAAATAATTGTGCATTAGACGTTCATTTGCAGCTGCTCGGTCTCTCTGAATTGCAATTTTTCGTCTAGGTTGATTAATTTGCGGAGAGCTGGCATTTATAAATGCTTCAAAGACTTGTTGATAATGTTGAGATTCGTCTTCCGACGACTCTTCGGTTGATGAGTTTGACGAAGACGTAGTATACGGTTCCATCACAATAAAAATAAAATTGTGAATGATTGGAAAAAATTTTAGGTTAAATGAAAGAGAGAATTTTGAATGTGTATAGATTGAAAGATGTGAGGATTTAATGTATTGGGAAGATAGGTATTTATAGGGAAAAAAATTTATTAAAATTTTCTTTTTATATATTGAAACGGTCATTTGACCGTGGGGAGGAAAAAGACAAAGCAAGAAGAGGCGGGGTGGAGCGGGGAGGGGAAGCCGGGCGGGGAGTGGAAATCGCGGGGCCGCCGGGGGGTGGGGTGGTGTCGTCGCCGAGGCCGAGCCTATGTGGCAAGGCCGCTACACCGCGGCTCTGGTACTCCCATCTCCCTTACAGCACACATAGTTTTTTGTTCTAGTCATTCTCTCATGAATCTAATCTAAATTAATTTTAGATCTAGTTCTAAATCTTATCTATCTACCTAATTTAAAAAACATTTTACGTATTTATAAATTTATTAAAATATATTAAAAATAAATTCAAATTGTATAAAAATATTAAAAGTTGTAAAAAATTAAGTAGGTATATTTTATACATTTGGAAAGTAAAATAATACAACATTATTAAATTTCATAAACTCTTTTATTTAATGGAGTACTTTGTAAGATCAAAATTTCAAGTTATATCAAAGGGTTAATATCGTGAAAACCCCGTAAACTTTTCTTAGTTTTGTGATTAAGTCCCTAAATTTTTTTTCTGATTGTTTAAGTCCCTTAACTATTTTATCTTATTCAAAAACCCACTATATTTACATGTTTTAGCGATTAGGTCCCTAAATTTTTTGTTTAATTGGTTGTGTTTTATCTAATCATCCGGTAGCCGATCAAAATACATATACTTTTGAATAATACTAAAATAGTTTAGGGATTTAAACAATCGGAAAAAAGTTTAGAGACTTAATCGTGAAAATGAGAAAAGTTTATAAGGTTTTTTCAATGTTAACCCTATATCAAAATATAAAAGTTTTAAAAGAGTGATAAAAATGTGAGTACACATTGACACACACATATAAAATATGGTTTGAGAGAGTACCACTCAAAATGCAACGTACCAGGAGTAACCACCTTTAAAAAGAATTTTTTTATATTTTTCATAGGCATGTTTTAATTAACATTATAAAAATAATATGTAAATTTCACATGCTTTCAAATCTACTAACTCCTTAAAAATGATGTGAACGTACACTTATATAAATTCACATATATGTGAAGGTACATCTATGCAATGCATGATTTCATTCACTTAAAATGTGAATGTACGTAAAATTTATATATCATCTATGTATTGTTAATTAAAACATGTTTATGAAATAGATTTCAAAATAATATTTTTAAGAATGGTACTTTTCTAGTGCGCTGCATAACAAGTGTTACTTATATAAATGTGGGTTTAATGGAGAACCTCTATGTATCGAAGAATTTTGAAGAACCACAATGCATCGCTTGAAAATCGTAATGCATCACGCGAGAATTTGATGCATCACGTGGAAATAATGATGCATCACGCGGGAATTGTGATGCATTTGTGGTGGTATATGGAGGTTTTTCGATATTATTCGATGCATGAAGATTCTCCATTGAACCCCTATATACTACTTATTTAGAAATTCAACCTGGTTATGATTTGATGAGGTTGGTTATGATTATTATTTTTTTAACTCTATAAATATATATGAGTTGCATCTACTTTTTTATGATTATTTTAAAATTTTTATTTATAAATTTGTATATATTTAATTTATGTAAATTAACATAAAATAATTTGTTGAGTAGATATATAAAAAATATAGATGGGATGACATTTAGATATAAAAATAATTGATGATTCATATCGATAAACAAATAAAATATGATAAATAAATACATAAATTAATTTTTTAATCATGTGTTTTATGAAATATGATTTTACTAAATTCTTTATACTTTTCAAAAGTTTAATATTTTTTGTATGATGTGTATGTATTTTGTATATATTTAATAAATTTATAAACATATAAAACAATATAAATATTGATATGATAAGATATACTAAGTTGGTTGGATGCAATGGAATGTCTAATAAACATATAAGTTATGACAGATAAATATATGAATATTTTTCAAAGAATCACATAAAATTTAGTGTGCTGAGAGAGCGACATGTGACCACTGACCAATATAGTTCTCAAAAACATTTATATTACATTAAAAGGTAAAGTGTTAATAATATTTCGTTATTTACTAAAAATGAAATTGTGTTTATTGATTAACAAAATTTATAAAAATCCCTACATTTTTCATACGATTTACCCATTCTAATTAAAATAAAAGGAGTTGACGTAATTAGTTGAATAGTGGGCCGTGAGCCCGTGATTGAGATATTATCTCGGTCCGTTATTTTCAGTAGTTAAAGGCACTTGTTGGGCCTTGTCTTGTAATGTAATTCTAAACGTGTGGTGTGTAACTAATATCATTAAATACAAGTTAATTACTAAAATTGAAATATTAAACTTGAACTATGATTAAAACTTTTGCGATTGTTAATGAAGAACTTTATTAAAATCATTAAACATATTTCTTAAATTTATGACACTGAAAACTTATTAATAAATTAATTCTCCATTTTCTAAGTCACTGAAAGTTCCACCGATATATAAAATTTATAATTGATGAAATAAAAATTAATCAACATAACATATATATCAATTACTGTAAGCTTATAACAAATGTTACCTAAATTTACACTTGTAGGGGCGGACCTGTGTGGTTGCCGGAGGTGGCACGTGCCACCGGTCCTTACGTCAATAACTTTGTTTCGTAGTACAATTTTTGCGATTTTTTTGTTTGTGCAACCGGTGGTTTTTTAAACGTGTAACCGTGCTTTTCAAATATTAAAAAAATTATTAGAATAATTTAATAAAAAAACTTTAATAAATTTGTAGTATAATTATTTATTATTTAATGTAATAAATAAAAAAAATAATGAATTAATAATATGAAACTAGAATTAAATGCCCAGTAAGTCAATGTTATTTATAATTTCGGTTCATTTCACCAAATCCATACCATTATTCTTGTTCAATCCCAAATTTTATAAAATGTCGGTTAATATTATTGAGTGTTAACCTGACCCGACCAATCTAATTAATAAAATTAGAAAATCCAAAACACAACTCAAATTTGTGACACCAGCGACCAAAAATCTTGGAACCGTCACTTATCTAGCTACAATCAATCCAATTTATTCTAACTAAACTTTGTGACTAAAGTTTGATTTTAAAATTCATTGGTTTCATTTTTAGAAATTCATGGGGTGGATTTGATATTTTGATACTAAGAAAAAGATCATTTAAGGGATTGAAAACTATTATTTGTTATAGAAACTAATATATCATACGAAGATGATAACTAAATTAACCAAAACACCAAACCCTATAAAATACAGCCTCCTAACTAGTAACTACGTACTATGCAATAGAAAATAGGTAAACAGAATCGTATATCAACTAAAGATATTAGGTTGTTAATTAAATTTGGTGTGGTTTTATTTTGACAACAAGCAATCAACAACTCGTGGTATACTATCTCATTAGTTCAATGGAACAATCGAAGAAGCAATTCATCAACGATCCTTGTATAGTTGTAATCTTTGGTCTAAGACTAGTGTGCCCAGTTAGTGCATTGGAGTTTATTTAAGAGCACTTTTCACAAAGCTTTGTAAACAAAAATGCTAATCGTCTCGTCAGTATAGAGAGAGAGATGGTGGGACGTGGGAGGGAGGGAGGAGAGAAAAAGCTATGGTAGAGAACCGGAAATGATGCACATGTATGTTCCTGCAAAAGTTACATCGGTTATCAAATACAACACAAGGTCAAGAGCTACTCTATAAACTATAAATTGGCTTGTGTCGTGTGGCTGTAATTTAAAAGTTGTGAAGACTTTACTCTTTACAAACAAACATGCATGCTAGCTATATATATATAGAGATGGAAGTGGGAAAGGAAGCATTCAATTCTACATATGCATGTGTGTTGTGTTGTGTTGTGTTGTGTTGTGGATTCTCAAACAGTGTAGGATTGCTGGATGGTATCTATGTCGATGTTCTTCATTTTCACTACCGACTCCACATGACCCTTCAGAGTAAGCAACTCTCGCAGCCTGCAACAAACATTCATACTCTATGCGTTACAATATAAATTTATAACTTACCTAGTTTAATTAAATGTTTCCATCACACTTTAAGTTCAAGTAGGTAGCTAACATGTAAACCTATAAAATATATAGCACAATCTCTCTGTTTCTGAACTTAAAACCTTGAAAATGACTGTGCATTTATGATGTATATAATTTTTTTAAATAGGTTTTATTGTCTTATGGTGTATTCTATAGAAGCTTCATGATGCAGTATGTAGGAATTAGGATGTTAGAACATGTAGGAGGCCCTAGAAAGGTAGAAGTATCTTAGGGGCCGTTTGGCTCACAGAATGGATTTTGTAAGAACTGGAATTTGTTTATAGTGTACTTTGATATCGGAATTATCAAAACAATGAACAAAAATATGTTCAAGTTTCCATCAAAACCTATGGTTGAAGGTATCTATTATTCCTAGCTATTCGTAAATGAATTTAGATTCCTAACATTTCATACAACTCATACCCTTAGCCAGCCTTATATACCATTCCACACCTCAACCAATCGACTAACATATACTATAAATTAAATTCCGATTCATTCAAATTCCATTTTGCAAGCCAAATGCCCCCCTAGTCTGATGCTTCATTGAATGGTTGGAGCTCCTTAGAAATGGAGGAGCCCCAATCATTTGTCTATCCAAGTGTAAAGATGTATCAAGAGCGGAGATATGGCTAAATTTGTAGGATGGATACCAGGTCAATATGAATAATTATAACAAGGCTAAAAAGCATTTGTCTGGGTTGATATCAGTCAAGTTTTTGTTCATTTTTCAAGAATTTATAAATAGTTAATCTATTTTTATTAAGGCAAACTTACTCCATCACCAAATTATCCTACACTATCACCTATTTCTCAATTCAAACTTGAACCAACAACCTCTTGATTGGTGAATTGAATTCACTTTTTGGTACTTTTGACCCTTTTAAGTACTATAGTCAAGATTTTAGGAACTTCCATTTGACCAAGTAAAACCTTATGAATGACACAAACTTTAGTAAATGGATTCATTTTTCTACCTATAATTGAGAAAATTAATAAACTATAAAGAGTTTTTTCTAGCATGTGTTCCTTTTAAGATTTACTTGATGCAACTGCCAACTGGTAACAAACGATTACCGCTAAGACTATATATGGAGGTTGGGAAAGATAACTAGATAAGCCTATGTAGAGGTGTACCTTGTCATCTCTGCTCTGCGTCTTGCGTCTTCAGCCATCTGATTAAGCTCATTGTGGTTGCTGCGGTCCACATATTGAACTTCAGGTGGGTCAAGTCCGTGTAGAGTCCTTTGTGCTTGAGCCCATTTAAGCTCACGATCTTCCTTCCCAAAGTTCCTTTTCCTAGTGAAGGCAACCTGCAAGAGAGAGATCCGAGAATAATAAAATATTCAGCAAGACTGCATGCGCATGCATCTCAGACAGACAGCCATTCAGCAACTAATTTGCTCACCCTTTGATCAATGACAAGATCCCAAGCTCTACCACTTATTGCATATCTGATGAAGAATTTGATGAAATCAAGCGGGATGTAGAATACAATGTTATAAAGCCATATAACTCCAGCCCAACCCCATCCAATCCCTTCAATTGCAGCAAAACTCCAGTTTGCATAAACAGCAATTAATGTTGCAATCTGATGATTAAATCAATGGAAAGGAACATTAACCATTTTCTTTCTCCAGGTTCAAACAAAAAGGAACGTACCTCCTAAAAAAACCCATACTAATAATATAATGAAAAAGAAAGGCTGCTAAGTAAAACTCTCCACTCACCAATTGAGCAATCAAGAAAGCCCCAAAAAGTAGAGCTCCTGGACGTTCATAAAACGACCAACTTCTAGCGCGTGTAACGAATATGAGGGCCTGGCTGATAGTACTCACTTGTAGGTATATTGCTGAGGCTAGCTTTCTGAAGTCATCATGAGCCGTTTTCTGAAGGGTTGAAACTCCAAACACACGCTGGAATATACCAAGATGCATAAGACTACACAAAACCCATACTCTAGATAGAAATTACGAAGAATGGTGAATATGTACACCAGAAGAGGTAAGAACATAAAAATAGAAAGATAACATGAGGCTCATACCGCTTGCATCTCAAGATGGGGTGGGGAGTGGCAAAGGTAAAAAATAACCCAAGCCAAGGTAAAGTGCATGATCATTCATGGCTACATGCTTGTGGTTTGTGTGGTAAAAATGCACTAGATGTCAGAATCATAAAGATCAGGTAGATATGCAGATTATTCGGGTTTTCTGGATTAAGGAAGATACAGCTATTGAATAAGGATTGGGAACTCGAGCAGAAAATATATATGTAGCCACTAGCTAACATGAAGAGTTGAAGACCCTTCAAATTAGAGGGATTTTCTAATAATACGATGCGTATAATAAAAAGCCAAGATGCAAATTCGTGTAAACAATTGTTTATTTAGTCCCCAAATGATAGCGCAGCGGTCTAGGACACTGAATTATGGTGGAAGTGCAGGATTAAAGTATTAAACCCTTACATGTGTCTTTTGATTATCACTGAGTGTGACCGGTCAGTGGGGCTGAGTTACCCTATTTTTTCATCTACAATAAACAATTTTTACTTACAGGGAAAAAATTGGTTTCATATGCTGCCCAGAAGAAAATGACGGTCATCATAGCCAAGTAGCTACCAAGTATGATCCCCGTAGCAAAAATCTCTGATAACTTCCAGCTGTCTGGTTGAGGAGAGGGTTTTACTCTGTCCTTGGAAATTGTCATAATAGTACCTGGATTTCCGCATAGAAGGTAAGCAATGATAAATTCAGCAATCTTGAATTCTTGATTCTTGAGGACTCCAAACCCCAATGCAGACCTCAAGTTAAGCCGAAGGGGAAAAAAGAAGCAGCCTTTTATGCTGAGGGAAAAGAAAAGAAAGATGGAATGTGGATGAAAACAAAAAATCGTTTGTTCTTCAAACATTTTTTAAAAGGGAAAAGGATGGGTAAAACTAAAAGGCATTAGAATGGGAAGAAAAGAAAAGGAAACAAAGAAATGACTAATCCTGTTCTCCCATTTGAATTTCTTTTCATCCACTTCTTCCTTTCCCTTTCCCCTTCCTTTTTCTCCCACCCCTTTTTTCCTTTCCGCTCCATAAAATTTGGAGAATACAGTGTTAGTTTAGACAGCATCATTAATACGTTTAATCAAATAGTAAATGAAAATGCAATATGGCACGTTAGAGAACAAATTCTAACCATCATTAAGAATCGCAATGATTAGCACCATGAAAGGTGGAAAGTCGAACTTCCATATGAGGGCTAGCAGCATGAAACCAAGCTGTTGAAATAGAGATAGTGGAGGAATAGGTGAAAGAGGAAGTAGAAAGCATAAGAATGGTAATATGTAATTTCCCAAAGCAGTAAGCTGAATAGTAAATTAAAGAAACGGCAAATTAAAGAACAGCATAGTAGTAGCATACCACAATACGGATGGTAATGGAAACTGCATAGATCTGCATAAGAAAATTTTGAACATTCAAAAAAGTTAGGGAGCCTCTTAACCCAGTATAACAGTCAAAACTAGTTGTTAAAAAATGTGGTCTTTTTTTTCCCATTCATTTACTAAAGCCCATGAAATCCAGGGACCTCATAACTCTGAGTTTTTCTAAAGGCTAACCCGAATCAGGTACATGGTGGTCAAAGAACACACAATCAGTTACAAACACAAACAACAAACTAAATAAAAAGACTAGTAGAGTTTCAAGAATGGATATGTAGATGGTTTACTTTTTAAAGGGGCAAAAATGGCAGGCTTGGCAATGGGCCAATAACCAGTGATTTTTATATGGTATAAAACGGGAATCATTAATATTGTCCATCATTTAAAGTATAATAAATATTAATGTATTAAATATTGTTAAAAAATATATACTCGTTTAACCATTTCATTTTAGCTAAGTATGGTCGAGAAACGAAGCAAAGAGAAAGAAAGAAAGTGTTTTGTTTGTATTATACTTTCACTAACTACAATGAAATAGAACTTGCATATATATAGAGAGAGCTTTACAAAAAAACACATACTAGAATGTTCCTAAGACAAGAATAAACACTGCTAAAAATAGTACTTAACAAAGTTTTAATATTTGGCTAGTTTGACCAAAGAAACAAATATAACCAAAATCCACCCATTTTTGGATTAAATGGTTGAAAATTGCCCAAAATTGCCACCACTAGTTACTACGGTACTACCTAACAAAGAAACATAGACTTGGTTGGAATGCCCATTTGCCACCATTAATTTTGTCCTTTTTTTTTCCAATCTGCATTTATAATTTGTATGTCCCATTTCCATGATGTAAATCCATAAATCAAGATGATAAGTTAAGGAAATTGGTAAAACGAATATGTAGCTTCTCAAGATCTGAGCTTGAACTTACCGTGTAATTTTTCATCCTCTGGAAGATTGCTCGACTGGTTAGCACCGCACTGATAATAACGCTAAGACCAGGTTCTGTGAGCACTATATCAGACGCACTTCGAGCAGCATCTGTTGCATCTGCAACTGCTATTCCAATGTCTGCTTTCTTAAGTGCTGGGGCATCATTTACTCCGTCTCCAGTCATACCACATATATGCTTTCTAGCTTGCAAACGTTTTACAATTTCATATTTATGCTCTGTAGCAAATGCACAAACGTAACAGCAAGTCAACTGATTGATAACCAAAAAACGATAGTAGAATAGTAGATCAGATGGAAATTCCAGGAGATATTATTAGGATCCATTAAGGCAGTTGAAAACATAGAGTTATGTGCTGAATGCTGCCTGGTTTGCTAATAAGGGAATTATAATATAAACAAGTTGACGTGGTCTGGGTTCCAGGATTGATAAACACAGCTTAGATACACGAGTAGGAATGTTTAAACATAAGGAGGTGCTGGACTTGCTCAAAGTTCATGCAATACTTAATTTGTATGCTAATTGTTTATTCCATTATACAATAGATGATAACCAGCGTGATAATTTTACACACACAAAGGATTTACCAGGGAAAACACCAGCAAATCCATCAGCCTTCTCAATCAACTCATCAACAGGTAAGGCAACAATCGATTCGTCCCTGTTCTGTCCCAGTAATGCAGATGAAGGGTACATGTTGGTTCCCATTCCAAGTCGGCGTCCTGTTTCTTTCCCTATAGCTAGCTGATCACCTATTCAAGATCATAAAAGGTCATGCAGTTAGACGACGGAGGATTAAAATACATTTGGAGAGCAAAGAAAATGAAGAGATTAATGAATGCATTTCAAATAATGTTTCCATATATGTTCACCGGGCATTACCATCCTAATAGCATGCAAGGCAGTAAAAGCTTGATATAGCACAACAAAAGTTCTAGCTTAACTTTCTTTCTAAGTCCTAAAGTAGATTCAAGATCTTCATAATATATTTTATTGATAATAGAAGAATCCCACCTGTGATCATTTTAACGCTTACTCCCAGATTCAAGGCCCTCCTAATCGTCTCTGCACTATCATGCCTGGGTGGATCAAAGAGTGGCATGAGGCCTATAAATTCCCATGGACCTCCTGGGCTTTCCTTCTTTCCTTCAGGGACTTCCTGTTTTAACATGTAAGTACAGAGAAAACACACCTACACTGCAGGATGTCGCAAGGACACTTCCTTGTCTCAGATTACATATTCATACCTGGTATGCTACTGCAAGGGATCTCAAACCGCGCTCAGCAAATTTATCTATCACAAGATGAACCCTACGCTCAATGTCTGATTTATTATGTGCAAGGTTCAAAATCTGAGAACCATAAAACACAGCAATATAGGTCAGTCAATGACGATCTAAAATGTATACAGAACAGCTGGTTTACCTGTTCAGGGGCACCCTTACTGACACGATGCATTTTATGTTCACCATCAAGATATGTCAATGCTGTGCGCTTATCAGTTGGATTGAATGGAAGAAAATGGACCTCTTGAATGCCAGCCCTTGCCTAGATGAATCATATGATATTACAACAGATTGAAAAAACATTGCTGTCGATTTATTACATTGGGAATGTAGGAAACATCTGATCTATTTACTGCTTACTGTGCTACATAAATAATATTAAACAGAATTTTCCTACCTCCTTTGGGTCACCCAACATCCCTACAATAGCAGCATCTATTGCGTCTTGGTTTTCCACCCTAGAGGCTCTTGCAGCCATCAACACCACTGTATCAGCATCCACTCCTTTAGCAAATATCTGCAAAGAGAGAAGATCATGGATCCTAGAGAACAAATTCTTTGAAACCCATACAATGTTCAAACGAGCACCCAACCTCTATTAGATTTTTATCAACAGATAGCTTGTTCAATGTCAGTGTCCCAGTTTTATCGCTGCAAAGAACATCCATGCCTGCCATTTCTTCTATTGCAGTCATTCTTTTTGTAATAGCCCCCTGCAGTGATGTAGAAAAGTTACACATACATATTAGAGCATTTAAACAAGCGAAAGCTCATGCATGAAACAACAGAACTACAAAGATTTTTTTCATCAACCTGCTGTGATAAACGATGGGAACCAATTGCCATTGTGACAGACAAAACTGTTGGCATTGCAATAGGAATTCCACCGATGAGAAGTACTAGCAAATTGTCAATTCCTGGACGGTATTTACGGTGTTGAATTGGATACATCACAATGATTTCTACTATCATTCCCACCGCAATTGAACATATACAAAAGTTCCCGATTGCCGTCAGAACCTGCAAGTTGTGACATTGTTTTTACGAAAGAAATCCTATTGTTTTCTGGGAGTTATGAAATTTGACAAACTCATAAGGAACCATCATACACCATCAAAGCACGAAGGATACTGAGGAAAAAGGTGAAAAAACTCACTCTCATATTTTAACGGCATAACAGTTAAATGAACAAGTAGATGCACAAATGCTTTCGTACCTTCTGAAAATGGCCTACTTGGTTTGTAGAGTCTACAAGATGTGCAGCCTTTCCAAAGAAGGTGTGCACACCTGTGGCGATGACCACTGCTTCAAGTTCCCCCTGTTTGCATGTAGACCCTGAATAAACTCCATCCCCAGGGTTCTTTGTCACCGGAAGGGACTCACCAGTCAGCGCTGACTGCAGTATCAACCAATTGGAGTTATGAAACAATATATCAAATAATCCTATATATAATGATACGCAAGTACACAACCATTGTGATAACAAAAGGCAACCTGGTCTATCTTAAGGGGATCACCCTCAAGGAGTCTAGCATCTGCTGGGATGATATCTCCAAGTTTAATACTGATTATATCACCTGGAACAAGTATTGCAGCATCTTCCTCGTTCCATTTTCCATTGCGAAGCACCTAAAATGTCATTTGCTAAATTTATTAAATCTTACACATGGAACACATACAAAAAAAATCAAGATTACACATTAATATTAGAGAATATCCTTGGTTAGTAATGATAGTAGCAAAATATTATACATGATAACATGAAAGAGGCACAACTCCACAGAAAATATTAATACCTTCGCTTTCGGTGCAAGGCGTGCCATGAGAGCTGCTGCTGCGTTACCAGCATTGTTCTCCTCTATAAAGCTTATTGTTGAGTTGATGACAAGCAGTGTAATGATCCCAACAAAATCCTGCCAATCAGGTGGTTTACCCTGCAAAATAACAAAGATTCATAATTTAAAAAAATCTGGAAACTATTGGTATTGAAGGAAAAAAATTTTGGAACAGAAGATGCCTTGTCCTTATGTAGATGAGAAATCATCATGAAAATTCTAATAGCAAGCATAATTTAAATTAGCTCCTGACAAAGTACTACATAATTTAAATGCAGTAAAGATTGCTCACTCCTCCATTTGCAAGTGCAATGGCCATAATAGCTGCAACTTCCATGACCCATGAGAGTGGGTTCCACATAAATCCTAAGAACTTCAAAAACTTGCTCTCCTGAAAATTATAAATTTCAGTGCATTTCCGATCAGCTCAGGAGAATTTATAAATCATCAAATCTGGATCAGAAACAGTAATGTCCAGCCAGCATCTAGCAAAGCAACAAACATCAAACAAACCTTCTTCTCTTCAAGTTTGTTGTGCCCAAAAATCTCCAATCTCTTCTGAGCATCCTCTGATGTTAGCCCATGTTTAGAACATCTCAAATTTTCAAAAACTTCCTCAAGTGGAATCGTTTCCTATAATTTAAGTTTAAAGTTGTTAATCAAACAACAAGTGAAAAATAAGCTGTATGAACTTGTACAAAGAATTCATGTTCTTCAACATGAACAGCAATAAAGTAGTTCTGCAAAACCAACCATTAACTTCAAAAAAATACCAAGGAACCACTCAGTTCATACGCGTAGGTAGATTACAGTTCCTTACCAAATCAACTGCCTCCTTCTTCACCGCTTCCATAATATCATCCGTCTCCCCCATCCTCTCTCTAAGTTCCTCTGCTCCACGCTACAGAAACATTAACCAAATCAACCATTGCTATAGCAGATCCTTGTATTATGGCTATTAACAGAATTACGGAATTAGTAACAGCTAAAAACAACCACGCCAATTGATCTAGAATTAAAGATCATGAATCATCAGATCATTGTTATATAAACAGATCACTGGCATAAATTTTCAATTTGATTACATATACAACTAACACGTCATATACTAGATATATAATCTCCTTAAACAATTCAAGATATATTATATATAATGCTCAACCAACTTCTCATGATTAAATATCACCTTAAAACACAAATTGATTAATCAATAATACTTCTAACAAGCTGATCAAACTGAATTCCAAGCACGTCAAAAGAACCTAAAGAAACAAACCTATAAATGATGAAAGATGACACAAGTCTCCTCAACTTTCAATGATCGTCTTCGCTTTGATGAGCTGGTATATATAGGAAGGAGCGGATCTATGTAGTGGAGAGTTCACAGTTGGGAGATTTTATTTGATCAATCTACACTACTGGAGAAAATTCAACAAGCTCATCCATTACAATTTACAAATCATTCAGATACGATTCAAACTAATTAGTACATCTTAGAACAACCAAACTGATCGAACTCATATTTACAGAATTGAACCATCAAATCGAGAAATTACCGTTGGCTGCATACAGTTGTTCAGCTGCATAAATTTACAAATCAAGTAAACATAATTCATACTCACCTTTAACAATCTAATTTATATAAAATTCTACCAAACACGACAGATTAAACCATTAACCTTAAAACACAGCCTGATTAACCAATAGTTGTAACAAACCGATCACCAACTGAAATTTAATTACATGAAGATGAAGAATAATCGAAAGAAACATACCTTAAAATGGCGAGCGATGAAGCAAGACTCCTCGTTCGAATTCTTACAAGACAGTTCGTTCGTTTTGACGAACTGGTTTTCTATAATTTGATAAATGATAGAAGCAATTGGGTAAATAAAGTGTGGGAAACTTCACTAGCTCTGTGAGCGTAAAACGGGGTAATATGTAGGGGCAGCTTTGTCTTTTCCGTTGCAATTGTGATGAATTTGGCGGGTACCACTTATTAGACTTTCAGTAGCAATTTTAAAGATGGATTTATGTGGTAATTACTTCTCAATATGAAAAAGATGTTTGGTGGCTGATTGCGATATAATTGTAGTGATTCCATGACTATTTTGTCTCTTTTATTTCTATAATATTGATTTTATTGTATCAAATTTTAATTACATTTATCAATCAATTATATTAAAAAAAAGTAAATAGACGTCATTTGATACTTAACAAGAATGTCGATTGATAATTTGGCATAACCTGTATACAACACGTGGAATAATCTATATTTTTCATCTTAAAATATAATAAAATTAAATAATTTAATTCAGAAAAAAAATGTCTGTCTATTATCCAGAATTTATGTTTTAAGTTTGAGTCTACGGCCTATGTCTTTCTTAAATTTTTTATGCACGCTTTTTAGCTTCTATAAATTTTCTTTTCTTTGTTATTATTTAATTTTTAGTTGTGTTATTTACCTTTAGTTAAATGTTTTATATATTTTCAATAATCTATTTAGTAGTATGATATTGTTATTTTATTTGTTGGATCTATAATTTTTCTAAAAATTTATATAAAGTTTAAAAAACCAATTATTTAACTATTCCGTGTAGTATACAGATAATAAGCTAGTTATATTATAAAACAAATTATAACCATATGATCTTTAGTTTAGCAAATTAGAATTTGAAATTTATTTCCAACTAAATAGTTCAGTTCACGTAGTATGTAGAGAGTGTTAGGTTTTGTGTCGTTATGATAGATATTATTAGATTACTATGTTGCAATAACGTAAATAACTGGTTTAAAGTGTTTGGTTTGCATACGTTAATAATTGATTATTTGTGTTTGAAACTAATTCTACCATATTTTTTGATATGTTAAAAAATGTAGCTTGTTTGTTTAAAGAATCAAAGTATGATTATGATAAATAATTAAAACATATTATTAATTGTGTTCTCGAAAAAAATTATTAAGCTTTAAAATTGTTTTATCGATCTGTTGCATCCTCTCTCGCCTTTCTTTTCCTTCCCTTTTAAAGAATGCATCGTTAAGGAGAATAATGGTAAATTGGTATTAAATAATAAGTAGAGGGAAATAGAAAAAAATAGTAGAAATTGAAAAATATTACGTTCTTGAAACATTTTTAGGAAGGAATAGAAGAGAAAAGAAATTTTATTACCTTCTAAAAAGGAGAAGTAGATTGAGAAAATAAAAAAATCGTCGTTAACTCGAATGATATCGGCATAACTCGAATGATTGGGTCAAATATGTTGATCCGTATATTACTATAGAGAAATACAAACAAGCATATGCATTTGAAATCGCTCCATTGCCCGGAATGGATCATTGGAATAAAAAGACTGGGGAAAAAATATATCCGCCACTTATCAAACGTCCGACTGGAAGACCAAAAAAAATAGAATCAAACCTTCAGATGAGACTAAAAGAAGACACAAGTGTCCACGATGTGGTTAGGGGTGTAAACGAGCCGAGCCGAGCTAAAAGTACCAGGCTCGAGCTCGAGCTCGGCTCGTTTCGAGCTCTGTATGTAAAGCTCGAGCTCGGCTCGTGAATAGTTTTCCAAGCTCGGGCTCGACTCGTTTATTATATGTTTTAATTTTTTAATTAAAATATATATAATTTTTTATATATTATATATATAGAGGGAAGTTCAATGGAAAACCATCATGCACCTGAAAACTTGTGAAAACCGCACTGCACCACCACAAATGCATCAAATTCTCCGCGTGATACATCAAAATCCTGCGTGATGCATCAAATTTCCCGCGTGATGCATCAAAATCTCACGTGATGCATCACCTTATTTACGATCATGTCACCGCTTTTTTCATGAAATGTACCAAATCGGACGGTATGTGTAGGTTTCCATAGTTTTCACGTGCGTAGTGGTTTTCCATTGAACCCACCCCTATATATATAACTTTTTATTTTTATTTATTTAATCTATATATTATATATTTATAAATTTAAAAATATATTTATATATAGACTCGTTTAAGCTCGTTTAGGCTCGCGAGCTCGATATGTGAAGCTCGGGCTCGAGTTCGTTTATTAAATGAGCTCGAATTGAGGCTCGAGCTCGTTTAACTCGAGCTTTTAACGAGTCGAGCTCGAGTAGCTCACGAGTAGCTCGGCTCATTTACACCCCTAGATGTGGTCAGTCTGGACATCTTGAGAACACTTGTAAGAATCCAGCATCTCAGGATTTTGATCCAAAATGAAACATCAATGTCTAAAAGGTTACTCAATTTTTTATTTTTTATTTTATTTTATTAAGTTAAGATATAAATACTTATACAATGTTATAATGTTTGTTTGTTATAGGAGACGTGGAAAGCATAATCGTTCTGATAAAAGCTCTGAAGTACCATGATCTATGTGAAAGAAGTTGACGAAAATCTTTTGGGGAGAGAGTTTTCTATATAATTATGTTAGTTAAATTATAGTTCTTTAAAAAAGGATGTCGATTGATTATGTTTTCTTATTGTTTTGTATGATTTTTCTCATCAACGAGTATAAAAACTTTGTGTTTTGTTATTCATCAAAGAAGCTATTTGGTTATGAAATGATATATAAAGAAGCTAATTTCGAATATTAAACCTTATTTAAAATGCTCTGCCAAATGGTTATGAAATGACATATAATTTATTTTAAATGATAAAATAAATTTAAAATAATCACTTGGATATATACGTGAGATTTAAAGATTTATAAGGATATATGTGTAATAAAGGAATTTACAAAGATGTATGCGTAATATTTAAAGTTTACAATGATATATATTAAATTCTCCTTTTTATGTATTAGAAAGGACATATATGATATTTGTAGATTAGACTTAAAAAAGGTCGGGGCATAATAGTCATCTAACTATTTTTATTTTTAAATCTGAATTAAAATGCTTAAAATTTGATAAAAATCATTATGTGGGTAAATGTGATATTTTGATCGGTTCGAAAGGACATATATATGATATTTGTATGTTTGGTTGAATAAATATGGTATTTTGTGTTTTAATAATGGCATATATGAAATAATAACTCTTAATAATATGGGAAGAACAAATTAAGATAGAAACTTTCATGGTGAACTCAATTTAATTTGCAACTGATGTGACGAACTCAACAAAATCTCTATAAATTTATAAAACGATTCGAATTATTAATATTAACGTTTGATTCTTTAAAATAATTAAAGTTAATTATTTAATTAATTTTAACACGTGTCAAAGGAAGGCGATTGTCAACTAACGGTCTATTTAAGTAACTTTACCAGTGAAATATATTTACTATTTTAATAGAAAAGATAAACTAGGTTTGCAAATTTTATTTGCTTAAAAGATCAATAAAAAAATTGTACCCACAATTCCACAAACACGAAACGAGAAAAATTGAGAGTTGAGATGGCCAGATGAAGTAATGAAGTCCAAGATAGAGTCGTAGCCTCGTAGGGGTGTGTGATGATAGTCTTCTTACTCAATAATTTAAAATTTTAAAATAAATAATCTTTATCTTTTTAATATTTTTTAATTTAGATCAAGTTGAGAGCCCGAGATGACCTAAAAATATACCGTATTTCTTTTCTATTCGGATATATCATTTTAGGTGATGTTTGTTTGTCTTCTAATGAAACCGTTAAGAGACCGTTTAACCTTAAATAAACCTCTTAATAGTTTCATTAAGAAGTATATAAACAACCTTTAGTGGCACGTACGATTAAAAAATAATAGTTTAAAACTAAAATTATAATTTTACAATAACATGGTTTCAAAAATACATATTTAAGTTATCGTAATATTATAATTGAGTGATGTAAAATCAGTTACTATATAACATGCAAAAATTAAATTTAACTTATTCGTAGCATTCTTAAAACACTATATCACATTTATATTACATTCAGTAGAGTTTTTCATCTTCATAATATGTGTTTATAAAATTATGATATACTAAATTGTAATTTTAAAATACGGTTTTAAAATGGATATTTTATTTTTCGAAAGTCAAATAATCCAGATAAGTTAAAATCAATGAGGGGCGTTTGGTTTGCAGATTTTTTTCTCTGTGATTTGCATTTTGTCAAAGGATTTGCAATATGCAGCATTTGCATTTCTCAGGATTTTATCAAAGAATCTGCATTATATTTTAGGAAGAAATTGCTAATCTGAAAAAATGGAAGATTTAAAATCCTAGGGGAAGGTTGTGTTTTTAAATAACAAAGAAAAAAAGGATTTAAAAAATCCTGGGATTTTAATTTAAAACTTATAATTTAATTAATAGTCTTAACTTTTTGAAATTCAGACTTTAATGTCACATTTTTAAATGGGTTATATGTCAAAAATAGCAACAACTTTGTGTACTTTTACCGTTTATAGCAACATTATTTATTTTTTTTATCATTAATAACAACTTTTGTATTTAAATTACCGATCATATCAAATTTTGATCTGGAAACCTGCTGTAGCAAGTTATCATCCATTAATAGCAACAACTTTTATCTTTTTATCAATAATAGCAACAACGTTTTATCTTTTTACTGATAATAGCAAAAAACTTTTAAACCACATCTTTTAAATCACATCTTAAATTTCAGATATGATTTCAGAATTTAGATATTTAACATCTTAAAAACAAATAACGTCTAAGTGATTAAACTTAACTTATTAAAAACATCACTCTCGTTAATTTTTACTAATCATACATCATCCATCTCACATGTCTTTTTGTTAATGATACGAAACTCAGTATTTAAACTTAATCTTTCTCACCATCCATCTCACATGTTTTTGTGTTAATGATACGAGACCGAGTGATTAAACTTAATTTTTCTATCACATTAACAGAAATAGAATATTTTATATTTGAAGAGTTAAGTATTATTAATAGTTGTGTAGGTTTTACGTCACTTAGAAAGTTGGATTAATAAGAGGAAAATGAAGTGACGGAAAATTGTGGAGATGTTGAGTGTGAAAGAGTGAAATGGACATGAAATAGTCATTTATCACACAGACGTGGACCGGTCAAAACACACGGCTAGCTGTTGCATTTGCATGCATGGATTTCCAATTTGGTTGGTCTACACGTCCTTTTTTTTCACGGTTGGTGGTATTTATTTTGATTCAAATTCGTGTAAATGATTATTTTATTTGGATTGAGTAAATTGACTAATTACTCATGTTTTCATCATTTTTAATGCAAATTTAAATGGGTGTTGCTACATTAACTTCACATGTGAACAATTATTATTATTATTTTTTTAATATTTTCAAACTTCTATAAATATTCAACATATAAAATAAATAGTTATTTGCAGAGGTTTTTGTTTTAGGAAAAAAAAAAATGGTAGTCCATCCTCTACGAAATCCAACAGACCGGTCTTATGGGCAACGTGGTAGAAGTAAATCACGTAACTCGTCATTAAAAGACATGTGCAAGCTAGGATTGAACTTTGAATCTCTACTATGGATTTCATATTCCCAACCACTAGGCTACCATCACGAGAACAGCTTTTGTAGAAGGATAGAACATTCAAATTTTATTTCCCATAACATTTTATTTTTTTAAATTATCTAACAAATCATTGTATTTTTAAAAAAGACATTCATTTTCTCTCTTCATATTTATTATTCTATTTTCTTTGTTAAGCCTCTTCGCTAGAAAAGAGTAAAGTGCAAACATGGTCCTATAATTTATATAAAGTTTTGGTTCTCATTTCTTGAAGAAATTATTTACATGCATGAATAGCTTTATAATTAATACATATTTGTCTTACTTTTCAATCCCTCGAATGATTTGACTTGATTTACTTTTTAGAATTATTTATGTGATCCTTTTTATTTTGTTTCACTATAGGTTCCTAATCAAATAACTTTTTTGGTTTTGTTAGAATAATAGTTTGTACAAATCGTATCACTAAGCATCGTTGCTAACTTAATAAGACACTAGAAGGACCATTGAGAACACAAACATCCAACTGTGTGAAGGGTGGAGATGACCACGTCGGCATGTAGATCATCAATCGATGGCCATGTAAAAATGAACACAAATAGTATTTCAGTATGATATATTATTGTTATTGGTAAAAGTATGATAAGATGTTATCTTTTTATAATAAAAAAAGTTATTTGTGACCTACTAAATCGGCTTGCAGGTCACCCAAAAAATATATAAAAGTTTTGCTATTAATTATGTAAATTAAATAATATGACTATCAACACTAAAACTGGAAAAACTTGTTGCTATTTTCGATAGTTGGTCCAAAAATAAATTAGTCATTTCGATACATTTTGCAAAGTAATATGCATTTGTACGACTTTTGTCTATAAATCTAAAATCTATCATAAATTACTAGGAATGATGAATTCCTGCAATCATAAATTAGTTTTATAGAATTTAAACAAGTTTCAATTCATTATTTTTGTAATCTAAAAGTTTAAAAACAATCTAAATAAATTCTAAATCATTCAATTTTCATTCTGTACGTCAAAACAGATTGAGCTTAAGTTAAGTGTGTGTGTGTATTTGTTATATAACACTCAATTGAAGTATATTAGTGTAACATCCTCGGATTTATTTTGATGTATTTTGGTTAATCAAGTGGAAAATTATATATTTAAGTTGGAATTTGAGCAATTATTATGTATTTTGGATATTTAGAAAGTTTGTTGCTATTTTAAGAAAATTTGAACTCGGAATCATTTTTATGGAGTATTATGAATTTAAAAATTATTAATGATAATTTTAAGATTAAATCAGTATTTTATGGAACCGGTTAAGTTGATGAGTGAAATGTGCAAAAATGATGAAAGTTGAATAAAAAGGGAAAAAGGCTTCATTTTCACCATTTCACTCTCTCTCTACTCTCTCTCTCTAGAAATTTCCTCTCAAATTCTCTCTAAGATATCTCACAAACCGACCGTCCGATTTTCGAGATTTATACGTCAACGGAAAGATCTCGAGGAGTACAACAACAATCTGCAAACGGATTTCTGATTTCGTACGAATTGAGGTAAGAATCGAATCTTTTAAGTTTATAGTTTCGGTTTTGAAGTAAGCTAGAATTCGAATCTGTTGTTTTGTGCAAATTGGAGCTTGTTTTGCTTGAAATATTGCTAGGATATGATAGTATATGCATAATAGAATCGAATCTAGGCATTATACATGATATATCAGTGATTCTAGGCCTTAGAATGAAGGATTTAAGCTGAAATGATGAACAGACTCGAATATGCCAAGAACAGAGTCGAAATGCAAGAACAAACTCGATTTTGGTACTAGATTCGAGTGTGTTTTCGAATCTAACACTAGATTCGAAGGGGGGCATTTCGAATCTAACCCCAGACTCGAACATGGGGTTCGAATCTGTCATATGGTTCGAATCTGACCTATGGAATTCGAATCTGTCATCAGATTCTAAGGTGGTTCGAATCTAACCCATTAAATTCGAGTTTAATGCCTAAAATTGAGAAATATACTCTCTAAACTCGTGTATTTTGAATGAAACTCATAAACAACACATAAAATGACAAGGGTTACTCAAAGGACAATGTATGAACATGAGATAAGCTCAAACTCAATTATAGTATGAATTTAGACATGGACCCGAAATGGGGAAAAATATTGCAAAACTTACGAAACTTGATTTTATGGATTTAAACGGTTATTGATACAAGGTATTGTTGTAATTAATATAACAGGTCCCTTGTGGTGTTGTTTAACCCACAGTGGGGTACTTGGTGGATCCGGTTGAAAGCCCGAGGAGAAATAAAATTTGGTTAAAAGTTTAATTACGCACCCACTGTGAGTACATATGATTTCGCACGTTTATATCTGCTTTATGATTGCTTTTGCTTACTGAGACATGTTGCTTCATTTTTCGTTTGGAATTCTACTAACTTGCGTAGATTTAGATGCACATTCTTATTTGATGCATGTCCGTTCGTTTGTTGTGTATCTACGATGGACCGGTGGGTCGCATCTGTTACTCTGATGTTACTGCTCTATATGATGCTGGAGCTGATCCCTCCAGGTCCGGTAGGCAGTATGTCATCCCCGATGTTATGTCTGTCTCAGTAGTATGTTTTAAAGGCCGAGCTTTGAGCTCGTATGAGCGACGGCTCAGGTGTGGTCGTACTTTGTGTAGGTGGAGAGTGCACGACGTGTGTCGTCGGTGCTACTCTTGTGGGCATCATAAGGATTTATAAAATGTGTAAATCTGTGTATTCACTAAGCATTCGCTTACCCCTCAGTTGTTTTATTTTACAGGAAAGGGAAAGTCTACTGCCGGACCTTCTAGTTAGGTCATTTTGGGAAGATTTGGAAGACTTGACACTTTTTCATCGGTATTTATGTTATGAGACAATGTTGTAATATATTCTGGATGATTGTAATAATTGTAATGGGTGTGTAGCCTTAGACTTGGTACCTTAATAGCACAGTAGGGTGTTTGACACTGTTGCACTACTTTATTATGTTTTTAATGCTTCCGCACTTAATTTAGGTTATCAGATCATTATGTTATTGAATGTTGATGATTAATCCTGGGAGTATTGTAAATGGTGGTTGTTGTGGCAAGGGTGTCACAATTAGCTTGTGTGTTATTAGAAGAGTAATTGAAAATTATTTTAATGAGAAGCATCATCATAATCGTTAATCATGTTTGATGCAAAGAATCACATTATAATTCTGTAAGCCTAATTGATAAGGAAGGTGATATGTACACAACATATTTTTATGATACATACCAATTATTTAAAATGACAAATTCACTACTATCTTTAGAGGTACAAGTCAAATATGATAAAAATACGATTAAGGATAAAATAATTATCTTAATTAAAGTTGTTATGTATGATAAAAATGTATTGCGTACAAATCACATTCCAATTAATATGTGATAAACGTGTATAATTAGACGTCTTTGCGGGCAATCGGGCATTAAATTATTGCCCGAGTGAAGGTCACATGGCAACATTTGTTAAAATGGTATTAATAATGATGAGTAATGTTTTAGTGACGTTTGGTTAGTATTATCGAATAAAAGGAAATAAAAAAAGAAAGTTTTTTAATAAGATATAATAAAATGTATGGTCAATCAACACCTATTTAGCATTTATAATATTGTTATATTTTTTTTAACAGTAAACGATAATACTCTTACTCCTACCTTACTTTTTCTACCAAAATTTCGATTTGCCTTCGACGGAAGTCGAACCGGTGATCTCTCATCATTTATGTCGAAGGACACGGGTTTATCTCAAATCTCTTAAATCCTATATCAATCGTAAAAAATTTTATAGTTGGTTGGTCAAAAATGTAATAAATATTTTATAACATGACCAATTTTACCTATTTTTGGTGATCATTTGACTCATTTGATATGAACTAAAAACACAGTGAATGAACAAAAATACAAGTAAATTATATTGAGAGTAAATTAAAGAAATGGTACATGTGGTTTGTTTAAAATTATAAAAGCGGTCCCTCAACATCCAAATTTGCAGTGGTGATCATTCAAACCACTTTTTACTTATAGAAACGGTCCTCTTTCTAAAATTTTTAAAAATTATGATTTTGTCCATTCTCTTAATTACAAGTTTGATCATTCCAATTTTGGTCATTTTCTTAATTTTTTGTTTTTGATTTTAAATTTGAAATAAATATATTATTATTACTATTCTCATTATTATTATTATTATCAATCATACCTATTTATTTTGTAAAATAAATCTATATTTATTTACTAAAAATTATTTTTATTTATATACTTAATTAGTTACTTTATGTCTCTTTTATATATTCAATTTATTTATAAAAATTTGTTTATTTTATATTTTATTGGTTAAACTATTTGTATAATTTTATTATTTATACTTTTTCATCAAACTATTTCATTACATTTATAAAGTTTGATTTTAAGTAAATTTTGATTTTAATTTACTAATTCATTACGTTAATAAATTTTGATTTAGGTTTACTAATTTATTATTTTTGATTAAATATTTTGTAACGCTAATATGTTTTGATTTAAATTTATTATTTTATTTGTTTGGATTTAAATATTTTGTTATGACGGTATGTTTTGATTTCAATTTAGTATATCATTTGTTTTGATTTACAATTTTGCTACGCTAACACTTAAGTGAAAACGAATAAAACATATTAATATAAAAAATTGTAACTCAAAATGATTACAATACTATATTTAAATCAAAAGGTATTGGCATAACAAAATATTAAAACTAAAACAAATAAAATGCTAAATTAAAATCAAAACGTATTAGTGTAACCAAATATATTATTTTAAATAAAATAAACTAAAATATAAATATAATTCATTATTTCTAATATCTATAAAGATTAATAAATATAAAATATAAATAAGATATATTATTTCTTATATTTTTAAATATTAATAAATAGATAACATTTAAATCTACATTCACATTTTATCTTATATATACTTATCTATATATCTGACTTAAAAAAATATATAATTTGTTTATTTATAAAATTATTAATATAGATTAAAAATAAACACAAATCATATAAAAATATCAAATATTTAAAAAGTGAACATAATAAATTAATAATAATATTATATTCCATAACATTTTATTCATTATAAAAAATATATAAACTTTATGTTTTTACGTAAACTAAAATTTCAAATTATATCGATTAAATATATATAAATTTAGAAATAAAAATGTTAGAAAAATGAACTAAAAGATAAATATATTCATTATTTCTAATATCAATAAATATAAAAGATAAATATAATATATTATTTCTTACATATTTACATATTAATAAATAGATAAGATTTAAATTTACATTCAAATTATACCTTATATGTGCTTATCTATGTATCTAATTAAAAATATAATATAAACAATATATTTTTATGTACAATTAAAATTTCAAATTATATCGATTAAATATAAATAAATTTAGAAATAAAAAGTTTAAAAAAAATAACTGCTCTTCATGACTATTTAAAAATATAGATAAATAATATGTATGACAAATAATTGTACTTTTGATTTATTTTTTAATAAGAATTGACATTAAATTGTTTAAGTTTACATACATTTCATTTAACCAATTATTTATTAAAAATTATTAACGTAGTATGTGGGTTCATAAACTAGTTCTTTAATAAATAAATTGAATACATAAAAAATGTGTAAATTAATTAAATTAAGTACAAAAATAATTTTAATAAATTAATATAAATTTATTTTTAAAAATAAATAAGTATAAATAATAATAATAATATATAAAGATTTAAATGTTAATTTGTTAAATTAATATTTCAAATTTAAAATCAAAAATCAAAAATTTAAGAAAAGGACCAAAAGTGAAATTAAACTAAATAGTTGATGGACTAAACTTGTAATTAACAAAAGGGCTAAATCGTTATTTTTAAAAAGTTCAGAAACAAAGGGACCGTTTCTGCAAGTAAAAAGTGATTTGAGAGACTACCACTACAACTTTAAAAGTTGATGGACCATTTTCGGAATTTTACACAAACCACAGTGTCATTTCTGTAATTTACTCTTATTATGAAGAACAAAATAAATATATCTTATAATTGTTTATTAAATAAATGTTGATAGACCGTTATATGTATGTTTTATTGTTTAGTGTTACAAAGTTTGATAGATTTGTAACCCACAACACATGTTAAAATTAGTTCAAGTCACATGACTATTACTATATATATAAACTAATAATACTTGTTTGATAGCCTTATGCCCTTATGCTTGTTTTGTAGGATAAATTAAACTTTAGAGATGTTATATTGATTTAACCTTTTAATGATTCTATTAAAAAGTAAATAAACAACACAACTTTCATTTTAAGTTATTGTTTTCAAAACATTTAGAACTTTGAAATAATGGTAAAAATTTTCATACTTATAAGCTTAATGTAACTAATAAAAGTTTTCATTTAAAAGAAGAAAATAAATTAGATTTATTTTGCATAGGAAAAAATATAGTTTAATATTTGAAATAGAAATCAAAGCATGAATTTGTTATGAGTAGTAATAACCATTGATAAAAACCTACCTACCTTTGTCATGCACACACTTTACATGTCAAAGCACACTACTTGTCTGTCTACCTAAACTCTAATCATATAAATAAGACTAGATAGATAGATATATATGTATTTTATATGTTGTCCTTTATTTATTATGTTTTGTGTAAGTGGGTTTTGATTCTTTTTGGGATAGATAAAGGTAAAGGGCAAGCACCAATTCATATATCTTCCAACATCACCTAATTGTGATTTATTACCCAAAATAAATATATTCCCAAATTGTAAATAGATTTTAACTTTTTAACTTTTTTTGAGTCCTATAGTAAATACCATAAAATGGAATTTTCTATGTTGTGTTGTACACATTAAAGCTTGTAAATTTAAATTTATTTTTGAATAATAACAACAAAAATACAAGGTTTGATATTGATGCTGAAAAATAAATATTTATGTGGGCTTGAAAAATTAGTGTACTTTGAAAAGTACAAGGATTGAGAGCAACCTATATAGTCCAAATATAGCCTCTTCTTTGATTATTTGCCTTATTTATTGTTTTTGTATGTTAGTGGTCGTTTTCCAAGTCTTTTTTTTTTTTTTTAAAGTTGTTTGTTTTGAATATGTCGAGTTGTCCTTGCAAACGAGGCCAAAACTTTTGGGCTTTAATAATTTAATTAATAAATCTCAAAAGCTTGTATTTTCTGGTAATGTTATTTAGTCTCTGGTACCTTATAAAATATCATGTTTAATGTTTTTTTTATTACAGGTATGAAAATATAAGCAAGTTTGTAATGGAATAAATTTGACATGATTTGGGTCCTCGATGTCATGTCCCAACAGTCGGCAAAAAGAAATAATAAATTAGATTGTGCTAATTAGAGGGTTTGACTAATCTATTTCACAATATTTATAATTTAAGGTTGTAAAAGTGTATAAACTATACCATATGCGACATGTGTCCAATTAATTATTTGAGATGTTACCCAAAATAATTTTATTTGAGATGGATGTCATCTATCCATCAATGCCCAGAGACCAGAGTTTATCTTTACAATCTAGTACAAATGTTTTACAATCTATTAATTGGGAATCAGGGCCGGCCCTGAGGGCGCCCAAAAGGGTCGACCGGGCCTCTAATTTCACAAGTTCTCGATGTAAATAAATTAGTATGCTTGATTTTTTTTAACTTATCCGCTCTCCTTCACTTTCTTTGTTGGACGGGAAGATGCGACCGTGAAGGCCTTCCCACCACGCGAAGTTCAAACCTCGCCGGAGAGGAATTGAAAACCGGAAAAAAAGCCCTTCGCAATCGAAGGTGAAAGCGGGAAAAAGACGAACTAGATATGAAAAGGACATGTATTATTATAAACATATGTATATGTGTGTGTGTATGTATATTTATGTATGTGTATGGCTCCCTTATACGTTTTTGTCCGGGGTCCTAAAAATCAATGGAACGGCCTTGTTGGGAATGCATTTTTTTAATTTTCCAATATTAAATAGTATTTAATAAGAGTTTAAAAAGGATCCACAGAGATTCCGATTATCATATTTAATAAATAAAAGAACAAGCTGACCAGTCTCTCTCGAACCAAATGTCAGCCCATTGGTCTAAAAAAATAATTATTAGCCCAAAAGTTGTTAGGGTTTATCCGAAATTAAACATCAAAATTAGAAAGTCGTGGGATTTACTCACTCACAACATTAAACCGGTCTGAGTTTTGAAAGCGTTGGACTTCCCTTAAAACAACCACAGAAAAGCCAAGCCAGGCCTGTGTTTAAGTGATTGTCGTTTGTGAATCCTTCTACTTCTTAAAGTAAACCATCAGTGAAATCTGATTTTTCTCCTAATAAAAGATAATAATTATAATAACACCGGCACATTTTCGGCACTTCAAGCACATACCAAATCCAAATGGGATTACTATCGCTTTCTTTTCGTTACAATTACATTTCCCCAGTTGTTTTGCCATCAACCAATGCATAAAATAAATTTGTTGCTAATTTGTTATAAAACAAAATCCACATCAAACAACTCTCTTCAGCTACAGGCTACACCTGCAGGTAGTAGTATCATATAGTTTCCCGTCTAAATATCTGCTTTCTACCAAATCAACATCTCTTATGCCTCTTGTTGACGCTCGCTCATCTAGAAAAACTCGAACCCCATTTGACTTCTGTAACAACACATTTTTCCTGTTGTAATAACTTGAACTAATTACAAACTATTGTTATTTACCACTTCTTCCTATTTGCATTGCTTTGGTCTGAAACTCCGTCTCGATAAAAGGGAGTTGACGAGGTTACCCAGTCTTTTCGCCCCAGAAGTAGGCCTGAGGAGTGTGATATTTCCCGCTACAGAACATGGGTCTGAACCATTCTCACGACTTCCGATGCACCAGCCTCCAGGAACGATCATATCTGGACCACGAGAAAGTAGTTCGGAGTCGATTTTGTCAAGTACAGGATCATCTTGATGAAACTTCCTTGCGAAAGGGGCATTGCTGTTGATCATTTTCTGCATGTGATCCATAGTAAGGTAGTGAGGATGCTGCTTGGGAGGGTTGTCCCATGATATGAAGTGAAGATCACTGTTGACAGTGGTATTTCGAAACTCCTGTGCATTGCAGACGACTGTGTGAAAATAGCCTTCCGGGGAGGAGATGAAATTTGCA
The DNA here is from genome assembly GCA_020465985.1 of Centrapalus pauciflorus. Lineage (NCBI taxonomy): Eukaryota > Viridiplantae > Streptophyta > Magnoliopsida > Asterales > Asteraceae > Centrapalus > Centrapalus pauciflorus. The sequence goes on along the minus strand of JAANYP010000693.1, from coordinate 57,004 downwards.
TAGTACATCAGAACAGTTCGGGGCAAGTTGTCCCAACCCCATATACAGAAGTCGATGAAAGGGCGAGATAAGACCATCCAAGCAGACCCTGAGTTGAAATGCCAAAACGAGGTGTTGTAAATACTAGTTACAAAGTTAAAAGAGAGAACAAGAGGCAGCATCAGGAATAAAAACAGTGCAAGAAATCTAGTAAATAAATAAATAATTCACCCTCCATTAAGAACGTCATCATGCATTCAAAGTCCGGCATCTTTACAAGGTAAATTTTAGTTCTGAATAGCCAATTCTCAAACGAGACACCAGTATGAAAAGTTAAACAAAAAGGAACATCTAAGGAACCAGGTATTTAGATGCAAAGCTCCTTCCTTCTGTAGAAGAAGGCTTCACACACACAAAACAATTTTTGATTTTCTTTGTCCCAGATGGTTACTAAATGCATGGAGACTTGATTTTGCAACTATTCTATCTTTTAAAGTTACTAGCAAAGCATAGAGTCGATCAAAGAAATTAATATTGAAAGATAATAGATGCATTGCAGACAAGGAGAAATGTTAGTAATATTAGCAAACCAGAATCTTATATTTGCACCTTATTATCCTTTTTCACCTCACAAAATGACAACTCTATCCTTAAAGTCTTAAACTTACGATCCAATTCAAGATTTGGTAATATACCAACCTTGCCTCTATATTGAAGGGTGATCAATGTGGTTGTGTATGTATCACTTAAGTGCTGTTCAGCTATGAATTAAGGGTTAAAGTGTAGGAAAATGGTACTGCTGGTGTGAACTTTGTATGCAGGGTCTTGGAGCAAATAAGGAATCAAATCAATAACAGTCTGGAGTATTTGCATAAACCAGTAGTTAGGCATCCCTCAAAGCATCCAAGACGCTCTCAAGGAGTGAAGGCAGAAAATGGGCGTAGCTCTCAGCGTCTTGAGCGCCTGAGCTTGAAAAGTGGGCATTTGTGTTTGAAACAGTAGCAAAAGTGTTAGAGGGGAACGGTTACAAGGTGGATGAAGAATATATAAGAGAGGAAGTTGCAGAGAAGAGGGGGGCGGAAGAAAAGAAAAAGAATACGCAGGGAGGAAGTAACAAGTGTGGAGAACAAGGACAGCTCCTAATGGTCAAGGCTAAATTGTTATTTATTTATGCATTTGGTTTATTGGTAGCTATGTTCAGCCAAACCTTCGTGTAATTGTCTTTTTGGTTGGTGCATTAATTGTTTCTGGGTTGAATTGTGAAGAATGTTTTATGAATTTAAGGGTTTGTGGATTCATTATATGGTTTTGTAATTGTCAAGCATTTGTTAGTTTACCGTCTATTGAGAATCCACTCATTATCAGTATCTTGTTTGTAGGATAAGGATAGTTAGTGAATCATCATAGATTGTCAACAACTTGTGTAGAAACTTATGAACACAAAGAACTTTCAAAGTTATTCGCATGAAAACTCAGTAACATTTGAAGTGCCGCTAAAAGGGCAATTATCTTTAATAGCATTTGTCTCGAAGTCTCTGTTATTTTGCTTGATCTAAGTTGGCAGTTACATAGACATCAATTCTGTGTCAATCATTAAAATCCAATGTTCAATTATTTTCTTAGTGCAACTAATCAAATTAAAACAACAACCAATTACTCTCAGTGGATTCGATCCCACTTACTCTATCTGCATAGTGTGGGTGAGGTATTTTTTATGCTTGTATGACAAAGCAATCAAAGGGGTAACATTTCCTTTCTCTTACTTGGTTTGAATCCAAACTCGGTTTTGCTACCCTGTATCTAAACGCCCAAGCAGAATATTAATGGTTGCGACAGAAATGAAACTATTATAACGTTGACAGAAATGAAACTATCATATTATTGATCGTAATTCAAGTCATAGGTGTACTTATGTTACAAGTACGAGGTTTTATTAAGAAAAAAACAAACTTGTTAAAGATCATACCTTAACCCTATAATGAGTAAAATATTAAATTCTGAAGATACAATAACATAAGAAAATGGTACGGTGAGATTATTCAATTGTCAGCTGGCAATGCCATATGGAAAATGACATTATAGAATGCACATGTCAAACAAAAAGGTGTCAAAATATCCCAGTTCCAAAAGCATAGACTAAAAGATCATGCAGAACTAGACCCCCACCTCAACGGCCCAACCCCTGGGCACAGCCGTGCTAGAATGCTTGATTTAAATGCTGTTGCCATCATCAATTGGGCCATTTACACAAAAATGAGGACGAACAAGATAGATGTGGTCCTTCGTAAAAAAATATTCAGGTTTGAGATCCTAAGAAAATAATTACCACATTTGTCCATCAAGGGAAATGAAAAGCTTTTATGTTTGGTATAGGGAATTAAGAGGAGAGAAATGGAAATAAGAGGAATTCCCATGTTAACAAACATGGGAATTCCTCTTATTTCCATTTCTCTCCTCTTAATTCCCTATACCAAACATATTATGAGATTTGTAAGAAAACCATAAGTCACTACATTAAAAGTTTGGACAAGCAAAATGATATAAGGCCCAACTCAAACCACTTGAAAACTCTCAAAAAATAACACTTCCCCTACCGATCCAAATTTTGAGGTCAATATCATTGCTAATCTATTAAGGATGTGGAATTGGATGTTTGCTAATGGTCGAATTATCATATGCCAAACTAGGATATGCCTGACCAAAAGGTCACGGCTTGGTTATGAAAACAACATACAAGTGTGCATTAAATTTATGTTTTCACTGGATTACTCAGCTTAAGAATTAGATAACAAACAATACACGTGAGTCATAAGTTCCATCAGAAATCAACAATCATATTCTTACTTCAAAAAGTTTCATCCAAAGCTTATAAAAACATACGGGCACGAAACAAATTTTAATGTGCTATTGAAAGCGATTAAAATAAAAACAAACTTTTTGTAGTAGTTTCAGAATTCCATGAACCCCAGCAATACTAGCCAAACCTAATTAAAATTAACTATGCTTTATTTATTGGTTCCTCTGTTAGTATCAAATGGCATACCACATATACTATGAAATCAACCGGTAGATATAATACTTTCAAGCATAGGAGAGCTGCAAAGTCACAAACAACGAGTAAAAATACTTTGAAGCCATACACAAAGTTTCCACGTATAAAGGAACAACGATGATGATCTTTACATTTAAACCTAGATCTAAATTAGTTATAAGACGTGAGAATGCCTACAACAATAAACACTGAAAATTTGAAAAATGTTTCATCAGGTTTAAATTTTCAACCAACAGAGATTCAATATGATGTAAAGCTAATTGAAGACTTGTAGTGCCAAGTTACGTGCATCAGAACAGATAGAACGGCTTAGGCGCAGTCAAGTAATACTACAAATGGCTAATCGGAACTCAGGAATACCAGACACTGAAACTAAATCGACAGTAAGGTGCCATACCATACCTGTAAATAATTTGAATGCTGTAGGTACACTTCTTCGCTGTGTGATCCAAAAAACATCAGTTTTTTTTGTCATATACAACCCTGGATCAACTATAACAGGCTTTGCTCTTTGACTCCTATTCATTGTAATCAGTAAATTACAACAGATACGCGTAGTGAATTCAAATTTATATAGAATTAGAATAAATCGCTTACTCTTTCCATCCAATTTTACTTGTATGATCGAGAAAATTAAGATCCCTCGGTAAGTAAGAGAACGTATGAAGCAGGTCTAAAACAACAGCAAACAACAAAAATAATCAATGTCTATTCATCATAAAGAATTTTAGCTAGGTTAACTCAAAAAAGACGCATTTACCATCTTGCGTAACAAGAGGATAATCTGAGGCGCTGAGATTGATAAACCAGTCCCAATGGCCACCATCTTTCAACAAGATCGCCGCCGCGTGAAGCGTATTCGCCACCATGGTAGGCCCACGGTAGGTTACGAGATTCGATTTCGTGATCATCATCACATTACCGAATTTTACAAAAACCGGATGGGTCTTCACGAACTGATGCAACTGAAGCCGCTCCTCCGGAGATGATTCGGCATCTAAATGAACAACATAACGGTTATTCGGATGGTAGAGAGCGAGAAGAGTCCGTCTAAGCATAGGACCGTCGTGTTTGGATCCGGAGATGAGGTAAGCGAAACGAGGCGGAGGAGGGAGAGTAGAAAGCGGAAGGGAACGAAGCTTGTATTCAACAAAAACAGATGCCGGAGCGGATGCGTAGTAGCGGTAGAGAGGGAGAAGCGGGGTACCGTCTGGTGAAGTTAGGGTTGCTAAAAACAAGAGAAAAATAGAAACGATTGAACCAACAGCCAAAGGATAGATCCATTTGCGTTCCATTGTGTGTGGATGCCTCAAATGCATGTAATAGCTTCTCAATTTCTTCATAATTATCTCAAATGCGAATAGGATTAGAAGAAATCTGTGAATGCAAAAGCATCGAAGAAGAAAACTCCTCCCAGCATAAAAAACATCGAAATGAAGAATCGAAAGTAGGTCAGTGAGTGTGTTCGTATGGTGATGTTATCAATGGCGGTGAGGGTGTCAATTTCGAAGCTTGTCTGTGAAATCAATGTGGATTTGGAATAGGAGTGAGTGAGGAGTTTTAGTTTGGTGATGAAGGTGTGTGTGTGTGTGTGTCCCTGTCCCTGGTTGGTTGGTATGTATATGGTTGGGGAAAACGTATAAACTGGATTTTGTGATCTCTTTGGGCTAAACTTTTCTGCAATAAATATACATGATCATTACAAAATACCCAAAAATTAATAATTAACTAACCAAAACATTTACATTACAATATTTACGTGATACCTGACATTTACGTGATGTGCCTTTTTTAATAATATTTTAATACATTACGTTACAAAAGGTGAATGACAACGTAAAATACCTTAGTTTTACATTACTAAATTCAAATTTTGTTCATTCACAATAAAATATACAATCATTACTTTACCAATTTCAAATTCAAATATTTTTTAGAAATGAGCAAAATTTAAATTTAGTAACGTAAAGCTAAGGTACTTTACGTAACCATTCACATTTTGTAACGTAATGCATTAAAATATTATTAAAAAATATACATCACGTAAATGTTGGGTATCACGTAAATATGGTAACGTAAATCGTGGGTATTTTGGTTAGGTTAATATTTTTGGGGTAAAACTTGATAAGTTGATTGGATTTATATATTCGTGACATGAGTAGTGACTAACGCCTAAACGGGAAACCCAACAAACCATAATAGAACTTTATTTTTATTTTTATATAATTTATTAGTTTATAATTATTAAACCCTTTTTGTATCATCTTAAGAGTGAAGGGAGTACCCGTCTTCTCGAAAATCATCTTTCTGTACACGTCAGCGCCACATCAACTTTTCTCTCTCCACCTTTCCCCACCTTTCTCCACCTTTCTAACTAGGAAATACCCACCTTTCTTAACCTTTCCATCTTTCTTAATTTTTTTAACATTAAATTAATTTTAACTAACAAAACAAATACTAGAACTAAAATAATTAATTTCATAAATATTTAAAAACTATTACATAAACCAAAATTAAAAATTACCGAATTAAAATAAAAAAATACATAACAATAAATAAAAACTAAAATTACGAATGAACATAAAAAATACAAACTAGCCGTCTAAATTTGGTATTTTGGCAACAATTACGAAACTGTACGAACGAACGAACAATTACGAAACTAAAATAAAAAAATACAAACATTTATAAAACTATAATAAGAAACAAAAAATAAAATTATATATATATATATATATATATACACACACACACACACACACAGAGACACACATGTGTGTTTTCACTGTTTTTACGAAAAAAAAAAGGAAAAGAAGGGGGAAGAAGAAGGAAGAAGGGAGCTGGAAGAAGGAGCTGGCAGGCGGGGTGGAGCGAGGAGGGGAAGCCGCGCGGGGCTCTTTCCAGGGCGAGGCCGCTTGACCGGGGCGGTGTAGCCGCCGGGGATGGTCCGAGGTGGCAAGGCCGCAGGTTGGCGGCTCCAGTACTCCCATCGCTCTAACTAGGGGTGACAATCTTGACCCAACGGATCAAACGGGTCGAAAAGTTAAATGGAACCATTGTAAAAAACTAAGATACAACATGAATTTTTTTAAAAATGAAATTTTATAAAACGGCGTATTAAAAAATTGTTCTTTGAAAAAAATTTCAAAATTATGTAAATTTTATGACTTTTGGTCGTCAACCCATTTGACCCGTTTGCTTGAATGGGCTCAGATTGCCGCACCTAATCTTAACATACAATAGTTATGAGGTTACAAAGTCGCATGTAGCAGGAGGACTGAAACATGTTAGTTTGTTGCTATTAGCATCTCGTTTTTACTATTTATACTTCCTATTATATATACACTAGTTATGGCTCACGTATTACGTAGGTTTTTTAAATAAAATTTATTTATATAAACATAAATTATTTAAAAATAATATAAGAATAATATAAACTTAAATTATTTAAAATAATATAAGAATACTATTACTATTTATATAAACTTAAGTTATTTAAAATAATCTATCTATCTATACTTATTAATAAATTAGAACACTAAGCGCCACATGGCGTCTTCTCCTTAATCCAATATCTTCTTTTCCCTCCCATTTTTTCTTAAATAACTCTATTAAATTTGTAAACTAATTAATGTTTAGATGAATAAGTAAGTAAATAAATAATTTTTCAAATAAACCTCTATAATTATATTAAGAAAAGACAATATCATGAATAATTTGAATATTTTTAAATGTATTGAATAAACATAATATTATAGTTATATATTACTGTTATATTAAAATAGAATTTATCTCCATAGAGCTATATTTTGATTTTCGGACCCTTTTATATATCTAGCTTTAATAATTACATAAATTAATTGATAGTATAAATAAAATATATTTTTTTTTTATTTTTCATAAGTTTACTCTTAAAATTAACTTGAAAACTAAAATTAAGTAATAACAATAATAAACTCTTACGTATTCTTAATATTATATGATAATTCTTTTATCTCCCTATCATGAAATTTAAACAAAAGTTACAATTTAATATATTAACAATTTATTATTTTTTATCAAATAAAAAAATTATTTATATAACTTATATTGAGGATCCTACAAATATCATTAAATTATCAGTAGAATTAATATTTCTTAGATATAGAAATGTTGTCTTTAAATTTGAAATTTTACTAATTGATTTTCTACTATTACAATTAAATAAAACAATATTATCTTCAAATTTAAGGTTTGCATATTATTTTAAACTTAGTTTTCAAACAATCTTTTTTTTTTTTGTGTAATATTAACTTATATACTCCATCATATTGGGCATAAATTAATTATACAATACATATTTGTTATTTTAAATCTAATTTTCATAGAAAATAAGTATATAGATTCATTTATGTTTGTCTAATAAAATTTATTAGATTCATACAATATAGTAGTAATCAAAACTTTATTAAATCTGTAAAATTGCTAATCTAAACTGATTATTATTCAAAAATTTTGAATTTATTGTTTCAAATGGGTTATTATAACAAAACAACAAATGAAATACAATTGTAGACATTGGTGAATAAATTTATTAGTTTTTTGAAGGTTAATTATGTATATCCTCATATCATGGGTTTTAATTCATATTTTATATGATTTTAAAATATACTCTATATAATATAATTTTAACATGTGTACTTACATTTTTTATTATATTTGTAATGATAATTTACTTTTATATCTATTATTTAACATACCCATGTATAGCATGGGTCAATAAACTAGTATAAGAATACTATAAATTGATATAAATTGTAGCTGTTTTTTATTATTTTTTAAAATTTTATTTTTAGTTTAATATCTTTTAATTGATACAAATTGATATTTTAGTTTATGTATAGTATAATACTTATATATTTTATTACAAGTTAATATTTATAGATTAAAAAATAATAGAGTGTATTTATATTTTTAAAATAATAATTGTGCTTGTCTTATACTATTTATAAATTAAAAAATAATAGAGTGTATTTACATGGGTACTTCAATAAATAAGTGTTTTAAAATCTATATATAAGAATAAAATATTATTACAAAAGTAAAAAAACATTCATGTTAAAATGGTATAGATAAACTTTTGAGATCTTATAAAATATTAAAATATCATTGATAATGTACAATTTTAAGAAAGAAAACATATTTTGAATATATATATACATACATACATATATATATATATATATATATACACACATACATATATATATATATATATATATATATATTCAATTGTAGTATTATAAGTATCACATTTATGGATAGTTAATGTATATATCTACATTTATTCACACAATTAAATAAATTTTTTTAATTATTACATCTAAATAACAAAAAATTATAGTAAATTAAAAGGAATCTCTGTCGAAATAAATATTCTCTATTATTACAATAAATATATTTAACTAATGTATCAAAAAATTATTTAAATATATTTTTAAAACATTTAAGTTGCTAATATTATTCTTTTTTTAGCATAGTTATAGAAGTTAATTACAATAATTGCATATTTAATTGTATTATTTATGTACTTAAAACATTGATTAAATTATATAAGTAGTAGAGTTATTTAAGGAATAAGATGAGGGAAAAATCTTTTAGATGTAAGAAGAGAATATGTGGCACAATTTATTTTGTTTTATTAATATATATATATATATATATATATATATATATATATATATATATATAGATACAATTACCATATCTCCTACGCCAATGACGTTTTTCTTTTTTTTTTTAATTTTAATTTTTTAACACACCATTATCTTAGCGTTATATTTTATTTTGATAAATTTTTGTTTACTTCTATTTTAACATTTGTTATTACAATATTTATCACACACTTAAAATTATGATTTTAATTATACTTATGTTTGTAGTTATGTTTAATTGTACGAAAAAGACTTTATTATTCAAATGGATGGAATAAAGTAAAGTAGTAAACCAATGACATTTTTTCTTTTTTATTTTAAATTTAATTTATCCATAACACATCATTATCTTAGCGTTATCTTTTATTTAGCCCTTTTATTTTTTAACATTTATTATTACAATATTTTAGTACACACTTAAACTTATTATTTTAATTATACATATGTTTGGAGTTATGTTTAGTTGTACGAATAATACTTTATTATTCAAATGCATGGAGTAAGTCAATGACATTTTTTCCCTTTTTTTATTTTTAATTTAATTTTTTCATAACACGCCATCATCTTAGCGTTATCTTTTATTTAGCCCTTTTATCTTAAAAAGATTTTGTTTAGTCCTATTTTGACATTTATTATTACAACATTTTCTTACACACTTAAAATTAGGATTAATTATACTTATGTTCGAAGTTGTCTTTTGAAACCATTATGTTATGTTTAATTGTATGAAAAAAAAACTTTATTATTCATATGCAAGATACAAAATTCTAATGAAATTGTTTTATTATTAAAATGTAACTTTTGAATGTTTAGATTTTTTTTATTAAATATGATAATGTATAACATCGAATACTACCATTATATCATTGACAAACCCTAATCAATGTATTAGAGACATTTCCGTTATAAATTTATTTGATTTGATCGTAAAACCAACAAACTAAATTGATAATTAAATCTAATCAATGTCACAATGTTATGGGTATGAATATTCAATTAACTAAATCTGGTTCCGATCCAATTTAACAAGACATTGTTTGTAATTTTAACATTGCAAAATTTAGAAACCAATGATAAGAACCAACTAAAAGTATCATTTGTCTTGCTTCTTGATTCTATATCAGCTTTTCAATTTCACTCTTCGATCTTTTGAATTGCTTAAAAAGTATTTTTGTTCATTTGATTTTATAACTATTTTTGTAATTAATATTTTTGACCCCACATGCAACGCGCGGGTGTTAATAACTCGTTCATATATAATCATATGTATAAATAATAAAATATTAGTTTTTATTATTTTATTCAAGTTTTCTATACTACTTGATTATTTAATATTATTATTAAATTACTTTTTAAACCATTTTAATTTTTTTATAAATAATTGTTTAGTTTATATTATTTTTTAAATTAATTAAATACAATATTTATTATTATTGTTATACAAGTCTTCAAAATGATATTTTTGTTATATAAATCATTGGACTTTAATTAGGATTTTTACCTTTTGTTGAAGTTGGATATGGATTTCTTAACATTTTAATTGTATTAAAATATGTAGATCTTGTAACTTCTACCAATAAATCCACATCAATTATGATAAAGAATTTAAAATGTACTCCATTCGTTCCAAATTAAGTATCCACATCTTCTTTTTAATATGTTTTAAAGCAAATATTTCACATCCATAAATAGATAGGTATTATTTATATGATTCCAATTATTTGATTTTGTGGTTTAGATTTTTGATTTTTTTAAAAGTAATTAATAATTAATGGTAAAATTGTCATTTTATTGATTAAATGTTCTAATCATTATGTTTTTCTAAAGCTCGGGCTCGTTTAACTCAAGCTTTTTCCGAACTTTTAACGAGACGCGCTCAAGTAGCTCGACTCATTTACACTCCTAGCTTAAAATAAATTTTCTTAAACATGTCGAATTAGTCGTATTTGATTCATTTATAAAACGTTTTAAACATTTTTACAAATATATAAAACAATCACTCTCGTTGTTTTGTGTCGGCCCAAAAATTTATGAACTTTTTTTAAAACAATTTATAAGACAAAAGTGATTAAAAAATAGAGTAAATTACAGAAATGGTCCCTGTGGTTTGTTCAAAATTATGGAAACGGTCCCTCAACTTCCAAAGTTGCAGTGGCGGTCCCTCAAACCACATTTTACTTGCAGTATTGGTCCTTCTGTTTCTAAATTTTTTAAAAATGACGATTTTGCCCTTATTTCAAATACAAGTTTGGTAATTTCAATATTGGTCCCTTTTCTTAATTTTTAAATTTTTGGTTTTAAATTTGAAATATTAATTTAATAAATTAAGATTTGATTCATTATTAATTATATTATTATTGTTATTCTCATTATTATTATTATTATTATTATTATTATTATTATTATTATTATTATTATTATTATTATTATTAACTATACCTATTTATTTTGTAAAATAGATCTATATCTCCTTACTAAAAATTATTTTTATTTATATACTTAATTAGTCAAGTTATGCATTTTTTTATGTATTCAATTTATTTATTAAAGTATTATTTATTTATATTTTATTGGTTAAACTGAATGTATAATTTTGTTATTTATACTTTTCCATCAAACTATTTATTACGTTAATAAATTTTGAATTATGTAAATTTGATTTAAATTTACTAATTCATTACGTTTTGATTTAAGTTTACAAATATTTTGTTACGCTAACATGTTTTTATTATTTTATCTGTTTGGATTTGAATATTTTGTTATGCCAGTACATTTGGATTTAAATTTATTCTTTTATTTGTTTGGTAATATACCTTAAAAGTTGTTAAATTACTAATATATATTAAAAATAAATAATTTTACAAATCATTTTATAAATAAACAAATAATATATTTTTAATTAGATTTATAGATAAAGTACGTATAAGATATAATTTAAATGTAGACTTAAATCTTATCCATTTATTAATATTTAACGATGTAAGAAATAATATATTGTATTTATATTTTATATTTATTAATATTTATAGATATTAGAAATAATGAATTATATTTATCTTTTAGTTTATTTTATTTAAAATAATATATTTTGTTATGTTAATACGTTTTAATTTAAATTTAGTATTTTATTTTTTTAATTTTAATATTTTGTTATGTCAATACGTTTTGATTTCAATATAGTATTTTAATCTTTTTGATTTACAAGTTTATACATTAATATGTTTTACTCGTTTGCACTTAAATATTTTAATTTACACTTAAGTATCAACGTAGCAAAATTATAAATCAAAACAAATAAAATAATAAATTGAAATCAAAACGTACTGGCATAACAAAATATTAAAATCAAACAAATAAAATAATAAATTTAAATAAAAACAAATTAGCGTAATAAAATAATTAAATCAAAATAATAAGTTAGCAAAGTTAAATCAAAACGTAATGAATTTGTAAATTTAAATCAAAATTTACACAAATTCAAAATTTATTAAAAGTTATGAAATAGTATGATGGAAAAGTATAAATAATAAAATTATACAAATAGTTTAACCAATAAAATATAAATAAATAGAACTTTAATAAATAAGTTGAATACATAAAAAGATGCATAACTTAACTAATTAATTATATAAATAAAAATAAATTTTTGTAAAGAAATATAGATTTATTTTACAAAATAAATAGGTTTAATTAATTAATAATAATAATAATAATAATAATAATAATAATAATAATAATAATGAGAATAATAGTAATAATATAATTAATAATAAATCAAATCTTAATTTATTAAATTAATATTTCAAATTTAAAATCAAAAATGAAAAATTAAGAAAATGGATCAAAATTGAAATTACCAAACTTGTAAATGTAAGAAGGGCAAAATCGTCATTTTTAAAAATTTTAGAAATAAAAGGACCAATTCTGCAAATAAAAAGTGGTTTCTTTTATCGGACGTAATAGATTTATTTAAAAATATGATTATATATATATATATATATATATGGTTGGGTTCCGGTAAGAACCCTTGTTACCGTGAGAACGTGAGAACCACTCCAAATTGCACAAATTTGTACATCAAATGCACAAATTTTAAAATTAAAAGTTTTACTTAATTTCATTATTAGTCTTAAATATTAATAAATATCATAATCTAACACTTAAATTACATTCAAAACTTACATTCATTAAATTATAAACTAAATGCACAAAATTGAACATCAAATGCACAAATTTTCTTAAATGCACAATTCGTACATAAAATGGATAAATTATAGCATGGGATGCGTAATTTTTTTACATTAAATGCATAAATTTTTTCGAAAACATTTAATTTTAGTATCAAATGCACAAATTTATACAGTGCATGCACACATTTTAGAATGGTTCTCACGAAATATAGGGGTTCTCATGTGAACTCAATCCTATATATATATATATATATATATATATATATATATATATATATATATATATATATATATATATATAGAATATGGTTCGAGAGAGTACCACCCAAATGCAGCGCACCAGAAGGTACCACCTTTAAAAAAACTTTTTTAAAATTTTTTTTCCATAAACATGTTTTAATTAACATTGTGAAGATCGTATGTAAATTTCACATACATTCACATCTCCTAACTCCTAAAAAATGATGTGAACACACACTTACATAATTTTGAAGACATGTGAACATGCATTTATGTGATGTGTGTATTCATGCACTTAGAGTGTTCGGATTTGCGTGAAATTCACATATGATCTATGTAATGTTAATTAGAACATGTTCATGAAAAAAAATTTCAAAAAAATTACTTTTAAGGGTGGTACCTTCTGGTGCGCTGCATTAGAGGTGGTACTCACTTGAACCTAAATCTATATATATATATATATATATATATATATATATATATATATATATATATATATATATATATATATATATATATATATATATATATATATATATATATATATATAGATTGAGGTTCAAATGAGAACTATCGGGGCACTTTTGTGCATTGGATAATCTAACAAGGGTGCACAAAGGACATTTTGGGAAAATTAAATATATGAAATTAATTAATTTTTAAATATCATTAAAAGATAATTAGGAGTTATATTTTGAATTAAAATCTCATATTAACTACATTCCTCATTTTCCTCATCATTTCTCTTTATCTCTCTCTCTCCCTTTCTCTCTAATTGTGTTCTTCATAATTTTCATAGTGCTGATGATTTGAAGACGAAGATTAACAATAATTAACAACGATGATGATGAACATGAACAGGAGATGCAACCGATGATAAATAATGAAAAACACGATGCATAGATGGATGAAGAACGATGAATAATAATGATGCATAGATGGAAGATGAACAATGACGATGCATAGATGGATGATGAACGATGAACAACAAAAAATGATGATGCATAAATGGATGATGAACAATGACGATGCATAGATGAATGATGAACAAGTTGAACACAATGCATAGATGAATGAAGAATATGAACGACGAACACGATGCATAAATGAATTTATGTATTTTTTTTTTTTGTTAAATGCGTCTTTTTTGAACATGATGCTTAGATAAACACGATTAACGATGAAATCTCCATCATCTTTTTTGAATTTGTGTAATTTTTGTTGAGTTTGAAAATGTATCAATTCAATTTATTTAACATTTATTATTTGATTATTTGTTGAAATATTAAATTTAATGAGGTATGCACATTCCTCAAAATGTCATCCCTTGTTTGTTTTCATAATGCACAAGATGCATAAAATTGTCCAACTATTTACCCTTTTGTCATCAATCTAATCCATACAATTTTTTAATCTAATGGATGATATAAGTTCTTTTGTACCTCGATGCATAAAAGTTCTCAATTGAACCTCCCTATATATATATATATATATATATATAATATAATATAATATCAGATTCATCAGCGTACATATAAGATTCCAGCGTACCCTAATGTGAAAGATCATTCACATATATTTTTTTGAATAGACATGTATAAGACAACATTATAATACTTTTTTCTAAAAAGAAGCAACATCATAAATCTTGTGAATGGTAAAAAAAGATCATGTGAATGGTCATTCTCACCATTCACATGGTGTGAAATGACCATTCACATAAATATGCATTGAACATTCATATAATTTTTAAGGACACTGAAAGTGTGAATGTATGTGAAATTCATATATCATGCGTATAACATTAAATTAAACATGGTTACGAGAAAAAAATTTTAAAAAAAGTTTTTTAAGGTTGGTACCTTCGGGTGCACTTGATTTCGAGAGGTACTTTTTTGAACCTGACTATATATATATATATATATATATATATATATATATATATATATATATATATATAAAATAATAATAATAATATTTATAATAATAACTAAATGAAATATTAAAAAATAAAAAAAATTTCACGTTAAAGGGGTGTGGAAATGTCGGGAATGCCTAGAGAAATTTTCTTTTTAAAATTATATTAATAATCATATATCGTATGTCAAGTTGTCAACTGTAAATGGTGGTTTACAAAAGTGTATTTTCAAATATGTTAATAGAAAAAACTTTAAAAAATTACTTTTTTAAGCACAAATTACAAAACATAAGATAGAAGTATTAATTTGATTACCAACTTTTATTTTTTAAATATTAAGACCAACCATAATGGTCTGTACCCATCACGGTCCATGACACAAAGTGTTGATGTAGCCACGACTTACCCCAAGGATCACCACCCCATCCCAGCCACGCTCCACTTCCCTTCCATGACACCTTCGATGCTCCCTCCACGCTTCATTCCACGATTAACCCTGAACGTACCTGATAAATATGGTCCGGTTGTTTTTAGTAAAAATAGTCATGAAATCTATCTAGATATAACTAATTTTTTAGAAAAACATCATGAAATCCATTTGAACACCAACCCCATATGATGAACAAATCGAGAGCGTGAACAAGTCTAATTAACCAGAATGATGAACAAATCGAGAGCTGGTGAATGGTGACCCCCAAACCAACTTTATGATCAACCCGAAGTTTTCATCTGGACATATTTTACATAAATGCTTCAAATTTGAATAAAAGCTTCAAATTTACATAAAGGCTTCGTTAGAGTCTTTATTGGAGTCTTCGTCAGAGACTGAAACCTGAACTGAGAGGCATTTTTACTAGATAACATTTTTACCTTCACAATTTTACCAGATAGCCAAATATGTTTTTTTTTTATTTTTTTATTTTATAACATTTTAATAGATGTATTATAAAACACAAATTCATAAAACAAATTATATGGTCAAAAGAGCATCCAATGTACTACACAATAATATAAAAAAAATTTCATTCACATTTATTAAAATTATAGAACATGCATTCATAAAACAAATGTCCAAAATAATAACCATATAACATGACATCTAATAAAAATGTGAAGAAATAATAGTTTCTCCCATTGCAAACTCGAGTAAAAAGTCGACTAATAGTTTCTTCCGAGCGACGAAAGCGACAAATAACAACCCGATTCTTAACATTATGTGCAACCATGTGAAGAATAATTGCAACTTGTTTGTCAATATTCATAGTCCTACTTGCCCTTAGCCCACCTAATCTTTCAAGCATGCCACACAAAACACAATGTAACACCCTCAAATTTGTAAAACAACTTAATAATGATTAATTTTGAGATAAGAAATGATTAATGAAATGTTTGAGTATAATTAATATGATTTTGTCAAATTACCTATTTGAGTATTGTAGTTTGGCAATATGCAAATTATAGAATTTTAGTTAGTTGTTAATATTATAAGAGTTAGTAGAGGGAACCCCCTTTTGTTCTCCAAACTGTCCATCATCACACACACATACTACACACATTTTTGTTCTTGCAAACAATTGAGGGAGAAAAGAAGAGTGAGCTAAGGTTTGGTTGTAAAAATATCATATTGATATATAAAAATGCTACACGTATGAGTTCGACAATAAAAAATTAGACGTATCATCTCGATATTTTAAAAAGAATGTTTTTATTGTTTCACTTTAACCAAAAAAAAATAATTTAGGCACATGAAAGTATGAAACTAACATGAACCAGTAACACAGTTTTGTTATGCAATGTCTAGGACAAGATGACCATCACACCTATCAGAAGGAACTAAATTTTAATTAAAAAAACACAAATCCCAGTAATAATATTTATAATACAAGAAAGTGTTTCTTGATTTTACATATTTCATAACACATAATTCTGATCTATAAATGCTATTAAATGAGTAGCTAATGTGTCACGTGTCGGTCTTTTATTTAATTTTTCAATTGTCAAAACTTTCACTTGTCACATGTGATTTAAATTTAAATTCAAATCAAATCAAATATAATTTATTACTCCATCTAATCTAGCTTATATAATAAAGTAATAATTAATCAATTCAAATATAATAAACTCAATTTTTTAATAATTTTTTATTATTTTTATGAACAATTATATTATTAAATATATATTTTTAATTTAACCCATGTAACATATATATAGGTATATAATCTAAAAGAACAAAGACAAAATTACATTTAAAAAAATGACACTTTTACGTGACGTTGTATTAAAGGTGTTTATAATTGGTCTATATATTTTCATCGGGGTAAGCAACTTGCTCATTAAGGAAAATTTGATCGTTTTCAACATTTCACACTGTCTATATAATATTTTATTTGTGCAAAATTGCCAAAGTACATATATTTGATTAAATAAATTGTTTTTTTAAAAGATAATAACTCTTGTTTGTAATCTTCTAGAAAGCATCCATTAAATTTTAATTTGATTTTAATCAAAGTTTGCATTTTCCATTTGTCGATTAGGATATATAATAAAAACGAGTAAATAATTTTCATATATGCAAAAATTAAAAATCCACTGGATGATATCGAATAAAATACTTTATATTAAAAGATAATCATGTTTTTATTGATTATTTACTTCTTTTATTAAATTGTGAAATTCGAACCCTTAACAAGTCGATCAATTTTAAAGAAAATAATAATAGGACATTTCAGTTTAACATTTTAATAAATTATTTTAACGTTTGAAATTTAAAACACGATAAAATGCTAAAAATAGCATAAAAAATCTTATACAAAAAATGAGATTATACGAATTATAAATTTTTTTGATTCAAGCAAGACAAAAATAATGTAAGGACTATAACCAAAAAATTAATGAGAGGATCATACCAATAAACATATTAAAATTTTATATTTTTGTTAAGTTTAAACTCTTAAGAGCTAAGATAACACGTCTACTATAATGCATGATAAATTGCATACAGTAACAACCTATTAATCTATTATATCATCTATTGTTACGATAATATACATACATACATACATATATATATATATATATATATATATATATATATATTATATATATATATATATATATATATATATATATATATATATATATATATAGTTGGGTTCTAGTAAAAACTTTTCGATCAATTCCGTAAGTGCGTAAAAACCACTTCAAAATGTACAAATTTAAAATTTAAATTTATAACTTAAAATAATTATTGTTTTCAATATTAATAAATATCATAATCTAACATTAAAATTACCTATAAAATTTTAATTCATTAAAATGTACATTATATGCACAAATTCTGTCAAATGCACAAATTTATACATAAAGTGGATAAATTATTATTAGATGCGTAAATAATTACATAAAATGCATTAATTTATCAAATGTATAAATTTTAACATCAAATACATATTTTAATATATTAAATACATACATTTGACATAAAATGCATAAATTTGGAACGGAGAATGAAGAAAATGAAAAGTTTATTCTTTTCATAATGTCACTATCAATTCTCAAGTGAATAATAGAGAATTGATTTTTAGGGGCCGTTTGGTTCACTGGAATCCGAGGGAATTGGAGGGGAAAGGAATCCAATTCCAGTCAATTCATGTGTTTGGTTCAACTATGAAAATGAATTGGATTTCATCAAAATTGAAATTTTCCAATGAATGAAGGAAAGTAACATACATTCCTTCATACAATGGATGGAATTTGATTTCTTTTCAAAACAGAAAGTGGTTGACTATAAAAATACCATTTACATTTAACACACTATACTACACGATGTCTAGTCTTACCCCACCCTACCTACCTATCGACCCAACCGCCCATACCCACCCACCCTACCCTACCCTACCCCATCCCACCCACCTACCCCAACCCTACCTTTTCTATCCAACCTACTCTCACCTACTACCCACCATACCTACCATTACCTACCATTACCTACCTACCCACCCACCCATACCCCTACCCCATCCTACCCTACCCTATCCCATCCCACCCACCTCTAACCCACCTACCCCAACCCTGCCTATGTTATCCAACCTACTCTTACCTACAACCCATCATACCTACCTCTACCCACCTACCCATCCCTCATCCATCATACATTACCCATCTCACCCGACCCACCTACCCTACCTACGCTATCCAACCTACTTTTTACCTACTACCCACCGTAACTACCACCCATCCCTTATCCACCCTACCTACCCTACCCCATCACACCCACCTTTACACACCTACCCCCACCTTACCTACGTTGTCCACCTACTCTTACCTGCTACCCACCATACTTACTTCTACCCACTTACCCATCCCTCATCAATCATCCATCATACGTTACCCACCCAACCCACCTACCCTAACCCTACCTACGCTATCCAACCTACTATTACCTGCTACCCACCATACCTACCCCTACCCACCTACCCATCCCTGATCCACCCTACCCACCCCATCTCACCCACCCACCCTACCCCTATCAATCTCATCCTATTCCTACCTTAGAGACTTATCCACCTCTACCCACCCATCCCATCCTACCCTACCAACGAATTATGAAATTAGATTCCAAATTTCTTTTTAGCCAACCAAACATGATTTGGATTCCAATTCCAATTCATTGCAGATTACAATTCCTTAACAGATTCCAATTCATTTTAAAACATTCTGCGAACCAAACGCCACCTTAGTGTAAATATCATTTCTTTAGTTTTCTCCACAATATGAAGAGAATCAATACAAGAGAAAGAAAATTGGGATTGTACTGAATTTTCTTAATTTTACGTGCCAAATCTTTATTGATGTATTATGATCATTTGCCAACAAAACTTGAAAACGAAGGCTATTCCATTCTCTTCATTTCCTCGTACCAAACGCAACCTAAGAGTGATTCTCAGGGAATTGAAGAGTTCCTACCGAAACACAACTTTCTCTGTATGTATGTATGCATGTATGTCATTTATCCCAATATATTTATATTTTCTTTTATCATACACAGTAATGTAATTATATATATATTTTTATTTATAATAACTCAATATTAGCAACATGGGTTACATAAAGTTAAACTGATGGGGTAGTATCATACAATGATATTTTTTATATAAATCCTTTTATATATACATGATGAATATTGTTAAACTGATGGGGTAGTATCATAAATGATACTGTTAATAAAACCATAAAAATATAAAAATCATATTGTTATATAAATCCTTTTAAATATACATGTTGAATATTCTTTTGTGATGGGGGTAGCATCATAAAATGAACTCATTACATGTTTGTAGATAATTTAGTAGATTAAAAGTTAAACTGTTTTGACTATGTTTGATAAAGAGCTTCTAAGAGCTTTTAAGAGCTTTTAGAAGCTTTTATTTTGAATAAGCTCTACTAAAAAATAAAAGCTTTGTTTGGAAGGATACATAGAGCTTTTATTTTCTAAAAAATAAGCTCTTTTATAGAAAGCTAGTAGAATTAGCTTTTCAAAAGCTCCGGAGCTTTTAGTTAAACATATTCATTTTTTTACTCTTCTATTAATCATAAACTACCACCTTTAATTAATATTAATGCCCTTTTACGTAATTTAATACTATAAACTACAGCTACAGCTTTTACCAAACACATTTATAAAACTAAAAGCTTCAGCTCTCAAAAGCTTCAGCTACTAAAAGCTCTACCTCTTTCAAAAACACAAAGCTACGGCTAGTTTTGCCAAACATACCCTTTGTCGACGATGATAAATTAAAGGATATATTTATTCCACGAAGACAAATATTTAATGCAAACGTTGAAATTGTCAAGCAAACCGAGTAGATTGAAGCTCATGTACCAACTCGGCAACTCGACTCGAAGTCTCGGACGCTGCAACTTGGAAATTTCAATTATTTTTTTCTACAAAAAATTCTAAAATTTCTGTATGTCAACCCCAAAAGTCGTCGACGAACAGTCAGAAGAACAAGAATCTATAAAAATCAAGCCAAATTAATCCTTTTTTCATTTATAATCTAATATTAAATCATGGAGTTTTTCAACAAAGCCAAAGCTGTCAGACTCCGGAGCCACCTTAACAAATTCTTGGTTGCCGACGACGATGAACACACCGTCCGGCAAAGCCGGAATGCCTCGTCGAGGAGAGCTCGGTGGACGGTGGAGATGGTGGAAGGGAAAAGCCATGTCATACGCCTGAAAAGCTGCTCATCCGGCAAGTACCTCACTCCTTCCGGCGAGCCGTTTCTGATGGGGATGACCGGAAAAAAAGTGGTGCAAGACATTATGGCGAACAAGAGGGATACTTCCGTTGAATGGGAGCCAATAAAAGAAGGTGGATTGGTGAAGTTGAGGGCAAAAGATGGCAAGTTCTTACGAGCTAATGGCGGCACACCACCGTGGCGAAATTCCGTCACCCATGACTTGCCTCATCGGACGGCGACGCAAGACTGGGTGTTGTGGGATGTGGATGTGGTTGATATCGTTACTTTGGAGTCACAAGACTCGATAGCTAGTAATCTATCGTCACAATCGAGTTTTTCATCGATTCCGGACATCGATAAAGCCACTACGGACCATCGCATGCTTTCGGTTTCGTATAACGGGACGCCACGTGCAAGCGGAAGTCAGGTACACCATATATTGTACCAGTTTAACCGGTTATTTAAATCACAGGATGAGTTCAATGGAAAACCTATATGCATCGAAAAACTTTGAAGAATCCCTATGCACCACCACAGTTTCCGCGTGATGCATCGTTATTTCCACGTGATGCATCAAATTCCCGCGTGATGCATCGACTTCCACGTGATGCATTACTATTTTCTAGCGATGCATTGTGGTTCACCAACGTTCTTCGATGCATAGAGGTTCACCTCTTAAAATCACATTACATTGCCGATATAACATTAACACTTTTATTATATATAGAGTGGCATGGAACTCTTCCATAGAGCAAAAGCGGTTAGACTACAAAGTTACCACAACAAGTATTTGGTTGCCGACGATGACCAAGAAACCGTTCGACAAAGCCGCAATGGGTCATCTTCGAGGGCTCGATGGACCGTTGAGTACGTGGAGAACCACCCAAATGTCATTCGGTTAAAGAGTTGTCATGGATTGTATCTTAGTGCGACGATCGAGCCATTTCTTCTTGGTATGACTGGAAAAAAGGTGAAGCAATGTTCGTTTCGAGCAAAACCCGATCATACCACAGAATGGGAACCGATAAGGGAAGGTGAATTTCACGTAAAGCTTCGAACATGTGATGGGAAATTCTTGAGGGCGAACGGGGGAACTCCGCCATGGAAGAACTCGATAACACATGACATACCTCATCGAACCGCGACACAGGATTGGGTGTTGTGGGGAGTTGATGTGGTTGATATATCGTTGTCGGATACCGAGTCTGTAATGAGTTCGCTTTCGAGCTTTTCGTCTGTGGTCGATGATTACTCTGGCTCACCGGATACCGGATCTCCTCAAATAAGTTCAGGATCACAATCACAAGTCACTGAATCTGCTACAATCACTCGCTCAATCAAAGACAGTCAATCTAAAATGGTATTAATTGTTAAACACTTTTTGATATTTGTGTATAATTCAGTTTGATGATTGCAGATTTTCATGTGTCGTATCTTATCTTACAATAATTTCAGCCCAGTGGAATGGAGTTCTTCCGAAAGGCGAAATCGATCCGGCTAAAAAGCCACCACGACAAGTACCTATTGGCCGCGAGTGACGGTGAAAATGTGTTACAAGATCATAATAATGGAGAAACAACTAAGAACGCAATTTGGATGGTTGAATTTGTTAACGGATTTGACGATGTCGTTCGATTGAAGTCGATTTACGGCAAGTATCTCACTGCTTCTGAAGATCAAAAAATCATCGGCGTTGGTGGTCGGAAAGTCGTTCAAAGTATGCCTCAAAAGCTAGACTCCTCCGTCAATTGGGAACCGATACGTGATGGGTTTCAAGTCCATCTCAAAACCCGTTACGGTAACTATCTACGGGCCAATGGTGGATTACCTCCATGGCGGAATTCGATCACCCATGACATTCCTTACAGGCATCACGATTGGATATTGTGGGATGTTGAAACTGTTGAGGCTAGAACAGAGGAACCACCAACATCACCACCATCGCCACC
Organism: Centrapalus pauciflorus; assembly: GCA_020465985.1. NCBI lineage: Eukaryota > Viridiplantae > Streptophyta > Magnoliopsida > Asterales > Asteraceae > Centrapalus > Centrapalus pauciflorus. The sequence goes on along the minus strand of JAANYP010000693.1, from coordinate 33,741 downwards.
ACCCGAAAAGATATATTCGGATCTGAGCTCTTCCTCGTTTTCTCTCAGAACCCCCAGATCAAATGCGACAGAGGTTGGTTCAAATTATCATTCGTTAGAATGCACACCATATGTTTGTGAAATTGCCAACGCAAACATTTGACACCATATGTTTGTGAAAATGCAGGCAAATGATTTGAGTTTGAGGGAGCAAATATCCGTAAAGAAGGAAGGGAGAATGGTGTATTACACAGTGGTAAATGATGATGAGGATTTCGATGAAATCGAAGAAGTATCATTTACATTCAAGGGGCATAGATTGGACGAATTGACACAAGATTTGGAAGACGAAACAGGGCTAGATGATATAATCTTATGCTCGCGGAACCCTTTAAACGGCAAGCTTGTTCCGTTGCGGTTAGCGTTACCTCCCAATCACACAATCATGCACGTTGTTGTAGTTCCTTCTACTTCCAAAGGTAAAAATTCTTACTTGAAAGCATGTAAATATATTTAGAGCAAGTTCAACGCTTAGATTTTTGAAATATTTTCTGAGATGGATCGCGTCACTGAAACGGATTGCCACATAAAATTAACAAATAACAAGATTTTTCTAATTAAAAAAGTACGTAGTACATTACCGTTAAAACTTTCATTTCAGAAATTTGGTTTTCTTATGTTTTTTATGATTAAAACTCAGTAATAATTCAATAAATTTGAGTAAGTTCGATGTTTTTATTTCATAAGTTTGATGTCTATTGTTGGCTAAGATACATGTGTTTTTATGTAATGATCAGTTGCAAGAGGATTGTAGCCGGGTTTTGACATTTTAAGAGTTGGCTAAAACTCTTTTCGACGATGTTTGATTGGACTTGGTCTTTATCACGTATGCAAGGGCTATCGCGAAACAAAGTTCAAGCTCGAAGTGGTTTTTTTGTTGTTGTGAATTATGTGTTTTGGGATGGACTATGCTAAGTGGGCTTGAAGGTGAACGTACTGTCTAGGCATGGAGTTACATTTAGCTCTTAGTATTTGTTGATATGATTTTTTAAGCATTTGTCGTTCAACTGCTTTTTGGAATGCACGTTTACTTTGTGTAGTATTGATTGAAATGTTTCTTTATTAAGAAATATATACATATATTTTTTCATTGTATCCCAGGTTCTTTGATTGATCAACTAGGTAAAGGAATTTATCTAAGGTGTCAAAGAGTACCCTCCTAACAAGTAGTAGAGAGGTACAAAATCGGGTTTGACCGCTTTTCGGTTCGGGTTTGAAAACTAGACTGGTTTTGGTCGAACTTCAAAAACCGGTTCGGGTTGGAAAACCAGTTTGAGAGATGAAAACTCAAACCTAACCTAACCGGCTCGGGTTAAAAAACCGGTTAAACCGGTTTTTATTTATTATTTTTAAAAAACTATTTCAAATACTTTTTTAAACTAAAAATTTATTCAAATATAACTAAAAACTTCAAATTTTATTAAATAAAATAATTCAAACATAAACTTATTTAAAACTACAACTTGTATCAACTAATTACATCAAACTTACACTTTTTATTAAATTCTAAAAACTTCGTAATCAAATATAATTCGTATTCAAACGTAAACGTACTAAAAACTTAAAGTTTTATTAACTAAAAACATCAAAAATAAAGTTCAAACATAAACTTATTATACATAAAACTTAATTCGTATTTCAAATATCTTCAATTTTTATCGATATCATCTTCAGAGTTAGCCTTGTGGTTCTCGAGCGAAGCTTTGTCGAGAGCAATTACTTCGTCGGAAAACGAGATTGTAAAACCTTCTTCCACTTCGATATCATGTATCCTTTGTTCAAATTCTAGTTCACCTTCAAGACTTGATTTGTCTTTTATACGTTCGGCCGCATCTAAGTAATCCTTCAATCAAATACACATCCCCAATGATGCCGGTGGGAGTATTGTTCTTCATATAGATATACACTGCCACTAGTAGAAAAAACAGATTTCGAAGCTATAGTAGAAGCTTGGACGGTTAGTAAATCTCGGGCCATGACGGTTAGAATGGAAAATTGAGATTTCATTCCTTGCCACCAAGCAAAAATATCAAATTGTGTGAATTGTTGGGGTCTCATAGTGGTCAAAAAATCGGTTGCCGTATATCTCCCAACTCACTAGTTAATGGTCTGTCACCCTCACCCCTAGCCCGTTTATAGAATGTTAGGGATGACAAAATGGTAAAAAAAACACGGTCACAAAGGCTAGTTTTTTATAAATTCCAAACCTGGTTTTCCAACCCAACCCAACCCGACCTAAACCGGCTTTTCAAACGACTATATCCAAACCGGTTCCAACGCTACGGGATTTCCAAAAACCTAACCAGTTTTGATCAGTTTTGGTTTTGGATTTTTTGTACACGACTAATAAGTAGGGCTTTGCCTTTCGTTTGCGTATTAATATATTTTTTATCAAACATATAAATGAATAAATCAATTTCAAGGATATTTATGGCGTTAAGAGGTGTTTGAATTTAAGATTTTGTAAAAAACATTAAGTTGAAAGTTGCGGATAAAAACTTCAAATTCAGACTTTTATAAATTTATCTTTTTAATATGAAAGAACAAAAGCTACAGTATATATTGATTATGATTATCAAACGTTTTTCTATTGTCTTTCTATGGTTTTAGAATATGAAAACCTAAATAAACACTCTTAAAAAAATAAATTCAAATACTTTTAAGCTAACTATCGACCCTCATGTAAGAATTTTGTTAACCCGTGCATTGACGGACTATATTATAAGGAGAAGAAACACCTGCTACCGATCTATTTTCTTTCCTTTTTTTAAAGCTTAGCATATGTACTAATTTTCGGAGTGTTATATTAGATTTTTAGGTTGTGCTATCTATTGTTTTGACAACACTTAATAATCATGATAAAAAACGTAATCCATTAATGATATTTAGTTATTAGAAAAACATTGTTAATTAGCCTAAAACCCAAATCATAGATATGAAAATAATTTCATCTTACTATCCTACTAAAAAAAAAAGAGAAATATTTTAAAAATAAATATTGGATGAGGTCGTTTTTGGCTTTGTGCTAAGATCGTTTTCGAAAAGAAGAAAACTCGTATAAAGTAATTATAGGATGCAACTTGTTTACTTGATAATAAAAATAAAATTTAATAAATTATGTTAAATTTAAAGGTTAATCACGAAAAAAGTAACATATTATCATATTTTTTCTAATTTGGCTAATATATTTAAAAAAAGTTTTAATTAGAGTATTATCCTATTGAAAACGGGTGCTACTTCATGCACCATAGTCTACAACAATTAATTATTAGGTCAATTAACTTACATCATTTTTTATGAAAAAGAGGACCTATACATCCAATCATAAACAACAATTTAGTCAAATTATAAATCAAAATTATAGAGTTTGATGTATGAGAAATTAAGGTATGTTGCATAAAGAAAGCTATCTATTCTATTAAAAGAGTAACTATACTCAATTCTGGTGAAGCCACGTGTCATCACCATGAATCGGCACGTGACATTTATAGGTTTTAAGAATAATAAAGAAATTTAATTTATATATATCTAAATCTAATATAATCTACTTTTAAATTCAAATCAAATCAAATAAAATCTAATACTCTACTAACTTATTAATTATAATAAAATATAATAAAAAATTTTTAAAAAATATAAGAAAATAATATCATTCATATATATTTAGAAATATATAAAATTATTAGGTCATAATAAATAATAATATCATTCTTATATATTTTTTGTTTAAAAATAATAATATTTATACTTTTACCTTTTAATTTATTATATTTTATATATATTAAAAATATCCGCGTAATACGGGTAATAAACCAGTATCAATGAAAGGAAGATGTTTAGGTAACCGAAGTGTGTGTCAAATGATATATCTTAAAGTTCTGCTGACATGTAGTTGAGGGGGTTATTCAGTATTCTTTATAAAGTACAAGGGAAGTTAACGACCATTGTTTTTCGTTATTTTGGGGACGACGACCGCCGGTAGACGAGCGACGCCAAATACTTGGTTTCCATGAGTGTGTATCCTCCTCCATAGCTTGGCAACTTCATCTTAAAGAACACCATGAACATCACCATTTCACGTCTCGTTATTCACAATTTTGTACCTCCTAATTCTACAAGCTTTTCCAGGATTTATGTGCACTTCGCATCATCTACACGTCGTCGCAGATTCGCCACCGTTGCCTTCTCCGAATCTCCCGAGGTATCCTGGACATCTTTGGCTGTTTAACATTCCTCTTTTCCCGAATTGTAGTAGAAAGTCAACTGCTACCAATTGTTATTGTTATTTGAGAGAAAAATCAATATATTTATCATCAGCTTACTTAAAATTTGGTACAGAAAGTTTAGTGTTGTTAGTTATCAATGCTTTTGAGCAATTTTAGAATTTATTCAATTTGTATCGTCGTTGAGCAAACTGCGACTTGATTTCTGTGTATGATTTGATGAAATAGGTTAGTGACGAGAGGATGGTGGTCGTCGGTGGTGGAGCTGCTGGAATATATGGAGCAATTAGGGCTAAAACCTTGGCTCCCAATCTTAATGTTGTTGTGATTGAAAAAGGGAAACCTTTAGCAAAGGTTTGTGCAATTGATATTGTTTCTGGTAGCTAAAAGAATATTTTTCTGAACTTTTCCTTTCAATTTGGTCTATTTTTAGCTTTTTTTGTCTGTAAAATCTGCGTTCTTATAAGGTTAAAATATCTGGAGGCGGTCGATGCAACGTCACAAATGGTCATTGTGCCGACAATATGGTGAGTTCGGTAACTCTATTGCAATTTAAAACCTGCATATTTGATGACAAAATTGTTGGTTAATCTGCATATCTATTATGATGATCAGCTTGTCAGTTTATGATTTGTTTTACTTTGCATGTGGAGCTCGATGTGGACTGTATTGTCGAACCAAGTAACATAACAAATCATGAAGGATTCTATACACTATGCTAAATACACCATGTTCGTAATCATATCAATGTTCATGTAAAGATGAATATATGCTAGACTTACTAGAAGGGAGATTTAATTCGAGCCATTTTTAGAAGCTAGTATAATTCAATATGTGCCGGAATTTGGATGGATGATGGATAATTAATGTGTTCTTACTCTCCTTGGTTTATTTCTATGACATATGAGGATGAGATTAAACTTTGGCATCAAGAAATATAGTAATGGTAACTATTCTATATATAGGGTGTTAAAGGGTCCAAGATTGTCTATCAAGGGACCTTTTAGTAATTATATCAATGGTAAGGGACAAATGTAATATTACTAGCTTAACACGCTGGGTTGTAAATAGACAAGGCCACTTTATGAGGATATTTCTAACATGTATATCCTTTTCTAGAATAATGTATTCTGAAAGGAATCAGAGTATTGTGTATGTTTTGAAGTGCTATTGAATCTATGAAATACATTCTAAGAATTCTAATGTCTGAATATAGCGTAAGCAAATTGCTAAAACTATGTAGGTGTTGTGCCTTTGAAATTCAATCCATTGTTTTCTTCAATTGTTATTATGTTTATGCAATCCTAACTAGCATGTGCCGTTAAGTTGGCCTATTGGCATCAATAGGCCACGTGGTCTTCAGTAAATTGATGTATATGCATCATTCTCCTAGTTGAAATTTAACATTTTCGTAGATTTTGGCAGAACAATACCCAAGGGGCAGTAAAGAGTTCAGAGGTTCATTCTTTAATGTTCATGGACCCAGGGAAACCATGTCATGGTTTTCAGATCATGGGGTGAAGTTGAAGGTATTACTGAAGGCTGGTTCAAATTCTAAACTTGTCCAACTTAAACAATTTCATTATGTCCAAATTAAACAATGTCATTAAGGTACATATAATAGAGAGTGATGTGCTTTCAAACCATTTTGCTTGGCATTTGTTACAATCAAAACCAATAGTCTTGCACACCCGCAGTGAAAAGAAAACACTTTGCAGAAAGCAGTGATTTTGGATAAATTAGGAAATGTAAACGCAATACACTACCGTTGTAATTGGAACTTCTATTGAAAGTCACTTGGTTCTTGCAGAGTTTGGTGTTCTCTTTTGCATATTTGCATGAATCATTGAACAAAATCTAGTGTTGGTTTGAAAATAATCATTCCTATGATATATAGTCTCAACAAAATTTCACCATGTTGCCTTTAGATTGAGGAAGATGGAAGGGTTTTCCCGGTGAGCGACAATTCATCTTCAATAGTAGATTGCCTTCTAAATGAAGCAAAGCAGAGGGGAGGTAATCGTTGGTACTAGCAACTATAATATTTTAATGACTTATTTTGTTTGACATTCACCATTTTCCCCTAGAGGACCACATCCCCAACCTGTTGGAGGCAAACTCTTTACCCTTGAGTTGTTTTATATGCCACATTCCCTAATCATTATTAGGGGATGCTAGATGTGCTTTTTAAAGTGCTTATTTTACATAAGATTATCAGTTGATTAAAGCTAGGCGTAGTTAGAAACATTCACATATATCTGGCTAATGAGTTTTTGATATTCGTGATTATACATCTAGAATCAGTCATCTAATCCTCATCGATTGTCTATTTGTGTCCTTTAAATCAGTCAAACTACAGACAGGGAAATCTGTGACATCGGCTTCTATATCTGCTGGTGGGAAATTTGTACTCAAGATGGAGAAGCGGACAATTGATTATGTGGATTTCATCGAAGCTGATTATCTATTAATTGCTAGTGGCAGCAGTCAGCAGGTTTCTTTGCTGAAGCTTGTTGGCTTATATATCATAACATTTGTTGACTGGATTTCTCTTTCTAAGACACCATGCTGCTATTCCAGGGTTATCATCTTGCTACTCAACTTGGCCATTCTGTAATTAAGCCAGTACCAAGCTTATTTACATTCAAGATTGATGATATCCAGTTGACAGAGTTATCTGGGGTAACGGTTTTCGCTCATAAAATCCGTCTGTTGTTATTTCATTCCTCAATCGAAATAAATTAGGTTTTTTTAGTGTATACAACTTATTAAAAATATTTCAAATATAATTCGTGTTCTTTTTTAAAATGGTTGTGCTATAACATTTGTTCCAGATTACATTCCCAAAAGTCAAGGCGAATTTAAAGCTTGAATCTTCGCAGAAGAACATTCCACAGCTTAGCCAGGCATGTGTTCTCAGTATGGTACGAAACGTTGAATATGCTCTTTCTGACTCAACTTTGCTGTTAGGTTGGGCCCATGTTAGTCACACATTGGGGACTTAGTGGTCCAGTAATTCTTCGGTTATCTGCTTGGGGTGCTCGTGATCTCTTCATTTCAGACTATAGAGGTAAAAGACCAAAATATTTATGATGAAACTTTTTAAATTCTCATTCTCTGACTTTGGCTGCATATTGATTCAGGAATGCTTCTTGTGGATTTTTCTCCTGATCTTCAGAGTGAAGATTTGAAGTCTTTGCTATCTCAACACAAAAAACAGTTCCCAGTAATTTTTTAATTCACAAAACATCAGTGGGCTTGCTTTCTGCTGTTAGAATGTCAGTATCATAGTCAACTTATGTTCATATTTTTGTTTCTATGCATTCTGCAGAAGCAAAAAGTAGTTGGTTCATACCCTCCGGAACTTGGGCTTGTGAAGAGATTTTGGAAATACTTGTTAAACCATGAGGTTGTATGATCATTTTAGTTTGAAAAATGTGGTCTATGTCGAGAGAAATTCATACTGGATGGATCTTTGTGTGCAGGGCATAGATGAAGATGTCTTGTGGGCTTCGATTTCAAATAAGTCCTTGATGTCTGTTGCTGCTCTGTTAAAGCAATGTTCCTTTACAGTGAAAGGAAAGGTAGCATATACTCTTCTAATTGTTGCTAATTTTGTGTATTTGTAAATATTTACTTGAAGGTAGTAATTACCTCCATTAATTTAGGGCCAATTTAAGGATGAATTTGTCACAGCCGGGGGGGTTCCATTGTCGGAGGTGCTCCCTTCTCTCTTTCACACACATAACATCACAGTTTGGTCACTTGTTTTTTTTCTCATGAGAATTGTAACTCAAACTGGTGATTTCTAATTTTCTATGAAGATCTCACTGAAAACTATGGAGAGCAAGATTCAACCCCGTCTGTTTTTTGCAGGAGAGGTATTGTTATGTCAAAAAAAAAAAATTTTCTATAATTTATGTTTCTTGTAGAGGGGGCAACTTCTACCCATTTATGTGAAAATGGGCAGTTATATTTAATGATAACAGGTCTAACCTGTAATATTAATAAAGTTAGCTAAACGTAAAACAGTTTAAAAGTCAACCCAAAGTATCCTGACATGTTTACAACCTTCTAAATTTCTTTATTTGGATCACTACCAAAAGATATAATTTTTTTTAATGATTCTAATATATTAATTTATCCATGAGTTATTTAAAATAAAAACTACAAATGGGATGTTGGTGGTCCACCGCAACCCATTTTGATACATTACACACCTGATGTAGTTTCTTGATTTGTCCAATTTCCGTTCTAAAGTCTAAATTAAAAAATGTTTATATATAGAAGATGATTAAAGTTCTAGATGATAAATATAGGTCATCAGTTCACTTCACCATTAAGAAGTGGTCCATTTCAGTTCATTTCCCTGTTTCCATGGTGTGAGGATTAATGGAAGTGAGACCCACAAAATAAAGATCAGAAATGGAAGAAACAAGCTAAATACATATACTACAGATTCAGGAACTCTTCATAGATTTGAAACGCCATCATCTTGTATGATTACGCGAAGTTTGGGACCATTCATGGCATCTAAAGTTCAAAATCATGTGTAGGTGCTGAATGTTGATGGGATTACAGGAGGTTTCAATTTTCAGGTAAAATCTACACTTTGAAAATAAATATACGCCCATGTTTGATCACTACTGGTTTGTGGCTTAGAAATCAAATGCCAACAACATGAGGGCACATCCTGGTTGCTCTTTGTTTACTGGAATCATTTTTTTTTGTCTCTTTCTACAATTTGTTACAGAATGCATGGTCAGGTGGGTATATAGCAGGAACAAGTGTAGGCAAGATGGCGGCTGGATCAGCACCTGCTACTTTGAAGGAACGGGCCATGTGACGCTCCACTGGAACAAAACGACTTGAATGGTTTGACCATCAAAACGATCTGCATTTTTGGCCTGTAAGTCGTATCGATAAAGCCTTATCTTCAAAAGGAAGTTTTGAAAACTATGACACTCTACATACCTTGGATAACAATGGCAGAAGAGTAGTAAAGAGCACACTCATTGAGTTTGAGACGAATGTATACACGAAAAGGAATGTAAAAGAAGTCATGTAGCAAGAAAACAACACTTGTTGCTATCATGCTAAATTTGGCAGGCCTAATCTACCAGATGGCACCAAGTGTCATCTTTCCTGCGACATGATTTCCTTAACTCCTATTTTTCTTTCTTTCTCTTCAATCTCTCTCCCTGTTCATTCTGTCACAAATTATGGTGAATTATGAAGGAGGGATATATAGGGTGTCGGCCTCTAATTTGTCCTGCATCATGTTTATTATGGTTAACTTTTGAGTCGGCTCACCTTGTCTGTTCACTTGCTTACAATTTATGATGGAAACGTGAAGCAAAATGATTGACATCAACTTGTCTTAAATCTTTTTGTTGCTATCCTAAATCCTTTGTGATGTGAAATGTTTTCTCAAGGGTCCCTGGGGCCTGGAGTTGAGCTGGTGGGCTGGACGGCTGGTGGCCTTTTAGTCGAACTCCCACTTGCAATAAACCATATTTATATTATTACTATTATTTTTATCATGTAATGCATGAAATGCCAAAATGGTTATGGTCTGATCTTCTAAGTGTGTTTCAAGTCTAGTGAAGTCAAACTTTATCGAACTTGAGTCTGAATTTTAGTAAGAAAAATAAGCTCACTTATAGGTGCGTTAATATTACTAGGTTTGAGTTTCTAGTTGAACTTTCTCTATCAATTATAGTGTAAAGTTCATTTTATGGATTTTTATACAGGAGTAACCAAAATAAAGATTCAATAAAATATAAGTGACCATTTTATTAATTTTTTTTACCAATGGCAAAGTAAATTAAAAGATGCAAGGATGAGCTTTTTATTTTCTTGTGTTTTATTGATTGGTCCTTCATTGGTTCATATTTCTACACTTGCACATTTGTACCATTCTCGACTTCTTCCATTATTTTGCTTCCTTCATCAGATGATTTTCTTATCATTTCCTCCTCTAAAGCTTTAATGAGACTCCTCAGGCACCCTTCTGGATCCCCAGGACTAGTCTTTGGCATCAGATTCTCCGCAACGTCTGCTGGAGTAATATCGGTTTCTTCCAGCATCACACGAATCTTATCAAACAATGTGTGCGACTCTATGTAGAGGTAATTCTTTGCCAAAACCTTGAATGCTTCAAAACTACAATATCCCAACTCAATGTGCTTATCCATCCGCCCTCTCCGGATAAGCGCCGGATCAAGTTTGTCCACATGGTTGGTTGTAAAGACTATAAGCCTTTCTCCCCTACAAGCCGACCAAAGACCATCGATAAAATTCAATAGTCCTGACAGAGTCACTCTGCTTGCATTGGAATCTGTATCCCTTACTATTGTCGTTTTCTTGCCTGGATTGCCGCCCTCTTCCTCTTCCTTTACAACATTTTTCCTTTGTTTCGTGAGGTCAACCGAGCAGTCAATGTCTTCGATCACAATAATCGACTTGCTTGATGTCTCGATTAATAGCTTCCTTAGCTCAGTGTTGTCGCTCACAGCAGTTAGCTCAAGGTCATAAATATCATAGCCTAAGAAATTGGCCATGGCAGCAATCATGGTTGACTTTCCAGTTCCAGGTGGACCATAAAGAAGATACCCACGCTTCCAAGCCCTTCCAATTCGCCTATAGAACTCTTCCGCCTTACTAAAAGCGGTCAAATCATCGATAATCTCTTGCTTCTTCTCCGGATCCATTGCTAGTGTTTGAAACGTAGCCGGGTGCTCAAACATAACTTGGGTCCAACGAGATCCGTTGTTAGTATAAAGCTTCCTAATCCTGTTTTTCACCTTGATTTCTTTCCCTTGTTTAAGCACATGATTCAAGTATTGCCCGATAATGAGTTCTCTATGTCTTTTATGGAACGTGAGCTTGTAATAGCTCCTCTCATCCGTGGTTTGATGCAAAGAAATAGATTGGGTTCTTACAGCGTACTTCCCAGACGCCCAGTAAACTTTGATTCCGTTAAAATCATCAGTAACTTCTTCATGATCATCAATGGATAGGGAGACGAGTTGTGTGTTGTTCTTGATGATGTCTCCTTTTAGACGCTTGGCCTGCATGGTGGAGGTTGAGCCAAGGTAGGTCTCGATAGTGGAATAGGCTTCGCTGTGCCTGAAACGGTCACCAGTGGATTCATTGAATTTAATCTGAATGTAAGGGTAGAAGAGAGTGAAGAATCTTCGATGGTATCTACCAAACAAGAACCGAGTGTCGAATGGGAAGTATCGTTGGATTATCGCAGACACAAACATGACACTAGCGATTACGGATCCTAGCTTCGCAAACATGTCTCCCATGGCTTTTGGTGTGTAATAAGTTGATCAAAGTGAAAAGACTTGTAAAAAGAGTTGCAATTTGAATCAGAAGCCTTTGAATCCAATTAATTATTTACGGTACCATATGGCATAGTTGATTAGTTGGTGTGTCGGCGTTGGTGTTTTGTTTCTTTCGTTGGAAGTTTGTGGTGTTTTTGCTTGGCAATTTCTCCGGTTTTATTTTCCATTCCTTTTCTAAGTTGCTTTACGATATTTGCATTTTTTTCCCCAATACTTAAAACATGTGCAATGAAAAAAAAAAACCTATTTTAAATGTTTTTTTTTTTTTTGTAATACAACATAATTAAATGCTATAAACAAATTATTCAGGGCTAAAGCCGTACAATAGCAGTATATTTTTGTAAGGTGTATGAATATAGTATATGTATTTTTTTATATTGTTAATATGATACATTTACTTTTTTATGATCGGTTATTTCGTCTAGTTTTGCGCAGTTGTGGGAGAATCATCGGTACGGACTTGTTCACCGTTGGATCTGCGTGAAATTTGAGGAGAAACTTCGCAACACATAGTTGTTCGATCTGGACGGTGGAGATCATCATTGTAGGTTTCTACAAAGGTCTGTAGGTCTTTGAAGTTGGCTGTGCTGTGTGATTTTTCCTACCAGGTTATTATAAGTACGAGAGTGTATTTGATGCTTCAATTATAGAAATCTGAACATTAATAAAAAGAGAAATTCCACTCTTGCCAGTAACCGGTTACCAAAGGTATCATATTGGTATGAAAAACTGTAGTTTACGTATCAAATTTGAACGATTCAGAAAGTACATATGTAGGCTTTAACCCAATTATTTATTACAAATAGCAAATTTTAACAAATAATTTCTTTACCTCTGTATGACTTACGGGTCTCATTATTTGAAAATACCAACCTTTTATGTTTGAAAAATTGTTTAATTTCTCAATAGAACCATAATTCATTGTCACAATGATGAAGCAAAATGAACAATAAACTTTTATTAATTAACTATATAAGTAACATATAATAGAATGACAGACATCATAGTACTAGTATACCGGTGGTTCAACCACATAGTTGATGTAGTATTTATTCTATGCCGATTCGATCCATTTTGTCGACGGACAAAATGTTATCAGATAATCATCCGAAACACAATTAACCAATGGTGGCGAATTATCATACGCATAACTGTAGTAAGACGGGCACGCCTCCTTAAAAATCTTCGAATACACACTCGGCTTGCATTTGCTCGGGGTCCCGTACTCGTTCCTACAACAAAACTTGTCGTTATTGAACGCCAAACAAGCGCTTTTGCAAGCAACGACTTCGCCCTTATCATTCAAAACCTCGAGCTCTTGTGGGCATATATTGTTCAAATCCTTTTTGCACCCACCGATATGACATTTGGATGACGAAGGTATAGTCGTCACTGAAACCGGGATATTGTAACCGTCGACTAAGCTAACGTCATAAAAACTCGGTTTACTCTTGTCGGGTTGTAATGCGAATTGGACCAGCGTCACGGGTGGAGTGCCGATTAGCCCATTGCACCATAATTTTCCTCCACAGTCGCCAGTTTCGCAGGCGGGGACGTTATTGGAACCGAATTTGCACCCTGTTCTAGCCCATATCCGGCCTACCCAATCTGCCGGAGCTTGAATTTTCCGTTGTTCGCCTGGTGGAAGGTAGAAGCCACCGTAGGCTAACACCGGGTGTCCTTCGTTTGCGGCGTTTGCCGGCCATATTGGATACGGACATTTGTTGCTGATGTAGAAGTTGCACGCTTTCACCGCCACCTCTTTTCCTATATATTTCGGCTTCAGATGATTAGAATTTTTGGTCAACATACTTCAAAATCTATACTTTACACCAAATATATTAAATAAATTTAAATTGAAGTATAATGTGTTAAAAAAAATAAATATCAGTAAAAAATGAATAATAATGAAAAATATATTAACAAACTTATAATTTACATTAATGTTACCAGTATACCATATTAGTAGGTTAGTACTAGCAAAAATAACAATAAAGTAGGCAAAATTAGGTTAAAAAAATCTTAAACTTGATTTAAGACGATAAGAAATAAAATATATCTGATATGATTCAAAATTCAAGGTGAAACACTCAAACCGACGAGTCATACTGGAATGGGTACCAAGGGTTTGATTACGTTCGGTTTTGTATTTCTTTTCATAGTAAAGTTGTGAACGGGATCAAACCAAACCAAACCAAATCAGTATAATTATCATCTGATCTGATTCTCGATTTAAAATATTTCAATGTTTTGGTTTTGGTATGGTCAAGTTCAATCCAGTTTTGGACTATTACACACTCCTAAATCTACCATTTAGGTTGTATTAGAGAGAACCAAATAACATATTGTATTAAATTTTAGACACAAAATATGAATACGATTATACAAATAAGGTTTAAATAGAAAATGAGTTTAATATGAAAAAAACCAATATGTTTTTCAGGTTTTTGCGGTTTAGTCCCTACGTGTTATTTTTTATCAATAAAATCCTTAAGTGTTATATTTGTTTGTGATTTTGGAATTTTTCTTTATTTTTTCAAAAAAATCTTCAGTGGACTTTTTGGAGAAAAATAATAAAAAAGTACGTGTTGGCTTTTTGTGGAAAAAGTCAGGGTTGATTATGAAAAAAACAAAGATTTTCGAAAATCGGATTGAAAATAATAACTTAAGGATTTTCTTAGGAAAAAATAACACGGAGACTAAATCATAAAAAAACATGAAAACATGTTGGTTTTTTTCATATTAAATCCATAGGAAATACATAAAAACTTTAAAATACTAATAATGGACCTAAACTAGAACAAACCTGAAGTATTATTAGTTAAGCTAATAGGACACTATTCATCTGACAGAGAAAAAATTGTCGATAATTTGTTTCTTCTTCTAATTATATATATACTAGTTTATTACCCGCGTATTACGCGGATATTTTTAATATATATAAAATATAAAAAAATAAGAAAAAGATAAAGATATAAATATAAATATTATTTTTTAAACAAAAGTATATAAGGGATATTATTATTTATTATGACCCATTATTTCTAAATATATATGAATAATAATTATTTTCTTATATATTTATTTAAACTTTTATTATATTATCTTATAATTAATAAGTTTGTAGATTATTAAATTTTGTTTGATTTGATTTGAAAGTGGATTATATTAGATTTGGATAGATTTAATTAATAAGTTAGTAGAGTATTAGATTTTGTTTGATTTGATTTGATTTGAATTTAAAAGTGTATTATATTATATTTGGATAGATTTGATTTAAATTTCTTTATTCTTTTTAAAATCTATAACTGTCACGTGTCGATTCATGGTGACGACACGTGGCATCATCAGAAATGAGTATAGTTACTCTTTTAATAGTATAGATAGATAGATTTTTTTTAAGAAAAAGGGACATATTTTACATGTAATATAACATAAAATATGTGAAAATAATAGTAACAAAAGAAGAAAAGAAATTACCTGACAAGAAGAAGAGAATGAAAGAGAAGAAAACAAAAGGGTTGGTTGTCTTCATATTTATGTCTTGAAATTGAAAAAAGTGTTTTAGATATAAAAATGTATTTATAGAAGAATATTTAGTGAATTGTGGTCTAAGAATATGAATAAATAAATAGAAAAAAAAAAGGTGCTAACTTAACCTTCCATTAAAAGACAAGCAAACCCAACCACATAAGGGATAGGGTGGCACTCCCAGTTTTAATAATCATTTTATAATATCAGGTTAAATAAGACTACTGTAAATATGTTGTTTTCATTCAACAAATTGTTAAGAAATATAACATAGAATATAAAATTCGATAATAAAGTAACATGTGTTTTTTTTTGCCGAAAAAAGAAAATATTTCATTTTCATTTGTCGGTCTAAAAAATGAATTTTATGTCCATTCACGACAAAAACAAAATTTCATGATCATTTACTGGCTTGATAATTTTTATGCTACCATTATTGTTAAAAATTTGTATTCTATATTATATTTTCTTGACTATTTTTTTTTTAATTTCAATAAAGTCGCTTAACTTATAAGAATTCCATAACTGTTTAAATTATTCTAATAATTTTCGATGACTGATTTAAGATCCAAAAATGATCTGGGTTCAACCGCTCAAGTGCTTAAATCCGTTAGTTCATATGCGTTGTAGTGGGTGGGCTTTCCTATTCTCCTCATTATGTTCTCAACAATGGGCTTTGTTTTCATAGTTTATAGGATAGGCATAGGCTGATTGGAGGATTCGTTGAGAAACATTAAATTCAAAGGGTGAAGAGAAACAATAGATCATAGATAATAGGGATAATTGCGCAAAAAATCATCAACTTGTCAGTTTTTTATGATTAAAACCCCAAACTATTTTCCATTGCATAAAAAACCCCGAACTAACTAAAAATCAGTAAATCAAGGTTTTATCAATGGGTAACCGGTTGAAACCGGTTTTTAAATCCTACGTGGACCGGTAAATAACTTAGGTGAAATAAATTTTAATTGTTGAAACCGGTTGCCAAGTATTACACATCATTTAAACCTCCGTTGATGATGTATTCCCGTTTAAAAAGTACAAATAAAAATTATCAACGGGTGTTTAAATGATGTGTAATACTTGACAACCGGTTTCACCAATTAAAATTTATTCCACGTAGGTTATTTACCGGTCCATGTAGGATTAATAACCGGTTTCAACCGGTTACTCATTGATAAAACCTTAATTTACGAATTTTTAGTTAATTTGGGGTTTTCTATGCAACGAAAAATAGTTTGGGGTTTTAATCACAAAAAACCGACAAGTTTGGGGTTTTTTACGCACTTATCCCTAGATAATAAACCAATTGGATTGTGTATAAATCACTTTTCGAAAATGATAATTCAAATTCAAAGTTTAGTTATTAATTTGGTTGATGTTGAATGTAGAAGATGATTTTTAGTATTTGTTAGAGATGAAAGCCGGAATCTAATTCACTTATAGGTTGAAATTTAATTCATGTATAAATTGAAAGGAATACCAAATTCTTATAAACAAAGAAATTTGATGGAAAATACATAAAATTTAACCATTTATATTAGTTATCAAAAAGAATAAACAAGCTAAATTTAAATTCTAATTCCATCACACGAACCAAACCCCACCTTATATGTTTAGGTATCGTGAAATTTACTTTTGGGATAATTTAACGATAACACTCACATTTTAAACACAAAACCAATAATGAAACACAAAGTAACATGTTAAGTTCATATGATTCTAGAGAACACAAAATAACGGATTTTATTAACTTATTTATTCATAATAGGGGTGTAGAAGGAAAACATCAGTTAATTCTTTAAGGAAATAGGTGTGAAGACTTATCTTAAATATTGTTAACTATTAAAGTTGTCGAATTAGCTTGGAGCAATTCAGCGCCAGTCGTAAGAGGCTCTTCTTCAAGTGTTTTTTTTCATCATTTGACTCGTAAAAAAAAGTTCTCGGATATAATTTCACTCGTAAATCCAGTGAAATTATTTCTATCGTAATTTTTTTTTGGAATTTCTAAATTTTAATATATTATTTTATCTAATTTGAAATCGGTTAGCTTCAGTTTAAAGCGAAACTTTAAACTTCGATTTGATCTTGAATTTTAATTTCGTATGATTTTATTTCCGGATTTTATTATTAAGATTTGAGAAAACCAATTATCCTGAAAACTATTCATTAAACACCGTTAACACCCCAAACAAAAAGGCATCCAAATACATTAAAAACTTAAAATACTAATAAATATAAGTGGTTTACAATTATTATTATTTTTTATAAGGAAAAGGTAATAAGACTTATATCTAAATAAAATGTTACACCACTAAAAGAAAAGGAAACGATAGAATCTCTCCTGTATATTATTATATATACACCATGTCACGGCTCCAATAGAAAAAGCCATAACGCTATTAACGAATTTTTTTTATGATTAAAACTTTAAAAAAAATAATTCCTTTGTATTTTGGGAATTCGATCATACGAATTTCATCATCTCCAATCAACCCGGTTCACGTGAAAAACGTTCATTTTTGACAAGTCATGAAGAGTTTCAAACGAAGGAAACACAATTTCCAACCGATATATAACAAACTCTATTTATTAATTTGAAAATTGTTATATCTCAAATATTTAAAAAAAATTAAAAAAATAAAACTTAAAAAATTACATAAAGAGTATTGTTTTCATTCATTTTTCTTATTTGTTAGTCAACAATTAAACCTTTTAATGATGTTTTTACCTTTTAGTTTTGGTTCTTTAAGTTTTGTAAATTTTAAGTAAAGTACGTAATGTACTATGTGGTTTGTAAGATATTTTATGATTTTGTGCGTAAGTATAAATAAATTACACCACCAAAGGTGGGAGGGGTTCCCCTTGGTTGAGGTCTCGGGTTCGAGCCTCACTAAGGGCGTTTCTCCTTAAGTGGAGGTGTGGGGTTTGGTCCTCACCCTCAATGTGTCTAACAATGGTGCTAACAACTAACCACTAACATCTGCTGTTCAAAAATAAAAATAAAAAAATTATACCTTTAGTTCATATTTTAAAACTTTATTATACACTCCCAAATGATGTTAGACTTGGTCATATCTGGTCTCAAAGCAAAATAATTTTATTTTTTTTACTTTATATTCTATTTTTTTGCTGTTATTATAATTAACCAATTAGAACTGTTATTTTGAATTTTATTTAAAATAATTTATATATTTCGTTTATCAGGCAAATGCCACGAGACATTATTATACTTACGTGATTGATTCATTTTGATAATTAAATCTTTTTTGTTTCAAATTGATAATTAAACTTTGATCAGATGTAAAAAACACCATTATATATATATATATATATATATATATAAAAGGTTATTTTAAGAACCTCAAAGATGGTGAGAACCTAGGAACCTTTTAGAGCCTTTGGATTAAAATGGTATTTTTGGAATAAAAAATATTATCTTTCTCTCTCCATATTTTTTATTGTATGTATCTCTTTTTAACTTTCTCTCTCTTATTTTTTTTTTCATTTTCATTTTCTCTTTCTTTTATGAGAATTGATTTTAATTTTTAAAAAAAACGTTTTTTATAAAAAAAATAAATTTTTTTCCATATAAAAAAGTATTTAATTGCTAAAAAATTAATGTATTCTATATATAAATATTATGTGTCTATATAGAATGTAATATAATTCTATATCTTTTTATGTAGATTAACATTACTATTCATAATCTATGTAGAATGTTATGTTTCTTATATATTTCATATATTTCTATGTTTATTATACAAATCTATATATTTTTTGTAGATTAACATACTATTCATTGTGTTTGTGGTATATTTTATATCAGTTGCATGCCAAGTGTTCGATAAAATCTCTAAATAAATCTTATTTTTTTTTCAATGTGTTTTTGGTATATTTTATCATTTAATCTACGCAGAATATATGATACTTGACATTCTACACGACATTCTACGTAGATTGCATGGCATTCTACGTAGATTGCATGTCATTCTACGTAGATTGAATGTCATTCTACGTAGATTGCATGACATTCTACGTAGATTGTACATAGAATATGTTCATCGATACTCTACGTAGATTTCATGTCATTGTACGTAGATTGCATGTGATTCTACGTAGATTAACAGTTTTATTCTATGTATTTTTGGTATATTTTATATCAGTTGCATACCAAGTGTTTGATAAAATGTCTAAATGAAATCTTCTTTTTTTTGTTTCAATGTGTTTTTGATATATTTTATCATGTAATCTATGTAGAATATATGATATTTGACATTCTACACGATATTCTACATAGATTGCATGACATTCTACGTAGATTGCATGTCATTCTACGTAGATTGAATGTCATTCTACGTAGATTGCATGCCATTCTACGTAGATTGCATGACATTCTACGTAGATTGCATGACATTCTACGTATATTGTACATAAAATATGTTCGTCGATACTCTACATCAGTGGCGGATCCAGAAATTTTTTTTATAGGGGTCGGAATTTATGACGCGGTCGCAGTTCAATAAAAAAATTTTCGAACCTCAAAAGTTCGGTCGGGTCATCTTGATTACATAATTAAAAATACGTAAATGCTACAACTCGTTAATCGTTACAAACTAAAAAGAAATTAGATTCTACATTTTTCTCCTGCGAGTTTTAATATTTTGAAAACGGGTTATTAGTTATTACATGATCGTCCAAAACATTAAGTAATTCTTTATGGTCCAAATCCAACAGTCATTTTCATCACCAATTGAATTGTGGAATTTGTAGAGAAATATTAGAAGTTCTTCCACTTGATAAAACTTAGGATCCTGGTAAATTTTTTTTTCAAAAAACGATTCATATTATTTTATGAATTAAAACAATTAAACAAATGTAAATAAAGGTTAATTGTTAAACACTTCAATTCTTAAACAAATAATAATTTTAATATCTTAAAGACTAAAACAATAAGGAACATTCTAACAAATAACAAATAAGTAAATAACAATAAAACTAACAATTAATATATTCCTAAAGCAAGCCAAATGTGAAGTGTCTAACAATAAAATAGTCTAATAAATGAATGTTCAATGCACATGTACTTTTAAATTATTTATTAAATGAGTAACAAACTATAAGATTTTAGTATATTTTCTTAGATTTTGTAACAAAATTTTTTTATATGTATGAAATGTATAAAGACTAACAAGGTTATTGGGGTCAAACTTAAAAAATAATAGGGGTCGAAATTTTTTCGATTATATACATAACACGTAAAATAAAAAAGTTATCGGGGTCGTTTGACCCCCATACCCGACCTTTAGGTCCGCCCGTGCTCTACATACATAGAATATGACATATTCATTTTCAATGTTTTATAATGAAGATTATTTATAAGATATTAGATATGTATGAATGTAATAGTTATTAGATATTTTACATGATAATCTATGTGAATTACATGATAATCTACATAGAATATATAATAGAAGACTACTTGTAAAAAATCACACATAATCTATGTAGAATTTTATGTTTCTTATATATTTCATATATTTTTATGTTTCTTATACATTTCTATATCTTTTTATGTAGATTTACATTAACATTCAATGTGTTTTTGGTATATTTTATCATGTAATCTATGTAGAATGTATGATACTTGACATTCTACACGACATTTTATGTAGATTGCATGTCATTCTACGTAGATTGAATGTCATTCTACATAGATTGAATGTCATTCTACGTAAATTGTACATAGAATATGTTCGTCGATACTCTACGTAGATTGCATGTCATTCTACGTAGATTAAATGTCATTCTGCATAGATTGCGTGACATTCTATGTTGAGTATCGACGAACATATTCTATGTACAATCTACGTAGATTGGACAGATTCATTTCCATGTTTTATAATTAAAATTATTTGTAAGATATTAGATTTATAATGAGTGTAATAGTTATTAGATGTTTTACATGATAATCTATGTTGATTACATGACAATCTACGTAGATTACATGATAATCTACATAGAATATAATACAATACTACTTGTAAAAAATCACACATAATCTATGTAAAATGTTATGTTTCTTATATATTATATGTTTCTTATACATTTTTATATCTTTTTATGTAGATTAACATTACTACTCAATGTGTTTTTGGTATATTTTATCATGTAATCTACGTATAATATATGATAATTGACACTCTACACGACATTCTACGTATATTGCATGTCATTCTACGTAGACTGAATGTCATTCTACGTAGACTGAATGTCATTCTACGTAGAATGCATGACATTCTACGTAGATTGTACATATAAAATGTTCGTCGATACTCTACATAGAATATGATAGATTCATTTTTCATGTTTAGTACTGAAGATTATTTGTAAGATATTAGATTTATAATGATTGTAATAGTTATTGGATGTTTTACATAATAATCTACGTAGATTAGATGATAATCTAAATAGAATATAATACAAGACTACTTGTAAAAAATCACACATAAATAATCTAGAATGTTATGTTTCTTATATATTTCATATATTTTTATGTTTTTTATACATTTTTATATTTTTTTATGTAGAATAACATTACTATTCAATGTCTTTTTGGTATATTTTATATCAGTTGTATCCCAAGTGTTTGATAAAATGTCTAAATAGAATTTTTTTTTGTTTTAATGTGTTTTTGATATATTTTATCAGGTACTCTACGTAGAATATATGATATTTGACATTCTACACGACATTCTACGTATATTGCATGTCATTATACGTAGAATGCATGACATTCTACGTAGATTGTACATAGAATATGTTCGTTAACATATTGTATATTGAAAAAATATATTCTATATAGACATATAATATTTCTATATAAAATACGTTATTTTTCTAGCAATTAAATAATTTCCTATATAGAAAAAATATTTTTTTTATAAACAACGTTTTTTTACTTTAAAAATCAATTATAATGAAAGAAAAATAAAATGAAAATGAAAAAAGTAAGAGAGAGAAAGAGAAAAAACAGATTTTTTCTTCCAAAAATATTCTTTTCACACATTTTCAAGATTCTGTGACACCCTTGCCACAACAACCACCAATTACAATACACCCAGGATTAATCATCAACATGCAATAACATAATGATCTGATAACCTAAATTAAGTGCGGAAGCATTAAAAACATAAATAAAGTAGTGCAACAAGCTTTCAACACCCTACGGTGCTATAAGGTACCAAGTCTAAGTCTACACACCCATACAATTATTACAATCATCCAGAATATTACAACATTATCTCATAACATAAATTACCGATGAAATAGTGATGAGTCTCCCAAATCTTTCAAACGACCTAACTAGAAGGTCCGGCCGTAGACTTTCCCTTTCCTGTAAAATAAAGTCAACTGATGGGTAAGCGAATGCTTAGTGAATACACAGATTTACGCATTTTATAAATCCTTATGATGCCTACAAGAGTAGCACCGACGACGCACGTCGTGCACGTCTTTTAAAATACACTACTGAGACCAACATAACATCGGGGATGACATACTGCCTACGGACCTGGAGGGATCAGCTCCAGCGTCTTATAGAGCAGTAACATCAGAGTAACAGATGCGACCCGCAGGTCCATCATAGATGCACAACAAACGAACGGACATGCATCAAATAAGAATGTGCATCCAAATTTACGCAAGTTAGTAGAATTCCAAACGAATAATGAAGCAACATGTCTCAGTAAGCAAAAGCAATCATAAAGCAGATATAAACATGCGAAATCATATGTACTCACAGTGGGTGCGTAATTAATCTTCAACCAATTTTATTTCTCTTCGGGCTTTCAACCGGATCCGCCAAGTACCCCACTGTGGGTTAAATAACACCACAAGGGACCTGTTATATTAATTACAACAATACTTCGTATCAATAACCGTTTAAATCATAAAATCAAGTTTCGTAAGTTTGGCGATATTTTCCCCCATTTCGGGTACATGTCCAAATTCATACCATAACTAAGTTTGAACCCATTTCAAGTTTACATCTTGTCCTTTGCATATTTTATATCATTTTATGTGTTGTATATGAGTTTCATTCAAAATACACGAGTTTAGAGAGTAGCATTCTCAATTTTAGGCATTAAACTCGAATTTAATGGGTTAGATTCGAACCCATCATCAAATCTGATGATCAGATTCGAACCATATGCTAGATTCGAACCCCTTCTTCGAATCTATGGGTAGATTCGAACCCCGTGCTTCGAATCTAGTGTTAGATTCGAAAACACACTCGAATCTAGCACCAAACTCGAGTTTGTTCTTGCATTTCGACTCTGTTCTTGGTATATTCGAGTCTGTTCATCATTACAGCTTAAATCCATCATTCTAAGGCCTAAAATCACTGATATATATCATGTATGATTCCTAGATTCGATTCTATTATGCATATACTAACATAATCTTGCAATATTTCAAGCAAAACAAGCTCCAATTTACATAAAATGACAGATTCGAAATTCTATTTTCTTCAAAACCGAAACTTAAAACTTAAAAGAGTCGATTCTTACCTTAATTCGTACGAAATTAGAAATCCGTTTGTAGATTGTTGTTGTACTCCTCGATACCTTTCCTTTGACGTATAATTCTCGATAATCTGACGGTCGGTTTGTGAGATAACTTAGAGAGATGTAGAGAGGAAATTTCTAGAGAGAGAGTGTAGTGAGAGAGTGAAACCATGAAAATGAAGTCTTTTGCCTTATTTATTCCATTTTCATCATTTTTGCACATTTCACCCCTTGACCTAACTGGTTCCTTAAAATACTGATTTATTCATAAAATTATCATTAATAACTTTTAAATTCATAATACTCCATAAAAATGATTCCGTGTTCAGTTTCTCTTAAAAATAGCAACAAACTTCTAAATAACCCAAATACATAATAATTGCTCAATTTTAACTTAAATATATATTTTCCACTTAATTAACCAAAATACATTAAAATAAATCCGAGGATGTTACAACATGGGCTCCACCACGCTCAACTTCGTCCTCGAAGTTACTCGGATTCAAACAGTTTCGGATACTTTCTTAACATTTCTGACTTAGTTTCCCATGTATGATTTGCTCCTTTATGATGCTTCCAACGTATAAGCACCATTTCTATCTCTTTGCTCCTCAACTTCTTTATCTTAGTATCCAATACACATTCCGGCTCCTCCACATATCGAAGCCTTTCATCCACTTGCAGCTCTGTGTGAGCTGCCCAATCCTCATTTCCAGTGTTATACGATTTTCGGAGATTCCCAATGTGAAATACTGGATGTATGCCCGACATCCCTTCAGGCAATTCTAACTGATAAGACTGATTTCCAACTTTTTCAACAATCTTAAAGGGTCCGACGAATCTCGGAGCCAACTTGCCCCTTTTAACAAAACGAGTAACACCCCTCATGGGTGATACTTTCAAGTAGACCCAGTCATTCACTTCAAAATTGATCGGTTTGTGCCTCCGATCATAGTAACTTTTCTGACGATCCTGGGCCGCCTTCATGTTTTGCCTGATCAATTGTATCTTTTCATTTGTTTCTTG
This sequence comes from Centrapalus pauciflorus, assembly GCA_020465985.1. Taxonomy (NCBI): domain Eukaryota; kingdom Viridiplantae; phylum Streptophyta; class Magnoliopsida; order Asterales; family Asteraceae; genus Centrapalus; species Centrapalus pauciflorus. Next base: position 8,997 of record JAANYP010000693.1, on the reverse strand, counting down.
AAGTAACGCCGGCCCAGCAATCGGTGTTTCGCCCGTTTCTCTCCAACATGTAGGAGTCCTACATTTCCTTCCATACAGTGCCTCGAACGGTGCCTTCTTTATTGTCGCATGATAGCTATTATTGTACGAAAACTCTATCAGTGGCAAATGATCATCCCAATTGCCACCGAGATCCAGTATACATGATCTCATCATATCTTCCAACGTGAGAATTGTTCGTTCGCTCTGGCCATCGGTTTGCGGACGATAGGCTGTACTCATTGCTATTCTCGTCCCTAACCCTTCTTGTAGTGCCGACCAAAAGTTTGAAGTAAATCGGCTATCTCTATCCGACACTATGGACTTAGGCACTCCATGCCTAGAAACGATCTCATCCATATAGATCTGAGCTAACTTCTCCAATGAATAACTTTCGCGAATCGATATGAAGTGAGCCGACTTAGTTAACCGATCCACGATTACCCAAACTGCATCATGCTGTCGCGCTTAGTCTTCGGCAGCTTTGTAACAAAATCCATAGTAATATGCTCCCACTTCCATTCCGGAATAGGAAGCGGTTGCATACTGCCGTACGGTTGCTGATGTTCGGCCTTTACCAACCGACAAGTTCGGCATCTTTCTACATATTGCCCTATGTCCTTCTTCAATCCCGGCCACCAAAAGTCTGCCTTTAAGTCATTGTACATCTTTGTGCTCCCGGGATGTACAGAAAACCTAGACTGGTGTGCTTCTTCGATAATTACTTGTCTCATTCCACCAAACTTCGGCACCCATATCCTCCCGTATATCCCTTTCAGTCCCGATTCACTTGTTTCCATGTTCTTAACTTGTACTCTAATATCTTCAGCACCAATATTCTCATCTTTCAAGGCTTCTTCTTGAGCAACCTTGACATCACCAATTATCGTGGAGGTCAGCATTGTAGACGTCATCATATAACAGAAATCCTTAGCATAAGCTTTCCGGCTCAAGGCATCGGCTACTACATTAGCCTTCCCGGGATGATAAAGTATCTCACAATCGTAGTCTTTAATAAGCTCCATAGACCTACGTTGTCTCATATTAAGTTCCTTCTGGCTAAAAATATACTTCAAGCTCTTATGGTCCGTGTAAAGTTGACACTTAGTACCGTACAAGGTAGTGCCTCCATAATTTCAAAGCAAATGTTACCGCAGTCAACTCAAGATCATGAGTCGAGTAATTCTTTTCGTGTTGCTTAAGCTGTCTCGAGGCGTATGCTATAACTTTTCCTCGCTGCATCAGTACAGCGCCTAATCCCAACCTCGAAGCATCAGTATAAACCACAAAGTCGTCATTACCTTCCGGTAAAGCAAGTATCGGTGCTTCACTCAAAGTCTTCTTCAAAACATCAAACGCCTCTTGCTGCACGGTCTCCCAAACAAAAGGCGTATTCTTCTTCGTTAAAGCAGTCAAAGGAACTGCAATCTTTGAAAAATCTTTGATAAATCTCCGATAATATCCTGCCAACCCCAGAAAACTTCTAACTTCGGTAGCTGATTGAGGCGGCTCCCAGTTCTTTATCGCTTCTACCTTAGCTGGATCTACCGAAATCCCAGCTCCAGAAATCACATGCCCTAGAAACTGTATCTGTTGTAGCCAAAACTCGCACTTTGAGAACTTGGCGTACAACCTTTCCTTCCTTAGCAATTCCAACAGTTCTCTCAGATGTTTAGCATGTTCGACTTCAGACTTAAAGTATACTAGAATATCATCAATAAATACAATTACCGATTTATCCAACATAGGTCTGCAAACTCTATTCATTAAATCCATAAACACTGCTGGGGCATTAGTTAATCCGAAAGGCATGACCAGGAACTCGTAATGCCCATACCGAGTCCTGAATGCTGTCTTCGGTACATCTTCTTCTCTTACTTTCAATTGATGATATCCCGATCTCAGATCAATCTTAGAAAATACACTAACCCCATGTAAGTGATCAAACAAGTCGTCTATCCTTGGCAGAGGATACTTGTTCTTAATCGTCAACTTGTTCAGTTCCCGGTAATCTATGCACATCCTCATCGTGCCATCTTTCTTCTTTACAAACAGTACCGGAGCTCCCCATGGTGATGAACTCGGCCGAATGAAGCCCTTGTCCAACAACTCTTGAAGTTGTGTCATCATTTCCTTCATCTCGGTTGGGGCGAGGCGATAAGGAGAACGAGCTACCGGCGCCGCTCCAGGGATCAGATCGATTTGAAATTCAACTTGTCTATCAGGCGGCACGCCAGACAAGTCTTCCGGAAACACATCCGGAAACTGTGAAACAACAGGCACGTCGGCCAACGTTCTCTTTTCAGCCTTGGCATCAATAGCATATGCCAGGTAGGCGTCACACCCCTTTGCAACAAGCTTTCGAGCTTTTGCAATGGTCAGTAAGCACAGATCCCTACTTCTCCTATCCCCGTAGATGCAAATCTCACGTCCCTCCGGGGTAGTTATCTTTATCATTCGGCTCTTACACACTATTTGGGCTTCATTTTCTATCAACCAATCCATCCCGATTATCACATCGAATTCACTGAATTCTATAGGGATCAAGTCCAAATTGAAGACTACATCTTCAATTACTAACGTGCAGTTACGGTAGACATGATCTACTTTTACTAAAGTGTTGCTAGCAGTTTCTATATCAAGAACAGCAGATAATCTAGATAGTGGCATGGCAAGTCTTTGTGCAAACACAGTAGAAACAGACGATCTATTGGCACCCGAATCAAATAAAACTCGTGCAGGCATAGAGTTAACTATAAACGTACCCGTGACGACCTCCGGGTTTTCCCTTGCCTCCTCTGCAGTTATCTGAAAAGCACGAGCAGGTGCCCTTTGAGACTGACCCCGACCTCGGTTAACTGATCCACCGCTTGAACCTCCCGAAGACCGTGTTGTAGATGGAGCAGCAGCAGCTGGATCGTACTTTCTGCAATTCCTACTGTAGTGTCCCAATACACCACACTTATGGCAAGCATCTCCCTTCCTGGGGCAATCATTCTGATAATGGCCCAACTCACCACAACAAAAACAAGCACGTCCATTGGTGCACTTGCCGAAGTGCTCCAAGTGACATCTATTACAATATCGCGGCTCGGTGTTGATGGAGTAGGCACGAGCACGACCACGATCGGAAAAACCAGATGGTCGACGATACGAATGCTGAGGTGAGTACTGTGAAGACCGGGAAGAACCAGAATATCCTCCCTCGCATTGGCGCTTCGGCGGTGACGGCTGTGTTGGGTTAGTAGCAGCAACAGTAGACCCAATCGAATAACCCGACATAATCAAAATCTGCTCTACATTTCTGGCAGCCTCAAGTAAGCCAGCAAATGTAGGGTATCGAACGTTGCTCATAACCCTCCTTATTTCAATATCCAGACCAGCCTCGAACCTGGTCACCTTCCTTTCCTCAGTATCCACCTGATGAGGCGCAAACAGGCTCAGCCTCGTGAATTCTACAGCATATTGGGACACCGTCTTAGTCCCCTGTACCAGTGCCATAAACTTTGGTTCCAACCTCCGGCGCTCATCAACCGGACAGTACTGCTGAGTGAACAGGTCCTTGAACTCAGCCCAAGTCATATCAGAAACCTTTTCCAATGTCAACGCATTCACCATTGCGTTCCACCACATGATTGCATCATTCGTGAACATAGCAGTTGCATAACGAACCATGTCCTTCTCAGCACAGTCGCTGATTCGGAATGTTCGTTCAGTTGCTGTTATCCATTCCAGTGCGGCAACAGCATCTCCTAGTCCATTAAACTCCACGGCCCCATTTCCTTTGAAGTCCTTGAAACGACAACCCTTGGGCTTGTTAGACGACCCAATGTTGTCATCTCGTTCCTCGTTGTTACCCCCTTCCTTCTCCTTGTTCTTTCTCTTATCCTCTCTTCTCTTAGCATCGGCCTCATCTCGAGCCCGAAACTGATCTTGTATCATTTTGTTCTGCTCAGCCATCATGGCTAGCATCATCTCTCTTGCTTCTTCAGGTGTCATTCCTCCAGACATGTTCTGAAAATATAAACATATAACTTGTTTAGTAACATGTCTTCAGTTTAAAGACACCACTTATTCGTCCCGTATGATAGTCAATCTCTTATAATTACTAGATCATAACCTATCTTAGTTCAGATCATTACTTAAACCACTACTTATCATTACCTAATGTTTGAGATCAAGACCTCACGGACACTTGAATCTCAAACGACTGCTCTGATACCATCTCGTGTGACACCCTTGCCACAACAACCACCAATTACAATACACCCAGGATTAATCATCAACATGCAATAACATAATGATCTGATAACCTAAATTAAGTGCGGAAGCATTAAAAACATAAATAAAGTAGTGCAACAAGCTTTCAACACCCTACGGTGCTATAAGGTACCAAGTCTAAGTCTACACACCCATACAATTATTATAATCATCCAGAATATTACAACATTGTCTCATAACATAAATTACCGATGAAATAGTGATGAGTCTCCCAAATCTTCCAAACGACCTAACTAGAAGGTCCGGCCGTAGACTTTCCCTTTCCTGTAAAATAAAGTCAACTGAGGGGTAAGCGAATGCTTAGTGAATACACAGATTTACGCATTTTATAAATCCTTATGATGCCTACAAGAGTAGCACCGACGACGCACGTCGTGCACTCTCCACGTACACAAAGTACGACCACACAAGAGCCGTCGCTCTACGAGCCCGCAACTCGTCTTTTAAAATACACTACTGAGACCAACATAACATCGGGGATGACATACTGCCTACGGACCTGGAGGGATCAGCTCCAGCGTCTTATAGAGCAGTAACATCAGAGTAACAGATGCGACCTGCAGGTCCATCATAGATGCACAACAAACGAACGGACATGCATCAAATAAGAATGTGCATCCAAATTTACGCAAGTTAGTAGAATTCCAAACGAATAATGAAGCAACATGTCTCAGTAAGCAAAAGCAATCATAAAGCAGATATAAACATGCGAAATCATATGTACTCACAGTGGGTGCGTAATTAATCTTTAACCAATTTTATTTCTCTTCGGGCTTTCAACCGGATCCACCAAGTACCCCACTGTGGGTTAAACAACACCACAAGGGACATGTTATTGTTAATTTACAACAATACTTCTTATCAATAACCGTTTAAATCATAAAACCAAGTTTTGTAAGTTTTGCAATATTTTTCCCCATTTCGGGTACATGTCCAAATTCATACCATAACTAAGTTTGAACCCATTTCAAGTTTACATCTTGTCCTAAGTATAACTTATGACAGTTTATGTGTTGTTTATGAGTTTCATTCATAATACTCGAGTTTAGAGAGTAGATTTCTTAATTTTAGGCATTAAACTCGAATTTAATGGGTTAGATTCGAACCCATCATCAAATCTGATGATCAGATTCGAACCATATGCTAGATTCGAACCCCATCTTCGAATCTATGGGTAGATTCGAACCCCATGCTTCGAATCTAGTGTTAGATTCGAAAACACACTCGAATCTAGCACCAAACTCGAGTTTGTTCTTGCATTTCGACTCTGTTCTTGGTATATTCGAGTCTGTTCATCATTACAGCTTAAATCCATCATTCTAAGGCCTAAAATCACTGATATATCATGTATGATTCCTAGATTCGATTCTATTATGCATATACTAACATAATCTTGCAATATTTCAAGTAAAACAAGCTCCAATTTACATAAAATGACAGATTCGAAATTCTATTTTCTTCAAAACCGAAACTTAAAACTTAAAAGAGTCGATTCTTACCTTAATTCGTACGAAATCAGAAATCCGTTTGTAGATTGTTGTTGTACTCCTCGATACCTTTCCGTTGACGTATAATTCTCGATAATCGGACGGTCGGTTTATGAGATAACTTAGAGAGATGTAGAGAGGAAATTCTAGAGAGATAAAGTAGTGAGAGAGTGTAAAATAGAAAAATGAAGCCTATTGCCCTTTTTATACAACTTTCGTCATTTTTGCACATTTCACCACTCGACCTAACCGGTTCCATAAAATACTGATTTAATCTTAGAATTATCATAAATAACTTTTTAATTCCTTAATATTCCATAACAATGATTCTGAGTTCAATTTTTCTCAAAAATAGCAACAAACTTCTAAATAACCCAAATACATAATAATTGCTTAATTTTAACTTAAACATATATTTTCCACTTAATTAACCAAAATACATTAAAATAAATCCGAGGATGTTACAGCATGGGCTCCACCACGCTCAACTTCGTCCTCGAAGTTACTCGGATTCAAACAGTTTCGGATACTTTCTTAACATTTCTGACTTAGTTTCCCATGTATGATTTGCTCCTTTATGATGCTTCCAACGTATAAGCACCATTTCTATCTCTTTGCTCCTCAACTTCTTTATCTTAGTATCCAATACACATTCCGGCTCCTCCACATATCGAAGCCTTTCATCTACTTGCAGCTCTGTGTGATCTGCCCAATCCTCATTTCCAGTGTTAAACGATTTTCGGAGATTCCCAACGTGAAATACTGGATGTATGCCCGACATCCCTTCAGGCAATTCTAACCGATAAGACTGATTTCCAACTTTTTCAACAATCTTAAAGGGTCCAACGAATCTCGGAGCCAACTTGCCCCTTTTAACAAAACGAGTAACACCCCTCATGGGTGATACTTTCAAGTAGACCCAGTCATTCACTTCAAAATTGATCGGCTTGTGCCTCCGATCATAGTAACTTTTCTGACGATCCTGGGCCGCTTTCATGTTCTGCCTAATCAACTGTATCTTCTCGTTTGTTTCTTGAAGCAAGGCCGGCCCAGCGATCGGTGTTTCACCCGTTTCTCTCCAACATGTAGGAGTCCTACATTTCCTTCCATACAGTGCCTCGAACGGTGCCTTCTTGATTGTCGCATGATAGCTATTATTGTACGAAAACTCTATCAGTGGCAAATGATCATCCCAATTGCCACCGAGATCCAGTATACATGATCTCATCATATCTTCCAACGTGAGAATTGTTCGTTCGCTCTGGCCATCGGTTTGCGGACGATAGGCTGTACTCATTGCTATTCTCGTCCCTAACCCTTCTTGTAGTGCCGACCAAAAGTTTGAAGTAAATCGGCTATCTCTATCCGACACTATGGACTTAGGCACTCCATGCCTAGCAACGATCTCGTCCATATAGATCTGAGCTAACTTCTCCAATGAATAACTTTCACGGATCGGAATAAAGTGAGCCGACTTAGTTAACCGATCCACGATTACCCAAACTGCATCATGCTGTCGCTTAGTCTTCGGCAGCTTTGTAACAAAATCCATAGTAATATGCTCCCACTTCCATTCCGGAATAGGAAGCGGTTGCATACTGCCGTACGGTTGTTGATGTTCGGCCTTTACCAACCGACAAGTTCGGCATCTTTCTACATATTGCCCTATGTCCTTCTTCAATCCCGGCCACCAAAAGTCTGCCTTTAAGTCATTGTACATCTTTGTGCTCCCGGGATGTACAGAAAACCTAGACTGGTGTGCTTCTTCGATAATTACTTGTCTCATTCCACCAAACTTTGGCACCCATATCCTCCCGTATATCCCTTTCAGTCCCGATTCACTTGTTTCCATGTTCTTAACTTGTACTCTAATATCTTCAGCACCAATATTCTCATCTTTCAAGGCTTCTTCTTGAGCAACCTTGACATCACCAATTATCGTGGAGGTCAGCATTGTAGACGTCATCATATAACAGAAATCCTTAGCATAAGCTTTCCGGCTCAAGGCATCGGCTACTACATTAGCCTTCCCGGGATGATAAAGTATCTCACAATCGTAGTCTTTAATAAGCTCCATAGACCTACGTTGTCTCATATTAAGTTCCTTCTGGCTAAAAATATACTTCAAGCTCTTATGGTCCGTGTAAAGTTGACACTTAGTACCGTACAAGTAGTGCCTCCATAATTTCAAAGCAAATGTTACCGCAGTCAACTCAAGATCATGAGTTGAGTAATTCTTTTCGTGTTGCTTAAGCTGTCTCGAGGCGTATGCTATAACTTTTTCTCGCTGCATCAGTACAGCGCCTAATCCCAACCTCAAAGCATCAGTATAAACCACAAAGTCGTCATTACCTTCCGGTAAAGCAAGTATCGGTGCTTCACTCAAAGTCTTCTTCAAAACATCAAACGCCTCTTGCTGCACGGTCTCCCAAACAAAAGGCGTATTCTTCTTCGTTAAAGCAGTCAAAGGAACTGCAATCTTTGAAAAATCTTTGATAAATCTCCGATAATATCCTGCCAACCCCAGAAAACTTCTAACTTCGGTAGCTGATTGAGGCGGCTCCCAGTTCTTTATCGCTTCTACCTTAGCTGGATCTACCGAAATCCCAGCTCCAGAAATCACATGCCCTAGAAACTGTATCTGTTGTAGCCAAAACTCGCACTTTGAGAACTTGGCGTACAACCTTTCCTTCCTTAGCAATTCCAACAGTTCTCTCAGATGTTCAGCATGTTCGACTTCAGACTTAAAGTATACTAGAATATCATCAATAAATACAATTACCGATTTATCCAACATAGGTCTGCAAACTCTATTCATTAAATCCATAAACACTGCTGGGGCATTAGTTAATCCGAAAGGCATGACCAGGAACTCGTAATGCCCATACCGAGTCCTGAATGCTGTCTTCGGTACATCTTCTTCTCTTACTTTCAATTGATGATATCCCGATCTCAGATCAATCTTAGAAAATACACTAACCCCATGTAAGTGATCAAACAAGTCGTCTATCCTTGGCAGAGGATACTTGTTCTTAATCGTCAACTTGTTCAGTTCCCGGTAATCTATGCACATCCTCATCGTGCCATCTTTCTTCTTTACAAACAGTACCGGAGCTCCCCATGGTGATGAACTCGGCCGAATGAAGCCCTTGTCCAACAACTCTTGAAGTTGTGTCATCATTTCCTTCATCTCGGTTGGGGCGAGGCGATA